>VYXC01010955.1:106141-129738 GCA_013397175.1 Platysteira castanea
TGACGAGGAGGAGGAGGATGATGAAGATGAGGAGGGTGAAGATGCGGAGGATGCGCGGGGTTTAAGAGCAGCCCGCGAGCCGCCGGCCCCGCCCCCCGGGCTCCCCGGCCACGCCCCCACTCCCACAGGGGCGGGAGCGGCGCGGCGAGCGCTGATTGGTCAGCGCGGGGGTGTGGGCGACTCCGAGCCAGCCAATGGGAGCGCGGTGCGCGGGACCGGAGCGCTCGGGGATGTCCGGAGATGTCCGGCGATGTCCGGAGATGTCCGGCGGTGTCCGGCCGGATCGCTGAGGGAAACCCGGAGGAACACCCTGGGTTTACCCACAGGGCCTTCAGAGACTGTGTCCAGTTCTGGTCGCCTCCACTGAGGGAGGACATGCAGGTGATGGAGCATGCCCAGAGAAGGCCAATGGAGCTGGTGAAGAGCCTGGAGCACGAGTGCTGTGAGGAGCGGCTGAGGGAGATGGGGGTGTTTAGCCTGGAGGAAAGGAGGCTCAAGGATGACCTTATCACTCTCTACAACTCCATGACAGGAGGCTGTAGCCAGGTGGGGGTCAGTCTCTTCTCCCGAGCAAACAGGGACAGAACAAGAGAAAATGGCCTCAAGCTGCACCAGGGGAGGTTTGGGTTGGACATTAGGAAGAAGTTCTTCACAGAAAAGGTGATTAGACATTGGAATGGGCTGCCCGGGGGCGTGGCAGAGTCACTGTCCCTGAAGAGACTGGATGTGTCACTCAGTGCCATGGTCTAGTTGACGTGGTGGTGTTCAGTCAAAGGTTGGACTCGATGGTCTCAGAGGTATTTTCCAAGTTAATTGATCCTGTGACCCTGGAGAAAGGTCTCTGCCGGGACACCTTTGAAGGTGTTTTACTCGTGTACCTGTGGGCAGTGGCCATGCTGGGCACACACATGTGGCTGCCAGTGGCTTCCAAGCACAGCCTGTGGTAGTGGCTGCTTGTCTGGTTTGGGGGGAAAATACCCACTGCTTCTGAGGGGTCTGTGAGGGGGCTTCATGCTGGGGCAGCAGTCAGGTGCTCCCCCTAAAAGGGCCTTGGGGTTGTGTTGGCATTGCGGGTCCCAGCCCAGCAACAGGGGAGAGAGGTGCAGATAGCCCTAGAAATGCCCATCCCAGGGCAGGGAGCCTGGTGAATCATGGAACGGTTTGGGTTGGAAGGGACCTTAAAAGGTCTTGTTCCAGCCCCCTGCCATGGGCAGGGACACCTTCCACTAGGCCAGGTTGATCAGAGCCCCATCCAGCCTGGCCTGGGACACTTCCAGGGATGGGGCAGCCACAGCTTCAGGAAACCTGTGCCAGATCTTCACCACCCTCACAGTAAAGAATTTCTTCCTAATAACTATTCAAACGTACCTCTCTTCAGCCTAAGGCCATTCTGATGGTGTCTGAGAACGTGACTATGAGTTATTCACCTTGGAAACAGCTCAGTGTCACAAAAGCTGCATCCTCACTGTTGTGAACAGGGTTTGATGGTGTAGAATGGGGGGCAGGTGAATTTAATATACTCTGTCCAAATTATCTCAGAGTAATTCTTAACAAGGTGCTCTAGATTATGCAGAAAGTTAAAAAAAACCCAACCAAACAAAAAAACACCAAAAAACAAACCAAAAAAACTAATCAGAAATCTTTGCCTGAAAGCAGAAGATACTGAAAGGCCTTACCAGAGAGAAGTGCCTCCAGAACACAGCCTGTGGCTCTGGGAAGTCCAAGCAGCAATTTCTTCTGTATCTATAAAAAGTACCAATACAGAGAAAAGCAGTTCAAGGTAGTTTATTTTAGGAGATGATTCACCCTGAAGTGTTCCATGTGTTTCAGGTCATTGAAGGAGTTGAGACAGCTGTATGTCCCCATCTGCACATATCCTATATAGTATATAGAGCTATTTGGAGAGTATTGCATGCTGCATAAATATGAAAGATAAGGAATAGGATGTTTTAATCAAGTGGAGAAAGTGACAGAAAAGACTTTCCAGCTGGATGTGACTGATCTGCAGCTGAGGGACTGGTTTCAGCATTAAAAAGTCAAGGGTCTGTCTCTCTGGTAAGAAAATGGACCATGACTGGAATGTGGGGTGAAATTTATGAAAAAAACGCAGGGAAAACACTGAGCAACTAAAAACAAATCAAGAGAAGAGACAAATATTTTATATTTGCCTTAAATAGAGACACTGAAGCAGCTGTCTCATGACATTGTTAAAAATTCACAAATTGCAGAGAAACATCCACATCAATGACAAATTACAGAACCACAGTCACAGAAAATTCTGAGTTGAAAGGGACCCGCAAGGATCATCAAAATACAACTTCTGATTGAAATGACTGTTTTTTCCCTACCCTCTATATTTTTGTTCTAATTTTACCAAAGAAGAATTTACTAGAAAATAGTGCTCTTAAACAGAAAAATTATTTACTCTAAATCAGAGTTTGCTTAGTTAATCACATCTGAAATATGCTATAAAGTGACATTTGCACAAGTAACCATTAGCCTCACTGGTAAAACATCAGTTGGAAAAGCATGTGGAGTAAGATTGTGGCTTGCAGCTGGTGCAGCTAAATTATAGAATGGCACAAGAGCAAAGCAGAGTGTGAAAATGGTGATGTGAAGAAGGCCTGGCCCTTGCTTTGGATCTCAGAAAACCACGAGATGCCAGGGCACACGCAAGGCCCGGCTGCAAGCGCAGCTATGCAAAAATCCATGAATATTTGGAACAGGAGTGCAAGCACTTCCAAACGGCAGTCGTAGCCAAGGAGGGATATCCATACCTTTCATGCCTTTCAGGACGGACTGGGGAAGAGGCCCTGAGTCAGCTGTTCTGGCTGAAGAAGTGCCAGCCTTGCAGCAACCACTGCAACTTCAGGCAGATGGGTGTCGAGGTATGGAATCGTCAGCACAGATGGATGTGCCAGATCCCGAGAGATGTAAAACAGACACCTCAGAGGAAACTTGTAAGACCAAGTGACAGCGCCAAGTGTGCTGGAAAGTATCTGAACATAATGTGTGAGGCTAATTAGAGGGATTTGTCATTGCAGCACAGCTCTGCACTCAAGATTCAATCTCCTTCACCAATGCAACAGGCAGGTGAAAAATGGTTGAGGTTGGAAGGGACCTTAAAGAACATCTTAGTTCCAACCTCCCTTCCACATGTGGGGACACCTTCCACTATCCCAGGTTACTCAGAGTCCCAAACAGCCTGACCTTGAACATTTTCAGGGATGGGGCAGCAACAGCTTCTCTGGCAACCTGTGCCAGGCCCTCCCATCCTCACAGGGAAGAATTTCTTCCTGATATCCAATCTAACCCTGCCTTCCTCCAGCTTAAGGCCATTCCCCCTTGTCCTGTCACTACATGCTCTTGTGAAAAGTCCCTCTCCACTGCAGGGGAATTTTGGCATACATAATAAACTGATTTAAAATATTTCCACAGCAACACCAACCCACACCGTGCCATTAAGCATTAAAGGCATTAAAATCAATCATGGTGGCTGGGAATGAATACGTACCACTCATTAGATCCATTAGGGCTTAGCCCAATCAGTGGGACACATAGATTACTCCTCATACCAGTCTTGAGAATAATTCCCATAAATCAGCACCAATTTCATAAGTAGAGCCACTTAATCCATTTCCTGAGATCTGGCAATGATTGGGTTTATTTCTCTCGCAAAGAACAAGAGAAGCTGCAGTGGGGGTTGGTATAAAAGCAAAATTAGGATCTGATCAGCCTAGCAGTGATGTGACACCAGCTGGAATAATAACATGGAAATAAGCGGCTTGTTTAGGAATGGCAAGTAGAGAATGATGTTTCTTGTATCAGTGATGAGCAGAGACGCTGAAGACTGAAAGCTGAAGAAAGGGAACCCCTTGGAGAAGCACAGTCAGTGATCAAAGGGAGGGGGAGAAAAAGGTAAGTGCTGTTGTGGTAGGGTCACTGAGAGAGGAGGTCAAGTGGAGGAGGCTTTTTGTGAGCAGCAACTGAAGCCACCAAAAGAATCAGTGGAGCTTTGGTGGTACTCAGAGCCCTTTTGGGAAGGGAGAGCACAAGCCTATTGCACAAGGTCATGGAAATGTTTTTATGCAAAGAGAGGAAAACACAGCCCAAAAATAATCACTCCTTATTTTAACTGCAAGCAATAAGCCATGATTTGGACAGAATCAGATTTGAAAATTATCTTTGGCAGATTGGAAAAATCAGAAGAGAAGGTAAAATAGGAAGGTGGCCAATAAGGGCAAATGCAAAATTTTGCAGCCAGGCAGGAGGAATAATCTGCTTGAGTGGCCATTACCTGGACAGTAATTGCGTGGAGTGGAAAGTATGACTACAGTGCCAGGCGGGCTCCATGTGAGTCAACAAGGCCCTGCTGTTGTGTAAAAAGCAAACATCGTACAGGGTTACACAAACAGGGATCCAGCCTGCGGGACACATGGCACTGTCAGCACCCGTGTGCTGTGTGGAGGTGCCTTGTCCCACCTGGAATGACGTGGCCCATGTGCGACACAGCCTGGGGAACAAAAAAGTGTAGAGAGAAATATGGGCCAGGAGTAAAGACTGAAAGAAATGAAGCTGTTCAGAGAAAACAGACTCTGTCAGAAACCTTGCTCAAATCAGCTACAAGTACTGCAAGGAGGATATAATTTGCTGCTTGCTCTGCACTGCAGGTCTATTCCCTTTGCTGCAGATGTTTGTTCTGTAAGGTGTAACAGCTGCCACCACGTGTGCTTGAGAATCCCAGAGTTGTCCAAAAGACCAAGGCTGGCCTCCTTGAAGACTGAGCAAGGAGGGCAATTAAATGTCTCTTTGTTGTGGTCACATGAAAGGGTAAAATATGAGTCAAACCCCTGCAGAATGAAAAATGGCCCAGACATTAACAAGACTGTTACTTGGTCAGATTTTGGTCTGTCAGACTTTGGAATTTCCCTCGCCCATCTCCAGCCCAGCACTGCAATAATTAAAGTTGCATGCAGTCCCCAAGGCAGTCAGGCTGGCTGCTCACTCTCCACTGGTGCTTTGTCCAGAAATCAGTTCTTCATGTCTTGCCTCAGAGTCCCTTGAAAAAGTCCTCTCTCTCCAGGACTTTTTTCCTACAACACAAAAGGAAACATTTTGCATGTTCACTAAAGAGGAAGGGAAAAGGATGATGGAAGATGCAGGACTGTTTTGATCTGTGAGGTTCTCTCTCATTTCTCTCTGGGACAGGAGCAGTATTAGCTCTCAAGGAAAATGGGTGGGTAGGGAAAGGAGGAGCAGTCGCTCCCCTTGGCTCTTCCCACAGCTCCCAGGCCCAGGAGCAGGCTGGTGCATAGCCTGCAGTGGGAGCAGCTCCCTCCCTCCTTCCCTCTCCCTGGCCAGAATCCCAGACAGCTCCAGGAAGAAAGTGAGAAGGATCTGAAACACATCCAATATTCAGCTGAATAGGTAGCAAGACTTGAAATGAAGCCAGCTGCTGGCAAAAGCACAGCAGGCCCGAGCCTGGCAGACTGAAGGCTTTTCCATGAAAAACAAGGAGGTGGGGAAACTCCATTGCTCCCTGCTGCTTTTCTTCCCACTTTGTCTCTCTGCTCAACCAGAGCAGAAACATTTTTTCCTCCAGACCTAGCTACACATGCAGTCATGGAAATGGAGAGCTGGAAGCACCTACAGTGCTCGGAAAACAGTGCCCTGCATACCTTTGTCATTAACACACGGGTTTGTCCCAAAGGAACACCTGGATCATAGTAATTGTCTCTTCCTAGAGGGAACGGCTCGAAGAATGCTGTTAAGACACTGAGATCAAAGGCACAGCCACACACACAAGCTGCTGCAGGGCTCCAGGAAGCTGCTGCCCACCCCTCACTCACATCTCACCACTTCATCTGTTGTCCTGTACAAACAATCTAGTTGGAAAGCAAACACCCAAACAACACAATTTATGCAAAAGTACCGGTCCCCGATGTTTATCAGAGCACCAAGAAGTTGGCACTTGCATCTGAACAGTTGGAGATAAGCAAACCCTGCCCCCTCCCATACCTCAAACGAGCCGCTGGCTACCGGAGCCAGGCTGCTGGCAGCTGACTGCCACCGTTCCACCCGATCCCACACATCCAATTTACAGTCGAAACTTGAGATCAATTGAATTAATGCCACTCCTGGCAGAAATCACCAGCAGGGAAGCAGGGACCTCCTAAAGCAGTTCTGCCATTGAAGAACCACGGGACTGCAGTGGGACTGTGCTGGCCTCTTGCTTGTGGCTTTTCTTGCTGAAGGTTATAATTTTGTAAAAAATAAAACATGAAAAGTTAACAGGGAATCAGAGGTGTTGGAGTGATGAGCACATTGCTGACAAGGAAGGACTGTCTACACAGCTGAGGAGATACACTCAATTTTTCATACAAATTTAACAAAGTGAATTTTTCATACAATTTAACAAAATGAAAATCACAAAAAACCAAAAACAATTTGGATACACTCTCACCACTGACAGTACAACACAGGTTGCCCAGAAAAGTCGTGCACACCCTGCCCCTGGAAATGTTCAAGACCAGGCTGGACGGGGCTCTGAGCAGGCAAAGGGGCTCTGGTCTAGTGGAAGGTGTCAGGGGGTTGGAACATGATGGTCTTTAAGGTCCCTTCCAACCTAGATTATTCTGTGATTCATAAAAAACAACATTAGCTAATTGGATGAATTCCGAAATACTTGTGGATGGCTTTAGAAAGCACCATGTATCAATTCAACGTGAAGGTACATTAACTTATTCTGCAGACATCTGGATGTAGTAGTTGTTTTTTTTTTTAAACTGAAATCCATTTGCTCCAGGGTAACAGCCTGTGTTACTGTGCAGTAACAGCCTTGCATTAAGTGGCAAATGCAGCTATAAATATTCTCTCCTGTGACAGCCTTGCCACTCAGCCATTACCTCCTTACCAGCTGGAAAGAAACATCGACTCAGTTCTGCTTTTCAGCTGGAACTTTTCCTGACCAAGACTGTTTTTAGGGAATCTTCAGTGCAGCAGTGTCTGGAGAATGACATGATTTACCCACACCCTCCCCAGCTGCTATGAAGGCAGTTTCACTTCTAATGTATTAAAGACAGATGCGGTTTGAGGTGCTGTTGCACAATTGGTAACACCCAAAATTTTACAGCTTGAACAGTGCAACATCAGGAGGAATCATCTTTAAAAAAGTCATGAGCCCCTGTGATTACTGATTTCTTCAATTCAACCCATTCCTTCTGTCAAAAATGAGCTTTCTTGTCCTCTGCAGACCATCACAACAGGAATTTGCAGGTTCCTTCTAAGCTTAACAACCTAACCAAAAGCCTTATCAATGAAAAGAACCCAAACCAACCCCCCCAACTCCTAACCCCAAGGTGCATTCTTAAAATTCAACTTAATCAAGTAAATACGGAGAGGCTGGGGATGTTTTAGCTGAAGACGTGCTTCACCAGCTCTGAAAAACAGAAGGCAAAGAACTGCTCAAATAACAGCTTAAGATCCAAGAATTGGAAACTTTAGTCTATGTCCTCATCAGATTTTTAAATAGCGGCATCCAACCTAAAGGAAAGGGATATTTTTTGTCAGATTCTTATAAAAAAAGGCTTTATTTTGAACAGGTTTTCTCCATTTGGTTTTACAGTCTCAACATACATCATATTCATGGACAAGCAGCATTTTCACAGAATAAGAGCCAAATACAAAGAGGAAGCCACTTGGGATTAACAGTTTCAACCTAATTGACTCAGACTTCAGAAAATCCTGTATGCTGTCACTTATTTGAGGTAAAGGAATTCCATAAATTAAGATCCACTGTTCAACAGAAGAGTCAACAATGAAGTATTTGAGAAGTAGGAACCTTGGGGAGGAGGGGGAAAAAACAAATTTTAAAAGACATTGTGAGCAACAAGAAAAAGGGGAGGTAGGATTTCCACTTGGTTTGTGTTGGTGAAGCAACACTTGGGTCTATCAGGTGTAAATGTTTAACCAAATTGGTGCAGTTAAAATTTCAAATTTGATGAATTTCACTGGTAGCACAGTCTCAAAAGGTGAACCTAACAAGATATGCCATGAGTTTCGTTTATATGCTGAATGCTGTCACTAGGCACCCATTAAGAGTATCCAGTAAAATCCATGGATTTCAGTGCCCATTCTGACATATTCGTTACATGTGTAATTTTTGGGCAGCTGTGCAATCAGGTCATACAATTATATATTGGAGTGGAGTTCAAGAATGCTTTCTTATGTAAAACTGTACTACAGGAGAGAGAAAAATCAACCTTCCACTATCTGTTCATGCAAAAATATACCTGCAGCAAAACAGGGTTTAGATAAACAGAGTAAAGCCATTCCAGGGACACATTTGTACTTGTTTTAAACTAACTTCATAGAACAACTAACTTTTAAACTAGCTTTACAGAGCAAATCTTAAACCTTTTAAGTAGTATCCACATAGTATTAGATACCGCTTAAAAAACAAAGACTATCCTCACCTTTTGTATCTTGAGATTTAAATTAGCTCACCAATAATCTTGAATTTCACTGAAGAGAAAAATGGAACTGGATTAATATCCTGTAAACTGCAAGAACTAAATTATCAATGTGAAATTCCTAATGCCCAGCAGAAATAAATTTCAGCTCAGTCATTTAATGCCAGGCACTGCTCAATTTCTTCCAGTAAAGCATCATTTGATCTATGTACTTACAACAAAACATCATGTGGAGATGGGCTTCACTGCTTGAGTGATTATTTCTTCAGAAAGGGTCCTGGCACACCAAGTTCCAAAGTCTGGTTGGCCAAACCACACAGTGGGAACAAAATAAATTCAAACTGAACTGGTGCACAAATTTAGGTGTAAGAGGCAAAGCAGATTAATTTAGAAAAGCTCATTTTTCAATACTGTTTTCCAATTCCAAGCTGCAGTGAGCAAAATGGTTTTGTATTTATTTTAGAGGCAGAAAGAAGCTGGTTTGTTAATCATCTATGTGATGCATCCATATCCTATTTTTTATTATTTTTTTTTTAATAATCACCAAGGAGCAGATTTATCATTTAGCAACTTATCTGGCTCAGAACTAAGGAAGTTCTAGTAAATTCTCTCTGGAAAGCTGTGTTTATTGCGTAGCTTCGTGTACATAAAGCTGTATCCTGCAGAAATACGATCACTGACCAAAACTTCTTGCTATGTTACACTTTGAATAAAAGCAGACACGAATGAGGTGAAACTGCAAGTCAACCACTGTACAAAGTGTCTCTCAGGATTCCAACATTTCCATGGAGCTTTAACGCTTTGGGACACAACCTATGATGTTCAGCGATCGTGCAATTCAAGCTCAGAAAACAAAACTATATGAAGGAACTGCCATCTGTCCATTTGCTTGCATCATACTCCAGACTATCAGAAAGGTGGAAAAATGATTTATTTTCCACTAGCATCCAATTAGTTTTCTACGACCTTGAATGCTAAGAAAATGCTTTTCATTAAATGACAGGTGAGAGAGCATAGATTAGAAAAAAAAATCTGTTAAGAAATTTGATCCTTGTATTTAGGACCTTGCATTTCCTTCAAGAGCACTTCTCTATTATGTTGCATGGAGCATAATTTTTTTTCACAAAACCCTCACCTGCCTATTATGAATCATTGCAATAAAAATACTATTTTTTTCTGCACTGCACTAGGCAACTTTCTTTCCAGCTAAAGAAAGGAATTTAGTCAAGAATTATAAAAACCTGAACTATAAACTCTGGCACAGCCAGGAGCAGCCACTCAACTACGCCAGAGTGCTTAGAAAATAGGCAGCCAGGAGTAGCAACTCAACTACTCCGGAGTGCTTAGAAAATAGGCTTTAGATTTTACACCAAGAAATTGGATTTATTGTAAATGCCACAGTCACATTGATAGACAGAGCACAGACTTCTGGTAACAAACAAACATACATTTTTGTAACTAAGCGTTTCTACTCGGTAAATAAATGCATTTCGCACAGCCTTCCTCTTAAATGTGCCTAAACTAACCTAAATAAGCAGACAGCATAGCAGAAAAGGGAAACTTATTGTGAGTAACTGTTTCTTAAGCAGTATATTATTTTTACTATGTATATAATATTTTATATTATATACACACACATTTTCATCAACAGTTCAAATTATACCCAAATTAAAAAAAAAACCCAAACCAAAACTGGCGCTCCTCCAATACATTTACCACCTTTCCCTCAGGCAGACTTAATCCAGGTATTTGTCAAGATAGAGGAATGACAGTTAAAAAGACTCCCCCCACAAGAAACAAGTTACACAAAGAATACTGTATCACTACAAATTTTTTATTCAGAAGCCCATCTTTAAAAAAAATGTCATTATGAACTTGTTTGGTCAAACTACAACACTTTCTAGCAGACATACAGTAAAAATGGCATGGCTCAGAATCGACCGGATCGTTCACGATCTCTTGACCGCCTCCTGTCACGCTCACGGCCTCCTCCTCCTCCTCCTCCACCTCCACGACCGCGATCTCTGGATCTAGACCGGCGTTCACGGGACCTCGACCTGGATCTATGCCTTCAAAGAAAGTTTGGACATTTTATTGTTTCATCCCAGGCAGCAATTTACTTGCAGTACCACACAGCGGAACACGCAATTAACAATAGGAGCGATGAGGGAGAAGAAAGGCAGTGTGTCATTAGAAGGATTGGTTAATTGGCACTTGGGCTGCAAAACCCAATGCATTTACAAACTGCACAAACTTCATACTGGGGAGTCAGCACAGACAGGTACAAGAACTGGCTGTTCCCTGCAGTCACCTGTTACAATGGATGTGCAAACCCCAAGGAGAGGCATGGTTACACTGCTGTTATTTAAAGCAGGAGAAGGGGACACCTACTTTGGCAGACAGGAATAGCTCTCAGCAACACACTCCAAAAGCCTACAGCTGCTTCTAAGTCCACTCATATTAAATCAACTGCATTAATTAGCAATTACAACCTAGTTCTCTGTTGTTGTTTCCCCTACATTATTTCTAACCCCCAGGACATCAGTACTGGCAAATCATCTTCCCTGCTTCTTAGGCTGATAAATTCAGGAAGGAAGCTAAAACCACCCAAAACACACTGCAATCACAGCTACTACCAATCAGCATTACTCAATCTCAGAGTTACAAATTTGTAACAGTGACCAAAAGGTTAATATAAAAAGCACACTTGGTCTTTCCCATAAAGCATTCAAACGTCTCAAGAATTTACTTAGCCACAAATACATGTGGCTAAGCAACACACTCTATGTTTTTCAGAGTTAAATTCATCCTCACAGATTTTGAAATACTGCCAATTAGAGATGATTATAGGAAAAACACATTCACAAACCCAAGCTCCTTCTGTGATTGACAGAAACCTACAAAACTGTGCTCTATATAAAAGGAAGATCAAAAATTTTATATGCCTATCCCAAATAGCAAGGTCCTAAATGCAAGCAGATTTAACCCAGCTCCAAGTGAACGATCATAGTAACAGCAGTGGTAAAACCCTTTCTGCAAGGTACCTCACTAAATGAATAATTTAATATATAATAAAATGTATTTATCATTTTTTTTACCATTAAGCAAAATTACTATTTCTTTCTTCTACTGGGAATTCTTATCAAGAAGGGTCACACTGTAAAGCTGAAAGTGAGCTCAATACAGTGACGGTCTGTTATTAACAGTAAGAAATTAATAAAGGCTACAACATTTCACTATTAACAGTTAATAGCAAATAAGGTTGGCTCCTGAGTATAATCTACAGATATGCTTGACTGCACACAATGCTGAAAGCAGCCAATCTGATGCTGCCAAAATGCCCATTGGCCAAGTAGCCTGTATCTAACAAAGGCCATGAGCAAACACATTTAGAAGACAATTAAACAGAGGAGGCATAAAGCAACTTCTCCCAAATAATGTCCATCTGTACAGTTTGCAGTTTGGAGATCTGAACAGGTAGGGCCTATGTACTCAGTAACTCATTGAGTTTTCTTCTTGAACTCTGCCTTCCACACCAACCTTCAGAATCCACGGTGCTGCAGAGCAAGAAACACTGTATTTTTAGAGCTCTACTCCTTTGTTCTAAACTGGCCACTTGCCAGCTTGACTTGATGCCCTTTGGCATGTGCCAGAAGTGCATTAGAAAAAACAAGGGGACTTGGCAGGAGTTTAAAGATTTGCCTTCAGATTTTTCAGCAACTGATCCTTAAATTACTTGTTTTAGTAGTGTTTAAAAACAAACTTACTTTTTACGACGCCGCCCATACAACTCACGCCTCAACTCTCGAGAAATGGGCTTCAAATGCATAAAGTTGCAGAAACCTCCTCGTGTACACTCTCTGAAACAGAATTCAAGAGGCACAGTTAGAATTCCCAGCTCTACACTACCTGCTTAGATCTTTATCTATCACCTCTAACATTAAACCCAGTAAATTACAAGCATCATTTACTGACAGTGCCTCACTTCTACAACAAAACCCCCCAAAGATGGCAAAACTCAAGAGGTTCACTGCAGGTCCTCCACATTACTGTTACCTGCAGTGGTTTTCTTCCTATACTCAGCTGCATAAAATCCGCCCGCGAGCACCCTCCCTGCTGTGCAAACACCTCACAGGCTGCCAAGGCAAGAGGAAGCCACTGCTTTACCCCATTTCGTATTGACGGCAGCAGGCCTCTCTGAAGTCAGTCACAGGCGAGAGCTCGGCATGGATGGGCTGCCCATTAAACCAGCGATTGTTCAGGTCGATCACAGCCTTTTCTGCATCTTCTTCACGGCGAAACTAAAAGCAAAAGCAACATTTTCCTTACAATACAGAGAAGCAACGGGAGTAGATAACAGATTCCTATCAAATCGGTTGTGTGGTATCACCAAATCAGTTGTGTGATATCTGAGGCTCATGGCTAGTAATGAAAAGAGAAGCTGCTTCAGATTTCTTGGACAGTCCATCAAATCAAAGGTAAATATGCCAGCTTTTCAATAACTGGGACTCAAGGGCTAATCAAAACATTGATTTTCCTCTTCATTATGCTCTGTTTGGTCTTTCAAGTGGGAAAGTTAGTCAATAGAACATACTGTGTTTTCTTCGTACAGCCTTAAACCAAGAGAATGCTTATGAATACTTTCTGGAGCACCAACAGTCCTGATGTAATGCATTTTTTCAAACATTTGAGAGAAATTTATATAAAAATTGGAGCCCTTATTCATTTAAATTAGAATTTACAAAAATCAGGTCCGATTTTATGTTGAATGTAAAACTTAATTTTGAAATGCCTTTTCACAGCTGATTTTTTTAAGACCACCTTTTTTTCTAATTATGACCTACAGAGTCAAGAATTTCAGGTGTGAAAATACTTTCCAGCTGAGGGAATGTACAGCCAAAATATGCAAAGAAACTCTCTCACACCTCCCCAACACCGTGAACACACAGTAAGATTTCTGCAGGTGACAACTTTGTACTCATTATTCAAAAGATACCAATGACTTTTAAAAGTTAAACCCAAGTGCTCCTTGAACCACCCAGCTACTGCCAAATCTAACTTGGTTACAGATATTGTGTTTAACTGGGAAGTTAGAAAATTACTGCACCTGTGGCATCTAAACCTCTCTCATACTGACGTGCTCAAAGGGCAGCATGATGCTAAGACAGATCCCAAATTAATCCTGCCAAACTAAACAGTCCAGTAGCGGTGACTGTTTATAACTATGTAAAAGGAAAAAAAAGCGTTAATCTTTCTGAAAATTACATGGATTTTAACTAGATTTTAACATGGCTTTTAACAAGAAAGTTTCTCAGAATTTATTACAATTTCTCTTGGATTCCTTTCACATTTTTACTCTTTCTACTTTACATTGTGAAGTTGGAGAGCAGTTTATATACTAAAAATCTTCCCTTGCAAAATCTACAAACACAAAGTAGCTTTCAAAATTTTAAATTAATGAATACCACCCCTCCTGATTACATGGACATCTCTTCATCCTACCTTTACGTATACATTTCCAACTAGATGATCTCCAAGGTTATCACAAACGTTCATCTCCTCAACTTCGCCGTACTTCTCCTCCATTTCCGTGAAGACCTCCTAAGCACAAAGCAACCCAGCAGAAGTTTGCAGCACATTACTTGTAAGTACAGAAATGCTGTGTTTAGCTCTAAGTAAGTATAAAAGCAGACCTTCCTTGGAAAAATGCAAGACTACGTTTTTTTTTTTTTTTTTACATTTTTGGGTTTAAGATTAGTATTGGCTTGGCCATCTGTAAGCACAGCACTAACAAGATACAATAAAAACCTATGGAACACACACACAGCATTTACAGAATACAGGATGCATTGAAAACACAACACAGAAAGCCTGATGCTGTAGTTTCAGGTATTTTGTTTCTATACAAATAATGAAGTATACTTTAAATTTATAAAAAACGAGATTATACAATCAAAATGATACATCACTTAAGATGCTGATTTTAAACAAAGTCTACTTCAACAGTGAAATTAAGGCCAAACTAACCACTGGCTACACCTGGAAATATTTCACACAAGGCTGTACACTTTATATGAACACCTGAGGAAATTAGTGCTTTTTCCTGAATCCATCTGATTGTGCTATGCACTACATTTAATTTATTGGTGGTGACAGATCCAGTAACACTGCAATGCATCTTTACATACCTCAAAGAACTCATCATAATGTTCCTGCATCTCAACATCGCTCACAGCACCTGCAAAAGTCAAAGAGTCAGATCGATTAGAACCTGTCAATAAGGAAGAGGAGATTTTGATCATACTACAAAACAATCTAGAGAGGCCGTCTGGAGCATAAGAGACACCACATAGCATGGAGCTAACTAACAGGAATATTGCAAAATAAGGATGTGTGAAGAGCTTTGAGTCCCCAAAGTATCTGTCAAAACATTACATTGATATGATCAAATCAAAGCAAGTTTTTAATCAGAGCCAAACTTGTATGCCACAAATTTAAAGGGGAAAAGAATTACTTTGAAATATCACTTAAAACTTAACGTATAGTCCCACTCTCTAACTACCAACAATTTTACCTAAACAGAAGGCAAGTGCTTTGTTGCATTTCCATACCTTAAAATATTATTACAATTTAGTATTCCTCTTCCTAAAGGCAGAATTTTATGTCCACCTCTCCAGCATATCCACTAGAATTTGAGAGCTCACAATGTAAAATAGCCCAGATTTTTTTTTTAAATTTGCTCAAAATGGTCACTGAAATGACACACTTTTCTCAGTGCCCTCAATGCTTTGCAACAGAGAGCCATTTTCTAGTTCGAGTGTCACTTCATTTTTCTGTAGTCCTGCAGAACACCTTTTAGTGCAAGTACAAGCCTTATATTCAAGTTAAGATTATTTTCATGGTACAAGCTGGACTTCAAAAACAAGTGCTGCTTGCCTGCTGCTACAAAACCCAACGTAAGTGTGGCTTATTTTTCAAAGCATTAGAAGTATAAAAATGAGTTTCATTTATTTCTTCCAGTTTACAGCACTTTAAACAAGCTGTATACATTAAAGACATTAGATT
The DNA here is from genome assembly GCA_013397175.1 of Platysteira castanea. Taxonomy (NCBI): domain Eukaryota; kingdom Metazoa; phylum Chordata; class Aves; order Passeriformes; genus Platysteira; species Platysteira castanea. The sequence continues at coordinate 121,678 of VYXC01010955.1, forward strand.
AGCTCTTCAGCAGTTAAGTGATTTATTAGGATCAAGCGGAGCAGTTTTACAACAAACCCTGCATTTTATACTAGAAAAATATGCTAGTGCTTAAAATTACAAACCAGACTGGTTTAGTTCACAGAATGTGAGAGACTAGAAACTGAGCCAATAAAGCTGAGTTTATTCACTTCTCAGGCTGCTATGAAAAATTTTTGGCTAGTATTACCACTTTGACAAACTTTATGTTTTTCTTCAAAGGCTCTAATATTAACCAGCCACACTCTCTGGAGCTGCAGTTCCTGTTCTTCCACCCAGCTCACCTCCACAAGAGGCTAAGGGGCATTTGGTTTACAGTTTAGGCTAACGACGTTTCTGCATTTGAGACATGTCTGCTTTTAAGAAATTTCCTCTCCCCCATGGTTATGGCAAATTAAGGAATATCAAACATTAAACCAGTAATTCTAGGCAGTTTAATACTTAACTATATTCCCAAGGTTCTGCCAACACCACTGATAACAGCTTACTAACACCTAAGATTTTTTTGTTTTTAAAGGTATCAGACAGGGGCTCTGAGAGCCACAGAGGGAATATTTACTTTTTCCCAGATGGACAAGTGCTAAAAACTTTTTTTTTTGCTAAATTAGGATATCACAGGCAACAGTTAGTTAATGACTACTTCAATAAACTTCTAAAGTGGGCAGCATACATATGCACAGGGTTTACAAACATCCATATTCCAGGGCTACTGGTATCTGAACCATGAGAAGCCCAATTACTAATTAAAATACTCAGGAAAACTACTGCTGTTCCAAACTAAGGTTAATCCTCTACGACGGCAATAGAAAGGAAGACAGTTAAGCAACAACGACAAGGCATTAAATAGCTACCCAAGTTATCCATTTAAAATACATGCAATACTTAAGTAGGGACAAATATCAAAAACCAAGGAGCCAGGAGTTTCAGCAAATCTACTGCTTGCAGAGCTCCAGCTCTACCCCAGGAGGTACAGTCAGGCTCTGGCACACAGCTACTTGCTTATCACAACAAACTAGAGTTGGATACCAGCATTTTCAACACTGGAGGATCTGTGAAGGACTCTTGCAGCTGTAAATCTAAACAGCTCCACAGACCAAACTGCCGTAACTGTGCAAATTAGTTACCAGCTCATTGAGAGTTCAGGGAGAGAGTGGAAACACCCAACTGAAAATGTTTTTGTCTACTGAAACAGCATTAACTACTAAGCATCTGCAAGGAGAGCCTATGAACCAATGGAACTGTTCAAGCATCTAGATAAAATGACACGGCTCACTTACATGTCCAGCTTGATTTTGTGACAAAAACACAAACTATGTAATTGAGCCATTATTACTTTTAGAAGCAAGAGAGACAGTGTTGACTTTTAAGTTAGTAGCTGATTTCACAAAGCACTTCTAATCAAATGCTGGTAACTAATCTGAACTAGACTATAAACCAACAGTCAAAAAAAAAAAAAAAAGGAAAGCCAAACAAAGCTTTATTACCACACAGTCAATACTCACTTCAACAAGAAATATTAGTTAGAAAAGAACACCGATCCTTTTTTGGTTCTAAAACTGTTTTTTTTTAAAATCTTATTCTAACATTGATGATTCAATTACAATGATATATCAGTAATCGCCGATCAACAATCCTGGGCATTAACTGCTGCCAGTCTCACAGGAGCTGTGTTTGCTTATGCCCATTTGTATCTCAGGAGGAGTCATTAAATTACTTCATGACCATACCCAAATGCCTTCCCCTCCTCAAAAGTAAGTTAAAAAAAAAAATTCTTAAGTAAATATGCCAAATGGCATTGGAATTTGAATTTTCAAAGCATGGAAAGAATTTTAAGCATGCACCCATCCAAAAAGGACAGCTGCCAGAAGGGAAGCGTTAGTCAGTCATGGTGTATTCTTCCAAAGTGCACTCCCTAAATGGAAGCTGCATTAATTTAGGACGAATTTATGCATGCAGTCTGAAAAGTTTCAAATTCAAGTTCTCTTAACGTTTACAGAGCAGGACATTTGTTCTGGATGAAGTCAATGTGTCATTGTCCTGCTCTTTTCGACAGTGGAACCTATGGATAGCACAAAACATACAGAAAACCATTCCTAGGATGCAGGCAACTGGCAGGGAGAAAGGTGACAGGAAGGAAACAGTGCAACCAACACTGCTTCACAGGGGAAGTACAATTTCAACCCTTTTTGATTTAATAGTTGGTATTCAGATTCCCCTCATAGTTTTGGGAGTAGGAAGGAAGGTAGTGGGACAAAAAAAGTTTGGGGTTTTTTTTTTTTTTTGTTTGTGTTTATTTTGAACACATGTAACGAAATGTGGTCAGTTTGATCTGTTAAACTAAAATGGCAGACCAGCTTAAGTCGACACTGAGCTCTGACAATCAAGCCCAGGGAACCAGTGAAGGAACTTGTATGAACTTACAGCGCAAACCGTCAGCAGACTGGGAAGAGTTTTGAGGGTTACGGTAAATGTTCAAGAGGGCAATGGTCTGAAATACAAAACGCAACAACTTTATATTATGGAAAATAATTTTAACAAGAAACTGGTTTCCTTTAGGGTCGCTTTAGCCGAGTCTGTGCTGAAAGAGAGGTGGTTATTCTCTCCCAAGCAGGAGAACTTGCACTTAGCTGGTGACCTTTCTACATCAACCTAACACTGTAAAGTAATAGAGATCTCATGATACTCCATTATTGTATTCTCAATTTTATTCCATTCACCAATATTACTACAGAGGGGTTTTGCATGATTTCAGACAGCTCTGAAATAGGTGGAATCCAAACACAGCATTCACATTAAAATAACAATGTTATTATTATATTAATAAAATATTGATAATATTTAATTTGGTTTTACTGACTGGCTTCTTAGCAACAAAATTCCAGGAAAGGAAGTAATACAATAATTAGAGCATAGCATGAAATCTCCATTTTCCTAAAAAAGATGAAAGAAAACCCAGTTTGGGGAAACTTACCGTACATCATATATATACCTATTTTTTTTTTTTGTGTTAAATCAAGAATTTGAGAAATGTCTGCAGTTTAACCCTTTCAAAAGAATGCAGTGTTACTAAGCAACCAAGTTTCACTTTGCAACACAAAAGGGAATCTGCATCAAGTCCAATTTGTGCAGTCACTTCTGCACTCAGAACCGCACACGTTCCACAAATTCTTGATCTGTGCGCAAGAAGAGTTCCGTCACTTGTCCTGTTTGCAACAGCTTTATGTCAGCAGCTCAGAAGCCAACATTATTTTCTCATAATTAGGAGTGGGCTCTTTAACACCATTCTTTAAAAAAATTTCTCCAACTGTGGGACTTACAGTGTGAGCCGTCAGCCGTCTGTGCACTGTTTTGGGGGTTACGATAGATGTTTTGAATCAAGATGGTCTGCGGGGAAAAAAAATAAAAAGGGGAATTCTACTGGCTGCTGTGCATATAATAGACAATTGCAAAGAGACAACTTGTTTGCAAACAGCTAAAAGTCATATTTTATCCTTAAGACTTCCTTTTGTATTTGCAGAGTATCTTCCAAAATTGCATCCAGACCATCATATTATGAAAACAGTTTTAATTAACCACCAAGAAAGAGCTGCGTTTGTCTCAACAGCTGTCCTCAAAATGGGAGGTGTGAGGCACAGCAACCTAAAATGTCACACGAGGCATTCTGGAGACCAGAATCTAAACTTTCAAGACCAGATTCACTCTTGCAAGTCTAGGGGGAAAAAAATAGTGTTATGTGCACAGCATGTAATGTATAATGCCACAGTGTCCAAAATGCTACACCAGACCATAAGGCCTCTAGGCAACTGCTACATCTTGTTTTGTACATCAGGAATTTCTTGGTGGAATTTCTGTTTAAATAATATAATAGCATCATAGGTTCACATGTTTCCGATCCTTCAAATAAGGACAATATCCTTTTAGCCCTTCTGCTTTTTACTTGAAGAATTAGCCCAGGCAGACTTGAAACCTTACATTTGTACCGTTCTTCTTAAAATCAAGTTGTCTGAAAAAACAAACCATGTTTAAGTTAGTAAACTAATATTACAAAAAAATTCCAAATGTCCATATCACTGTAAGCAGCTCAAAAATTGAAATTTGATTACTTAAAATACAAGCTCAATGTTAGTCAGTATGAATGGCAATCCCCAAGTAACTTTAGCTTAGACATTATTATTATTAGTCACAGTAAGAATTCAGAGCTTAAAGAAGTCACAGGCCCAGCAACGTCACACCTACATATGCTACCCGCTTAACATCTAAAAAAAAATACATCTGTAACACCACATTTAAATCACACACTTGTTTTAATTTGGGTCCAGCCATACCAACCAAAGCTTTGTGCTTCCATGGCCCAGGTTTCAACTACCTATGCTTTAGCCTACAACTGGAGAGTGCCAGAAACATGCATCTCGTTAGGGATTTTCTGCTGACTGGGGGTAATTTGATCACCCTGGATTGTGTGACCTTTCCTAACACAGCTCTTCTGTAAAGTAGCTGCACCAGCAAGAGCTGCACAAGGTTAAAACGTAGTGCTGGTAACTTCCCATTACAGAATCCTGCAAAATCTCTGTTGCTCTATTTTCTATCACAGCTGATTGTCAACCTGCACACAAATAAAGACTTCTGCAGACCCTGCACACTGCCAGGCACCTGGGAGATGCTACAGCACAGCTGCCAGGTACACGGCTGTGCAGTCCCAGACATCTCTGGATGAATGGGACATGCCCTGCTGACCCACTTCAGCTGGCACTGCTCACCAGAGTCTGCAGCACAGCTAAAGGCTGCACTGACAGAAAGCTGTAGTTGCACACAAAGTTTTAGTGCTAAAACAGAGATGTAAGGGTGGTAGGGTTTTTTTGTTAGGTTTTTGGGGTTTTTTATCTTAAAAGACAACTACTGTGGAAGCTGTCTGCTTTAGAAATATTTTTTTGTGGCCAATAACCTAAATTCAGGTCTCCAAATAACCAACTGCACTTCAACTTGTGCTCCATGTAGGTCAGCAACATGGCATAGTTTTGAAAATGGACAATACTCTTTTGAAATAAAATATCTGCAATAAAAATTGTTTAAATTCCAGAAGCAAAGAGGTGGTTTTGTTGCTTAAGTACCAGCAGAAGTCCCTATCCATCAGCAACCTTGACATTCTCTCCTGGAAGTCCCCCTGTCCACTCAGAGTTTAACTTTATGATCATAGCTCTGAACTTGTCACACTTCCCTCCCTAATTTCTCCCCAAACCAACATGAGCCCACATATCTCACCAACTCTGCTCCAAAACAGATTAAATGAATTTGCAGAAGACTCTCCTGTTATCTGAACTTTACCTCTATATTTAAAACCACTGCAGTTCAAACTGCTGTAGTTAAAAATGCTGTAGTAACTTTCAATGGCACTATTGCTCATGTACAAAATTCCCAAAGAAATTCATCTGTGTGCCTTGACAATCAGCATTGATAGAAAGAGGGAAAACATACATTTCTCCAGGAATGTAATTTGTGAATACTATACAGCTCATAATACCAATAATGAAAACCCTGTCACTCCCTGCACCTTTTCAAATTGATTTTTATTTCTGGCAGACATGCAGTCACACATCATGTCTCTAACAATATTCACTGAGCCAAAGATTAAATAATCTGTCATGCCAACTGACAATTCACCCTCAGCAACCAGGCAAGTTGTTTTCAGTAAACCATTTCTTCCACATTCAAAGGAAGTATGCAAGTCACTCTTGAAATTTAAGAGCCTGGGTCAGAGAGCAAATGTAATGACAAATGAGTCACTTTTATTCATTAATTAGTTTTCTTCTATTATATGCATATAAGATTAAAATTCCCACCTTTGGGACAGGTGGAATGTGGTGCCATTGTCTGTGATTTAAGAACTCTGGGATGGTTTAAGTGCCTGAACACCACTGAGAAGGCACACTCACCTGAAAGTTAGCACTGGTTGGTCTCTACTACAGGCAAGCTTACAACAGCATCGCTTCCTGCAGCCATTAAGGGTGACAGGAGATAATTAGAAATGCTGGGAAAAGTAAATGGAATACCCCCAAAAAAGCAAAGACCCAGATAAACTGGGGCCAAAACTGAACTAATTAATCTGGAGCTTGGTAATTATTCACTTGTATCTGAGAATCTACGTTTTAAAGAAACCAGAATACAGTTCCACAAGAAAGAGAAAAAAGGGGAAACAAACCTGGCTAAATGTTGGTTTGTTGTGCAACCGAGAACATCTGTCTCCATGGCGACAAGCTCCAATTTTGAAATAAAATGAGCAGTTGACTCTGCAAGAAAAAAATGAATAAAGTAGTTACACACTGGCACAGAAAACATTAATTTGCAAAAAAGTATACGCCCTAAATGTCTTTATCTTGATGTGGAGAAGTAACACAGAAAAAAACCCACACCAAAACTGTATAGGAAAGCATTCCAACAAACCTGTCCATATTCTTTCCTTTTACCCCTAATTTACAGCCAGTATCTGACCAATTTCCCCCAAAGTGGTTTCATGATCCACCACACAGAAGTGATCTCTGTTTTACTCTTCTACTTCTCCGTTCTAGTCTTTATCTCAGTTTCAGTGGGTGATGGGATGGAAAATAATGAGAAAAAGTCTGAAATTTATACTGGGAACTCTGTGGCTGAGCTGATGCAGCCCCTGGTCCAGGCAATAAAATCTACTTCAAAGCTGACACAGTTGCTCTCTCTCTCATGTTTTATAAACCAGCTGTTCAAGTTATACTCTAAGGGTAACTCAGGCTGCTACCAACACAGTACTGGAAGTAATTCAGGGAAGAGAAAACCATGTAACAGAAAAAATACACATAAGCAAAATAAATTCACTTAATTAAGCCATTTCCATGAACATAGTAAATGATTTTAAGAGTAAGCTGCCTTTTCTTTTTTAAACCACAAGCTTTTCTTGAATGATCCATCTCACGACACCTTGAAAATTATCCTGGTTTAGAAATGCTACTAACACTCCCAAAAAAAGGTGTAACTCACATAGAATGATGAAAGAAACCACAAGGAGTTTAGTTACCTTGACAGGGAAATGCCAAATTCTGAAGGGTAAGAAAACTATTATGGGCTATATACGGCTAAGTGAAATATTAGAATTCTCCTGGAAGAAAGATTATCATTCCCATAATTAACATCAGTTCTTTCCACAATGCTGTGTAACCAACATCAACTCATGGAGGGGAGAAGTATTAAAGTACTAAAGCACATCGGATCTCTAGCAAAGCATTCTATTGTAAAATTGCAACATGCTCACTCTTCATTATGCTTTTGAAAACAAACACTTAGCATTATGAAATACTTACTGTCTTTTCTGAACTCTAACCTGAAACAAAAAGAAATACCTAACTACAAAATTTCCAATAGTGCCTCCAACTTCAGCACCTTCTGGAAGGTTCCGTTTGCTTTTTTCAACAGAAAACAAGAGCTGCACAGGAATTTCATGCCTGATTAAAACTCTGAAACTGTAATGCATTAAATTCCTATGTATCTCCTTTGTGTGAAAGGATGCTACAGTAACAGAGCTCAAAAGAGAGGCTGCCGACACTGCTTTCCTGGAATGGCAGCACTATAGAGCAGAGCAGAAGCCCCACGGCCAGGGGCTGACAAGAGTAATTTAGTCCAGCAGCACATCGATGCCCCCTTTTCATTTTTACGAGTGGAAAAACACGCCGGTTTGGTCAGGCCGATGGTGACCAAATTTTCGTTAGGAGGGTTTTGTGTGTGTGCTTCCAACAATCAGAGAAACTAGAGGCGTTCCCGGACGCGTGGAAGGCTGCAGGCAGAAGCCTGTAGGATCAGGATGCAGCAGTCGGGGAAATCCTCCGCACCCTGGGGAGGGGGGAGAAATAACCAGTCGCTGTCCTTGCAGCAGAGCGGGAGCTCTCAGGCTGCTGCGAGGCTCAGGGACACGAACAAAAGGGGAACAGGAGGAGGAGGAGGCGCTTTCTGGCAGGAGGCGGCGGGAAGCTCCGGCACCCAGCGGCCCAGACAGGAAGGCGCAGCCGCGGGGGGAAGGGGGGA
>VYXC01010955.1:139078-238045 GCA_013397175.1 Platysteira castanea
CCCCCATATAAACTGCTTTGCTAAGCAGTTGTCTTCGCTGGAATGTCATGGGAATTTTGCTGTGTTTCTAGAGCAGACGTGGTCCTAAAATCACAGCTGCAAAATATGTCCTGATAGCAGTGCTTGGGTATTGAGCAGGTATATTGATGCGGGTTCACCTACAGCTGCTCTCTAATTACACGTTCTACTAAATAGCTGGATTGACAAGGTCGAATCCTACAGCTGTCATTCCTCTCTCTGTTTTGATGTGGTAGACAGTGTGTGTCTGGTCCTGAGCACTCCTACATCCAGCTAAAGGTTGGGAAGGAGAAATCTGCTGCTCAGTTCATTTTTCCTGGCGATTCCACATCCCTAGTCTGTCCCTGAGGCCAGTGGAGCACAGAGTGCCATCTGCAGCATAGATCCAGCTGCTGGGTGTGTGACATTTTTGGGCTAGTGGAGCACTTGGTGCAAAGGTCAGACCATGCCACGTGTGGGAGGACAGGAGGCTCCCTGGCCGTGGATGCAGCAGGCTGGGGAGTGCTCAGGCTGCACGTTTCAGCTCTGGATTCTTTAGGCTGAGGGTCACATAACAAGGCTTTGCTCTGGAGCTGAATTTCCCATTGCAGTGGGAAGGGTTTAGGGAATGAGCTCAGCTTGGGAAGTCATCCCGCAGGGGCACGTTAAAACCAGTGCTGAGCTCCAAAGGCTACTGCTGTCTGGGAGATAAACTAAAGAGGTGTGAAACGAGGCAGCAGCACCTGTGAAACCTCAGCTCTTTCCTTTCCACCTTCTTTTGTTCGGTTGTTAACACCATTTCCCACCTCTTGCCTATTTGTGCCAGGTTTTAGAAGAATATGGCCCATTTCCTGGGGGCTGCTTGGGAAAATATAATTGTCTATGGAGCGAAGTGAGCTGGGAGATGAACACTTTGAAAATCAGATCCTGTTTTAAGCGTGAAAATGGGGGACCCATGTTTGTCCCTTATGTAGGGAATGACAGCTAACAGAGCAAGTTACCGGGATGGATGAGATTTCCTGACTAATTCAGGTCATCTTCTCTGCACTTTGGGCGTTGGTGCTTTCCAGAGGTTTGGAAAAGCCTTTTACACGTGCCTGAGATGGTAACAACGACCCCGCTGGACCCCTTCCAGAGCCGTGCAGATTTTCAGACCCCGAGCATGTTTTGCCTGAGTGCTTTGTAAAGGAAAAGCCAACTCTGCAGTGCGGCAGCCTCTGGGAATAGATGTTAAATGGATGTAGAGCATATTGTGATCTCAACTGAAGGCACATCAAGCCTGATAGGCTGTGAACACACTGGAAAAATTGCCTGCGCTACAGTTTATGGGGATAAAAAGCCCTTGCCAAGCGCTGTAAGCCATGGAGCAGCCATGTCCAAACCCTTGGAATAACATTCACTGGAGAAGGACAACGTCGCTTCTGCTTGGTGTGAAGACATTTATCACATGTCCTCACAAGGGCTGCACTTCTGCTCACATGCCCTGGAATTCTCTGGCTCTGGGAATTGCAGAGGGACAGATGGAGTTTTTGGGAAGGCTGTCCTCGTTTTCTTAGATATATGCCTATCTTTTTTGATGTTTTATTGATCACAGCAGGTATTCTCTTGGCTGATTGTTTATTTCTTCAACCAAGGTGGATCCTTAAAGATCAAAATGACCCATCCCCTTGGATCAGAGCAGGGGTTGCAAATAAAGTGTCACTGCTGCAGCAGTGCACAGTGGCTGAAGGACTGGCTCATTCACAGTTGCAGCCTCTTGAAACTCTTGTCTTCAGAAAAAAAAGAAACCCCTGAATTTCAGAAGAAGGCGGTGCAAGAGAGAAGGAACAGAGTGCACAGGGAGTGGCTGGGTTTAGTGGTGTGGGTTGGAAGAGCAGGAAGAAGGGTGCTATGTGCCAGAGTGAGTTGTGAGAGCCTTGGGAACACTTTTCCTGCAGGGAAACATCCGTTTGCCCTCTGTGGATGCTTTTTTTACACATCTTTTGAGTAGGTCTAGTGCTACAGCCAATGTGGTCATTCTTGGATCCACTTTTTCCCTTTCGAGGGTAATCGGCACCAATGTGTGAATGTCTCCTTGCAGGTAAGGAGTGTCTCCTTCCCCCTGGGAAGTAGTGTCCACCCTCGAGAGGAGCAGAGCTGATGGAGCCCCCAGGACCACATTTTATCACCACAGGGAAGATTTAGTGTTTGCTCTCCTTCTCTTATTCCTCTTATGCTTGGATCATCCCTGGGGTGGGAGTCAGCTCCCAACACAGGCTGGGACAGGAAGAGGATGGGCACAACAGGGACGTAAAAGCAGTGAAATCTTCATGCCCTTCAGAGAATGGTGGCCTGCTTTTAACCAGGGTGTTGGGAAGAGCAGGCAGCTCTTTGGAGCTACCAGCTCTTTTAGAAACCCTGGAACAGGACTGTAAAGCAACACAGACCCAGAGGAGGACTGAACAGCACTGATGGGTTTTAATCACTCCACGGCACAGAAACACACAGATATCCCGGTGAATAAAATAAGGGAGTCAGAGGGAGAGCAGGACAAGACTTTGGAGGTAGAAAGGAAGGCTGAACACACACGATCAGTGGCAAAACAGTGGATTTCACTGAAGGAGAGTTACCTCTCAGATCACTGTGTAGCTGTGGAACATTCCTCCTGTCGTGCTCTAGGTGGAGAAAGAACACCAAGCCTTGGGCGAGGGACTGCAGTTTTATTTGTTCATCTGCCTGAAAGCTATGAGAAGGCTCCAGAACCGTTCTCCTCCATCCACAGCTGATCATAAAGTACATGACAAACCTTTATAACTGAGAGCACCCTTCTTGGGTCACTGAAAAGCTCCTCTGTGGTCTACAGGTCACCGTGTCAGCCTTGGGAGTGAGAAATGAGTGATAAATGTTATTTAAAGACTTCTGTGTTTGCATGCTGTGAGTTTAGATTCAGGACCTCGCATTTAAAAATGATTGTTCTGAATTTCCCTCCTGTTACTGCACCCACAGCTGCAGCTCCCCTCCATTGCACCACTTTTCCCAGAAGTAACATACAAAATTCTTTTATTTCTTTTACTCAGCAGCTGCAGCGGGGATCTTTCAGTTTGCTTGTTTTCCCTCACTGTATTTGGTCCCCCAACTATGACCTTTTGACAAAATGCATAAAACATCTGGGAAGGAAAAAAAAATAAGGAAGGTGTGAGAGAGGGGTTGTTTCAGACTGCAGATGTTGTGACAGTCTTTATCATTTAACCTTAATTATACACAGCAGAGCCATGGCCATTGGTGTTGCGTCAGCAAGCTGAAGTCTGATCCCATCTGCTGCGCCTGAGCGTAGCACTTTGCTGTGAGCTAAGGTCTGGGAAATGTGGTGCTCTCCAGTTTGATTATCCCTTAGTCTGCGTCTTCTCCCCCAGAGCGTGTTCCAGTCTGGCCCGTGTGCTCTATTTGCCTCACGAGCTCTTAAGAGACGTCAGGGGGAATTTTGGCTCCTTCTGACTCTTTCCCGTGCTGCGGGGATGCAAAGCAGCCGTGGACCTGTGGCGTGCAGCAGCAGAGGAGCCCTGCTGGGGTCAGGCCTGGGCGCAGTGACGCACGAGAGCCGGGCTCAGCGTTTTGCTCGCCGCTCCGCCGCGCTAATCTTTCCTCCACTAACCTCCACCACCCTCCTACTAATGCTCATCCTCACATGAGTGCACACAAATCCAGCAAGAGGATTTGGGAGCAGCTTAGACAAATGGTTCATTAGGGTCTTTTCTCTGCCAAGTGATGTTTTTTTTTTTCCCTGAGGTTCCCATCACTGAGCTACTGTAAAAATAAATCCTCCAAGTCACCAGACAGCTGCCACCATAACAGACTCGTCTGGCATCCAGGCGTGAGGGACAGGGATCGTTATCCCATCAAGAGATGGCTTTTTTTGCTCTAAGCTAGGCTGCTGGATGAACACATTGGGTCCCTGTGAGCCAGATAAAAGCTGTGATTATTTTGTGTTTCTCCTCACCACAGGGCAATTTGCAGATCCTGTGGTGCTGCACAGGTACTTCTGAACCTGGTGGAGGTTCAGAGAGATTCACCCATTACAGGACGTGCTCCCTGTAGCAGTCTCTGGATGTGTGCTGTTCAATTGCTGTAGGTTTTCCAGTTTAACTTTAAAGACCCTAATTATATGGGTAGCTTCTCTACACACAGAAACTGGTGGAAAATCAAGGTGGTTTCAGCATCTCCAGGACCAGTAGGTCTCTCAATACCTCCCACTCTCTAGCCTGAATCAATAACAAGCCTTGCCTGTCCAAAGCCCCCTTCATCAGTGTCCTTTTTAGATCTGATACTGCCTCCTTGCCCTGTCCACCACCTCTGCACTGACCAGCAGCTCAATGCCCAGTCCCCCGCTGCACCTGAGCACTAAAACAACTGCTGCAGCATTGCCTGCAGTCAGGCAGCTTCTGGAGCTTTCCTCGTGGCTCAATGTTCATGCAATGATGTCTGCATTCAGTGTCCAGCGCTTCCCCTGCAAGCCCTGCTCAGACACACAGAGGCAGACTCAAACCAGGCCTGGGTTGTTCACTGCATGATCACCAAGTGGCAACAGGGTCTGCAGAATGCTTTTCACAGAGCTGCTTGTCCTGATCAGACCACTCTGCTTCAATGGTATCTTCTCTTCCAGTCCTGTTTCCTCCAGACCTCCTCCTCCTCCTGCTTCTCCTTCCCCACTACATCAGCACCACTTCCCCTGCACCAGCAGATAAAGCCACTTTTCTTCCTGGCTACCCACTCCTCCCTGTATTCCATAGCTTCCTGGTGCAAAGGCTAGTTATCAGTCAATGCGAGAAGAAATTTCTATAAGATCACCCTGCAAATAGGGTCTGCGGGATGATCTGCTCAGTGCAGGAATGCTCAGGTGGACCGTGAAGAAATAACCCACACCTAAACTGTCAAGGCCACCGGAAGTAAAACAGAACTGTTCCATAAATTCAAAGTTATAGCAAGTTATGATTTATTTTTGGAGAGGTCTCTCTCTGAAGATATGGCTTATTTATTTATTTATTTAATAGAGGCTTACACCAAACCAAGAATGGACACAATTTCTCCTTTTTTCTGAAAAACAGCCCAGATTTTAATTCCTCAAGGTGTTGTACCATTTGCCATAATTATTTGTTTTAGACAAGTAAACATCATGTCACAAAACAACCCTACACTCTCAAACTCTCTGGTCAAAAAATAAAAATGGGTGTAATTTCCAGAGCTAAGGGAATATTTTATACAGCAGGACGAGGGGCCATGGAAGGCTCAGGGAGATGAGATCTGGCTGCAGGGCAGGGGGACTCTCAGCAGCAAGCTCTGTGGAGTTGCAAGCAAGATGGTTTTATTCCAAAAATGGACCAGGGGAATGAAAAGGGCCGAAATTGTACCTCTACCAAGTCGTTTTACAGGATGATACTCACCTGAGATCTACAGATGGGCAGAAGCATCACTGCTTAGCAGCTGTAAACTTCCAAACCTTCTCCTGTCCCCGTTCTCCCGTTCTCCTGCTCCCTGGCTGTGTGTGTGGGATGCTCTCTCCACATCTCCCACTCTCTGGGAGCTGCTGCACGCTGGGAAGCAAAGAGCATCCCTCATTCCCTATGCAAATCCATTGATGAAAACATAAAATGCATTGTGCTGCTAAAACTTGCTGAGCTTGTTTGACCAAGTGCCAAGGATTAGCAGCACGTAAATTCACCATTGATTTGACAACAATGATATTATGTGCCCTAAACACTGATGGGATTTGTTCAGTGTTTAGGATGTGGGCTCTGAGGTGGAAAAAAAGGATTGCTAGTAATTTTTTAAGCCTCTTTGGCTGCACCAAGGCAGACTGTTGATATTATATAAATTCTTTAGATAAAATAAATATCAGTCTTTGGATAAGTAGAGTGGATATTTAACTTTTCCAGTGTACAGCCGAATTGTAAATCTGGCTGTGGATTGCTGTAAACTGTAAAATAAAAATTGCCCCATCCCTCTAAAATAAGCAAAAAGGAGATGTTGGAGTAGAGAAAAAATCACAAAGGGCAGCAATAAAACAGAGGATTGTGCCTTAAAAATGGTGAGGCGAAGACTTCTTTTTGTAGTAGAAAACTAAAAATGTCCCCTCCACGACTTGTCCCCACTGTCATTTTTCCCTCCCTGGCTCCAGGGTTCATCAGCACTGAAATCACAGTCTCTGTGGGACAAAAGCATTGTCAGCCTGGGTGGGGACCACCTGGGACAAAATTTGGGGTACAGGGGCCAACCATTCATCAGGCAGGAGCTGCTGAGGTGAGGGAGGGGAGAGCTGTGGTGGTTTACACCAGGACAAGCTTAGCCCAGAGTCTGGAGGGCAGGGGCTGCTCACCTGCTCCCAAATGGGCAGCTCAGGGCTGTTTGAGAGGCATGGGAATTTGCAGGGATCTCTAGGGACATGCTTGTCTCTCTTCCACAGGAAAGCAAGCCCAGTTTGGTGGCGGTTTTTTGTTTATTTGTTTGTTTTTTCAAAGGCGCTCAGCATGTAGTGACCCTCCCACTAACCGGCTTCTTTTTTTGCTTTGAACCATCTTCCGAGAGGGCTTCTCAAGTGTTCTTTGCTTTTAACAAGAATCACTAATTAATCTAATTTAAAAAAAAAATAGCACCTGCCATTTCTGATGCCGATCCTCCCTTTGCAGCCCTGCAGCCCCAACCCCAGATAAGCATCGTGGAAATCGCACTGATAATGTGGCCTCCCTTCCTCCCCTCCCTTACAAACTTCAGCAAGACATCAACAGTACTCAGAACTCATCAGAATTCACCCCTTTCCTGCTTTCCATGGTGTCTGGTGGGGAAGAAAGTGAGTCTCACTGCTGCTGTAATCACCTGCTCCTTCCTCCATCAGCATCCCAGGTCGGCTGTGGTGGAAAGGTTTGGAGCTCTTTGCCATGAGGAACAGGAAATGAGTCTTATAAAGAAAGGGCTCTTCCCTTAAAAATAAAGGAAGAAACAAACGCTCCGTGTTCATTTCTAGGGAAAGCTTTTGGTAAGTGCTTAGCAGCCAAAACTGATAACCACGAGTGAGCTTGCCCTTTCAGCTTGACTGCTTGCATTCTGACTTTTGTGACTTCATACTGACTTCTTGCATCCTTTCCAAAGCTAGGTCTATGCAAGATTAAGAAAAACATGGTCTTTTTTTTCTTTTCCCCCTTCACCGGCTTTCTCACACACATTATGTAGTATTTCCTACTGCAGCAAGAGTGGCAGGAAGAAAACTTGCAAAAAAATCACATTATTACTTACTCTAGTTCCGTGTCCCTCTCACGATCTCATTTTTGTAACTCACAGATTTCTATGAAGTGGAAACAGTCTGATTGGCATGCTGCAACAATTTTATCATTAAATACTGCCAGAGATTGCTCAATCCCTTATATCATCACTAAACAGCTGACATCTAAACACAAAGGACCTTCTAAATGAGTACAGTTGTATTTTTGGGGGTTGATATGTCTGTTTGAAAGAAAAAGCGCTGGGATGCATCCCTGTTTTTCATAAGAACTATCTGTAGAGTTGCATCCTCTGCAGGGCAACAGGGTACAGTTGGCTTGAGAGGAAATGCAGATCAGAGCAGAGCTTGCCTTTCTTGGCCCTCCTGGGGCTGCAATGAACCAGTTGGAAACAAGAATCTCGGTTCTATCAGCACTTCAGAATCTCCTACAAACCCTCCACAGTCACTGCTGACCAGTCACTACACCTGACCAGTCACTGCTCCACTGCAATATTTGCTTTTCTCTTCACCCTGGGCTTGTACAGAGCTTGGCAGGGGGGGTTGGAGACAGCCTTGGGTTCCCCTAGAAATGGGGAGGTGGGAGTCGGTCATGCAGACAAGCTAAGAGCAGCTAAACACAAGCAAGGGCTGTACCTGCTTGCTGATGGCAGCTTTACTCAGGAATGTGGTCTGGGATTTCTGCAGTTTGTCCGGGGCAACATCCTTCACTCAATGTCTCACATGCTGGCAGTTATGCATCGTGGTTTAGGGAGTGATTATTTCAGAGGTGAGCTGGACAGCGGAACATTCTGGAGGGCTTCCTCAGTTGGGCTCACATTCTAAACTTGCCATGAAGCTTTGGAAAAAACTGTCTTTGATGCATTGCTCTTGGATGTGCTCATGACTGTATGCATTAATCTTCTTCCATTTTCTTCCATTCCGTTTCCACCAACAAATCTCACCACTTTCGCTCAGCAGGTGATAATGATGCTCAAATGTTGCGTGTCTTGTGAGGTCTGGCCTGCTGAACTGATGCAAAATGATCACTTTCTCTTCTCATACCAAACTCCCACTGGGTGGGATTCATCTCACCAGCTTTGCTTGTCCAGAAGGAGGTTAGACTTAGAATTGCCTCTTCAGCTCCCTCCTGAGATACAGACACTGCTGAAAGGGGTCTTGTTTCACCTTTCCTACCCACCCACATGATGACATGATCTGGAGGCATCTGTCCCTCCACTGACTGGACAGGCAGCATGGACAACTCATTTGAATCAGATACAGAAGTTTTAGACCATTGGAAGTCACATGTGATGCATCTCAGGAGATTGGGGGGCTTTTTTCCCAAGAGGCATGCAGGCAGTGTCAAGTCTCCATCAGAAAAAAAACCCCAAAAAACTCCTGTAAATGAAGTTTGCATTTCAGTGAAATATTTTTGCCCATAAAAGACAAAAATGTCCATCCAAGACATATGGATATGATTAGTTCTAGGAGAAGCCATGAAAATGTGGGTCCAGAAGAAAGTAAAGACATAAAACCACAAAGTTGGCTGCTGCTTTTCAGTTATTTAAGTGTGTGGTAATACACATAATTTCAGATAAAATTTAGTTGAAGACGTATTTCTCATTTTTCTCTGAACAGCCAGTTCCTTTCATCCCACTGAACAGAGAGAGTGCTCTGGTCACACATGAACACATCTGTGTGCTCCATCCCACTGGCACAGGTGCCCAGGGAAGCTGTGGATGCCCCATCCCTGGAAGTGTTCAACGCCTGGTTGGATTGGGCTTGGAGCAACCTGGGCTCTCTCCTTCCTCCTGGCCTCAGTAATCCTGGGAATAATGCGGGGAACACGCTGGAGGTCAGAGCTCAAGGGTTGGGCAGTTTTGTGTCCAGAAGGGTGTCCAGAGAGGATCCTGCCATTGTGTGCATTGCTCCCTGTGCTCCTGCCATAACCCCTGATTTGGGAAACACAAAGAGGATGTTCCCAACACACTTTAGGGATTCACACCTCACCTGGGGCCCAAATGGTCTGTCAGACCCCCAAATCTCTCTCGCTTTCTGTGTGAGCACAGTTCCCACAGTTTCTCTTCCAGCCAAATAAATGACTTTGTGTGTTGCAGTGAGTGGTTTGGGATTTGAACTTGTTCCTGTATCTCTCCTCTCATTTTTCCTCTTATCCTGCATTCTGGGTGATGAATTCTGCATCAGGTCACTGCTGCCAGTTGGCTCAATACAGGTTAGCAGTCTCTGGAACTGGCTGGCCGAGGAGAGATTTTTTTCTCTGCCAGGACAAATCTCACAGAGCTCTTGAAGAAAAATCTTGCTAGTGCTTTACGACTCATTTGCTATCCCTTAATTTCTCAAACAAAATGACAGATTTGGTACAATGGGAATAAATGGGAATAAACGAGGGGTTAGGTCTCTCTCTTGTGGTTTTTCCCTCCATGGCTTGAGGAGGGATTGGTCTCTTTTTGACACCTGATTTTAGAAAAGCCTTCATGCCTGAGAGCCATGGCCAGACCACAGGGACTTTTCTTGCTGGAACTACATAAGGTGGAAGCTGAGCTCTTGTCTGTCTTCTTTGGGGTCCTTACTGTGGTTTGGGGTGTTTTTCTGCTCAAGTTTTTGCTTTTCATGAAGGAAAGCCTCTGTAACAGGATCTTCTGGTTCCTGCAATTCCTCCAAGGCCGATGATTTTCCAAGACCACACAGTGCCTGGATGCCAGGTGATTCTCAGCTGAATGTCACTTTGCCTCAGTGCTCTTCTGAATTTAGCTTCTCTGGCCTGGACTGATCTGGTTTCTCCCAAAGAAGAGGACAGGATCTCAGCCACCCTTGGTTTCTTTAGTCCCTTTAGCAATGTGAGAGGACGATTCAACCCCTCATATCTGAAGTACCTTTTGGAAGTGCCCTCTCCTCTTTTCCTTTTGTTCTCTGCTGAGTGCAAAAGGTGCTGAGATGCACAAGACTCCCAGCACGGGTGCCTCTGCTGCTCAGAGGCTCCTGGAATGCAATCCCTGCATCTCTGGACGTGATGGAAATGGGGTTTCAGCTGTGGCCACAGCCTGCGAGCCTTGCTGTGGAGCTGGGCAGCCGGGCTGCCCTTTCTCTGCCCAGCCACCTCAGCTCTCTGGCAGAGCCTGCGGCTCCGGCGGCGGGCACGGTGCCCATTGCCCGGCAGCCCAGGGTGCCAGATGACCCCTTAAAGGAGGCTTTAAGTGAAACAGAAATGAAAAACAGCTGTAACCAGAAATGCATGTTAAGCAGGATCTGTGCTGTGACACCACGAGATAAATGGATCTCCCACATCACTCCTAAATCAAAACAAGGACACTCTCAAGAGCAGCTTTGGGACTGATGTTACAGTTGGAGACCGAGCTTATTTTTCTTTCTCTCTTTTTCGTTAAAAGTTTTTTATTTTGTCAGACAAAAAATGATGCTCTGCATCATTTGTTAGTCCTGCTTCTGTGCCAGTGCTGCCATGGTCCCTGTGCCAGGGGCGTCAGGCCCCTCTCAAGTGGCAGAGGCACTTTGTAGCATGTTACAAAGAAGTTTCCCTTTTTTCAACCTGACTCGGACCCTTTTTCCTTGCTTGGAAGAGAGCCGTTTCAATTATTTGGGAGAAATCTTGAGTCTCTGCTTCAAGGAGGGGCAGAAAAGAAGCAAATTAATGAAACTCAAGGTCAGGTTACGAAGACCCACGGAGCAGATCTCTTTTGCAAGCATCCTTGAGATGCCCACCGGGGCGTCCTGTTCAGCCTGTTTGATTCCACAGGGAACATGCCAGCACCCCTGGGCACCCCGTGCCTCGCAGCCTGCTGCCTGGCATCGTCCCTCCAGGACATCTGGCACCGATTCCAACCAGACTGTCATTTCCAGGTCAGTCTCCGCATTTCTGCTGACCACGTTGCCTCCATCATGAGATCATGTCTTTCCAGAGGAATCCTGCTAATGCCTTCATTCTGCCAGGCCGGTATATATAGGGGGAGCTTCCCTGGGGCTGCACCGCGCAGTCCAGCCAAGGCATCGCCGTCTCCCCAGCAGCGGCACTGCCCCTTCCGCTCTCCCCTTGCAGCCACAGGTCTCAGCAGCAGCAGCAGCAGCAGCAGCAGCAGCAGCAGCAGCATGGACATTACCATCCAGCACCCCTGGTTCAAGCGTGCTCTGGGACCCTTCATTCCAAGCCGTTTGTTCGACCAGTTTTTTGGAGAGGGCCTCCTTGAGTATGACCTCCTGCCTTTGTTCTCGTCCACTATCAGCCCCTACTACAGGCAGTCCCTCTTCCGCAGCGTGCTGGAGTCGGGCATTTCAGAGGTAAGGGCCCTTTGATTTCCCCTTCTTTTCCTTCCTCTCCCTCCTTATGCCTCCACCTGCTCCTCCCCACCCACATCTCACACTGCTGTAGCCCTGTGTGAGGGGACAAGGAAGACCCCAGACCTACTGGCAGGCACAGTGCACCCACCCCTTCTTGGGCACAGAGGGAAACCCTCACTGGGGACAAGGCTCCCCTTTGAGAAACAGGAACCATTTTGGCTCCTTTTGAGGGTTGTTTCCAACACGTACAAGGCTGGGTTTGCTGCTCTGTGCCCGCCAGCCGTGTGGTGAAGAAGAGCAAGGCTGCTCCCAGAGTAAGCGCCTGTGAGGGCAGCTCGCCATGGGAGAGCACCCTGGCAAGTGGGAGCTTTCTTCACCTTCTCCTCCACCTTGGGAGCTCGGTGTTTTTAGTAATCCCTCATTGAAGGAGCCTGGAGAAATTGTCTGAAGGGAGCTGGAGGGGAATGTGTAGCTGTGGGGGCCGTGGTCCAAAATTCAGGGGCAGGTGCTTTCTGTAGCCCTCTCCTACTGCTTTCCTCCAAAATCTACGACCACAATGAAACCATAAATCACTGAAAGGACAAAACATGCTACCAGAGAGTCTTACAGTGGTTTCCATCCCCTCTCTGTCCCTGGTCCGTCTGGTAGGTCACTGAGTACTAAAGAGTCCCTGGCACAAGAATAGCAGCAGGAAGTGACACCTCTCCCTGGAGCAGTAGCCAAGGTGCAGACACCTCCCATGGCCTCCCAGTGTCCGTGACAACTCCCATGGCCTGCCTGTGTCCCTGACACCTCCCACAGCCTCCCAATGTCCCTGGGTCCCCACAATGGGAAGAAGATGCCTGCTGAGGCCTATAGTCATGGAAGGACAAACTGCCAGACCAACCCTTTCCTGGCTTCGAATCTGTGGTGATGTTGGCGCTGCCTCCAGGCCCAGAGCTCAGGTCTCACTGTGTGACAATGCTCGTTTCAGGTGAGGTCTGATCGGGACAAGTTCACAATCATGCTGGATGTAAAACACTTTGCTCCCGAAGACTTGAGTGTGAAGATTATCGATGACTTTGTGGAAATCCATGGCAAGCACAGTGAAAGGCAGGTAAGTGGAAGTGACGGTGATGGTGGAGCAACTGGGGAGCCCAGCTCTGCTCTCCTTCTTTCCAATGGTTCTCAGCTGGAGGAAAAACAAAAAAAAGAATATATCAGAAGAAGGAGTTAATTATGAATTGTCACTATTGGCATGGCCTGTTCCCGTAGAGCCCCCACCTGATATCTGACAATAACAAGCTAATCCACTCCTCTTTTGTTTATTTTCAATCATCATCTTCCATAACCGTCAGATGACGATGTCCATTGTTCGCTAATAACACTGGGCCAGACACAGAACATCATCTGGCGCTGCCGAAGCGTGGCTGAGTTTTCATAAGCCAGAATCCTTAGTGAAAACAGAGTTTTCATATGCCAGTCTGGGAGAGAAAAGCAAGAGCAAACAAAACAAAAGAAAACCAACCAAGTGCCTCAGGCTTGGAAACTTTTAACACGTATGTCATGGAAATATCTGTGGGGGTCGAAAAGTGAATTATACCAGCAGGGGTTTAATTCTTCTCATACACATTTTTGGCCAGACAAAGCTCTAGCCTGGAAACAGTATGTATTTTTTAATATAGTTATTATTCTCATGGCTAACTTAAAAAAAATAGTTGCATTTCTCATTCTTTTGGCCAAAAAAAGAAAGGGACCAGGGTTGTGTACTTTGGCAGACACAGCATTGCAGCCTAGTAAATAAATACATGGGTGCACACATCTGCCTTGCTTTTACCTTCCCAGACCTCCAGACTTAGTCTCCAAGCATCCTTTGAAATCAGAGGTCCAAATCAGATCCCAAACGGGGATCAAACCTATGGCCAAAATCACTCCCTGCTGCTCTGCTCAGCTCTTGCAGTTTCAGGGGTGTCACAGGGGACAGCTGTCCCTACAAACCTATAAAATTAAACCCAGCAGAGATGTGCCCAGAGCTCCTGGCAGTGCAGTGGCACCATAAGCCGGGGTGAATGTGGATCTCCTGCTCCGAGGGAGCCGGGCAAAGGGAGGCACGGCACGGTGCCGGAGGGTTTGTGACACGCCTTCCCCCCCTCTCCCCACTGCCTCTCAGGACGACCATGGCTACATCTCCCGGGAGTTCCACCGCCGGTACCGCCTGCCCGCCAACGTGGACCAGGCTGCCATCACCTGCTCCCTGTCCAACGATGGCATGCTGACCTTCTCGGGCCCCAAGGTCCCCTCCAACATGGACGCCGGCCACAGCGAGAGGCCCATCCCCGTGTCCCGGGAGGAGAAGCCCACCTCCGCGCCCTCCTCCTAAGCCCGCCGGCCGCCGCGCTGCGCAGGCTGCCACCACCTGCAGGTCTCATTCCCAGAGCCGTTGCAGAGATATCAGTGAATATCTAGAGGGGTTTCTCCTGTTGGTTCCTCCCCCACTTTGTTTCCTCTTTTTTTTTGTTTTCTTTTTTCTCGTTTTCCCCCTTTTCCCTCGGATGGAACGAGGGGCTGGGTGAGCGGCTGGTGGACTTGGAAGCTTAAACCTTGTGGGGATGGCATGGATGGCGATGCTGCCATGCTGCTGTGCTTGCTGAAAGGGTCTTCGTCCGGTGCTGTAGCCCATATCCACCATCAGGTAGGAAGGAGTGCACGAGTAACGCTGGCTCCTGGTGCACCAAGCCTTGAGGTGAGGCTTGGAGCAGGGGAAAAGCCCTGCAGGATTGCTGTACCCTACTCAGAGTTAAACTGGTTACTCTCAAACAGCAACAGAGCCAAGCCCCACACTCAAGACCCCGCGTCCGTGTGACGAACCTGCCATGAGCTCCCTGCAACCGCAGGAGAAGTAATAATAATAATAATAATAACTAATAATAATATCTCACCTTCGGGGGGTTGCAACGTGTATTTTTTTCTTCCAGCAAAGTGTTTAAGTGTCTCTGTTCACACCTCTGCCCTGTCATTTCCCTTTGGGACAACTGGCAGGAGGACAAGCACGTCTTTCCACTGTCTTTGTAGGCCCTCGGGGGGGAGAGAGGGGGGCTCACCGCTGTGCAGAAGCTTCTCATCCCCAGCCATCTCTCCCCAGCCTGTGCGTGACACACCGTCTCCCTTGCTCTCTCCCTGTAATTCTAGGGTAGCTCCACCTCTTGCACTGGTATCTGGCGCTCCACCTGAGAACGTGGTCAGTGGCGGTCAATAAAGTGATATAGGAAACACGCAACCGGCGTTGGGGGTTTCATTTGTTCCTTTGTAAGGCTTTTGAAGGTCGGTGTGGTGCCCAGCACCACTTGGAGGATGCGCTTTCCACCACTGGAAGTGCATTTTGTGAGGATGACTCGCCCTTTCTTTCGTGTTCCCGTTACCCCTCATGCAAGCAAAACAAAAGGATCAGAGAAAGAACAAAATTCAGCAGCCTGACCACCACACCATTCCTTCAGATCATTGTGTCAGTACAAACAGCAGTTCGAACATCATTTCCATGGAACCATGTGATGGATTTAATCTGAAATTAACGATTAAAGTTGTTTGATGGCAGGGTGGGTGGGGCGGAGGTATTGAGCTCTCCCTGCAGTTGCCACGCACGAAATCCACAGCTCCAGAGTCTGCATAGATGTGAATACCCAAGACTAAAGGTTTCAGCACTCATGCTCTACTCAAATGCACATGGATATCCAGGGTATTTAGGAAAGGCCGGTGACCCCATATCCCCATAATTTACCACACAGGTAAAATTAGCTTGGACAGTTTTTGCTCTGCCAGAAAGCTGAGCCCATCAACCTCCTCCTCTTTGATGCTGATTAGCTGTGAAAAACAGAGACAATAAATGCAGTTGTTTGTTGGTTATATTTTTTTTTCTCATGGTGCAGGCTTAAATATTAATCTGAGCCATAAACACAGAAGCTCTGGGACTATTTAAATTTAAAAGCCACTGGCTTCTGCTATATCTAGGCCAAACCTCAGGGAGGCCTGGGAGTCAGGAGCAGAGGCATCGCCTCTTATCCTGAGCAAGTGAATGTGCCCTGGGGCTCATCCCAGTCCCCTGCCTGCATCCCCTGAGGGATCATTACTGGGACCAGCATCACAGCACCTGTGGCAGAGCCTGGGAGAGGGGCAAGGCTGCAGGAGGGGGATATTTCTGCAGATTCAGGAGAAAGCGGGCAAAGAAGGGAGATTACTGTCTGGTAATTAGAAAGCAATAAATCCCCTCGGCGTCTGACACTATTTTAAACCAATTTTTTACTGAGATTAATTACTGGGCAATCTCGGAGCTTTCTACCACAAATTGGGCAGCCCGTTATGTTTGGGTCTCTGGGGGAAAGGTGTGAATGAGTGAACTTTGGAAAGGGCAATTTCATTCCGGGAGGGAGCTGTGGCTGCAGGCATGGAAAGGGCATTTTAAGCGAAGCTGCCTCATTTCTTTGCCTGGTGCTAACAGGTCCCCAGCCTCTGCTGCTTTCCCTTCAGCTGCATCTTCTTGCCAGAGCCTCCGTGCCTCCCTGCCATGCGCTGACATCTCTCTCCTTCTTGACAGAAACCCAGCAAAGCCAGGAGGAAAAAAAAAATCGAATCCCGGACATTTGACCCCCATTCAAACCTCTCAGGGGTGGAAAAGCAGGGAAACATATTTTGAACGTGATCTGTGTGCAGATGTTACCTGCAGGTGCCTGAGCAGCCTGTGTGCCTGTCAGGGCCATGAAATGACATTTGAACCTTTTGTGGGCCCCTTTTTATGCCTGGCTGGCAGAAAGTGAGAGTTTTGATAGGAAGTGATGACAGGAAATCAGGGCAGGTTTGAGGCAAGCCAGGAGCCACGCAGAGGGGGCAGCAAGTCAGGACCCAAACTGCCCCTCACTTCTGGGGGCCCCAGGCCATGACTGTCTCCCTGCTCTGAGAAGGGATGATTTTAAAGCCTTTGCAATCCATCAGTTAATTAAAACCATGAGCAGCTCTGAAAGCCTCTGTGCAAGGACACTGAGGTGTCTGCTGGTGTTTTGTGTAGCATGGGGAATGTGCCAATGAAGGCTCCCCAGCCTGTCCCCAAACCCAGAGCCCCTCTGACCCCAGAAGGCTCATCCACTTTCAGAACAGCTTGAGCACTGCTGCTAATGCCTGTGTGTCACTGAAAATATTGCACTTTTTTCACCCAGAAGTCACCCAGTCGCATCTCTCCAGGATACTCCTCCTCTTCCTCCTCTTCTCTGCAAAAACTCTTGTTTCCCTTTGCCGAAATTAATTTCCATTTAAAGAAATTCTTGTCCTTCATAGCCTGTGACCATGGATCCTGGATCCTGTTCCCTTCAAGAAAAATCCAGGAGCAAGAACTGGCAGGATCCAACCTGCAGGCTACCAGCCAGGAAGCTGTCCCTGAGCATTTGGGCCAGAGCTCCTGGCTTGTCACCCTTCTTGGCAGGGGGATAAGGAGGATCCTCCTCATCCTGCTCTGGTGAAGGCACCCCGAGCTCACACAGCTCTGCAAGGGACTGGGCAGATAATGGATGCTGCATCCTCCGCCTGCTGATCCATTAATTTTAGAATTTTTGCCCCGGCTCCTGGCAGAAGGACAGCCCTGGAGACAGGGAGGGGTTGCCTGGCAAAGCCATGTCCCCACAGGGTGTCAGCCTTTCCTGTGCTCTGGCACTCCAAGGGCTCCCTTCTCCCTGGGTTTCAACATCTCCCCAGGGAGATGGGACCCAGGGCACAAGGCAAGCAGGCATATGGACCCAACCAGAGTTGCACAACTCTGGCATTCCTTGGTTTCTGATTGACTTACAAGTTCGACAGTGCTACATAAAATCTGGGAGTAGCCTGGAAGTTTACCAGCATTTTTCACCCAAAGCAAATTCTGCTACATGCAATCTCCATAACCCCTCATCTCCTTGGCATCCTCATCAGGATTTGGGCTCTGCCACACAGGTCTCTAGAATCTGGAATTAAAATAGCAGTAGCTGTCTCTGTTGGCAGAAAAAAAAGACTCCAAACATGTAAAAAAAACCCCAGAATTCTCTCAAAAGAACACAGGGCACACCTCTGCAGTTTATTGCTGTGTTGGGCATGTAAATCTGGGAGATGCAGCCAGAGGAGACTGTAATGATGTGGGCTCTGGCCCCCCTAACTTGGACTTTGTCCCTCTGGTGTGACCTCTTGTCAGGACTGGCTTGGAGAGCCACCAGCTCACATGAGGAGAGCAGGTGCCTGCCGTGTCCCTCATTTCCCAGCTCCCCATCTGGCTGTGGGGCTTTTCCCAGGGGAAGTGCAGCCAGGGTCTGTCCAGAACCCACAGAACAGGGCTGGAGCCCGGTCACATGGCTGGTGCTTCACTTGCAGTTAACTGTCCCTTTTAATGAAAAATGTGAGCTTGGGACAGGCGCAGATGTTTGTGGCATTTCTGAGAGTGCAGCACAAGTGGAATAAAAATGAAATCTTGGTCAGAGAGGCTGAGGCAAGATGATGGAGTGACGCAAGTCGACCAAAGCTCAGGAGACTTGTCTCTGCCTCAAAGTTCATCCTCCAGCTGACTTGCAGAGATCTACCACACAGCATGAGGGCCCTGAACTCCTCAGAGAGAGAAAATTGTCTGGCTGCTTGGGGAGGGTGAGACCCAGCTGCCCCAGGGTATGAGAGAGGCTGATCCACAAGGCCCTGGAGCCTCCTTAAAGCACTCATTGCTTCCAGAGTGGGCTGTGCTGTCTCCCTGGAGCTGTTTTGGGATGGCTGAGGGTCACTCTGTGCAAGGGTCCAGAGCTGGGGAGGCCGTGCATGGGGTGGACTCAGCACATGACCTCTCGAGGGGGCTCGTGGACAATGTGACATTGCCTGGCGTGGGCTGGAGTGTCCCAGGGGAAACGGCAGCTCAGCTGGCAGTCAGGAAAAAGGGAATTTCCATGATTGGTTTGCAGTGCTTTCTCTGTTAAAATTTCAAAGCTGGCTCGATCATTTCATTATGCTCTGATCGGGGGGAAAGGAGCTTTGCTTAATTCAGAGTCTGCTCTGCCTTTCAGGCCATCAGCGTGTGAAGATGTGCACACTTGTGTATTTCAGTGTACACAAAACCTCTGGTATCCAGCGCAGCATTTGCACACGAACAGCTTTATTTCCTTGGCGCGTTAACTGCTGTGCTCAGAGATGCTGCACCCAAGGATTTTTACATATTCATCCAAGTATTCCTGCGTTATTCCAAAGAACCGGCTCTGGTTTGGCGTCTCGGTCCCTTGCCGATGCTTTCCTGCGCTGCCCGCCCGGCTGCGCTCCGCTCCCGGGAGATGGCAGCAGCCGCTCGCCGGAGGGACCGAGCATCCTCCCCGGCTCGGTGGAAAGGTCACGCTCGGTGCTTGCCCAGCATCGCCTGCACGTTCCTCCACAGAACGTCGGGGTTTCCTTTTTCCCTTTCTTTTTCTCCCCCGGCCCCTCCTCTCCCCGGCCCCCAACAATAATTATTTCAGTTTTCTTTTCACTCTTTTCCTTGACACGGTGCTCAGAGGGAGAGCAGCAGCGCCATTGTCCGCGCTGTCTCTGCTTCCCACCCACTCAGGCTGATGCCAGCCCCTCGCTGCAGGATTTAATGCACTGCTGTCTGCCTTCCACACTGCTCATTGCAACACCTTTTGCTTTCCTTTTTTTCCCATCTGCTGGGGAATCTGAGAGCCAAAGCCTGGCTCCCACCTTTGATGCCCTTTTCCTCCCTGCTGAGCTGTGCTGGAGGATGGGACATGCAGGATCACCCTGCCACTGAGCAACGAGAGAGGAAACAAGCAGGAGCCCAGGGGAATAGGCCCCCAAAGTGTTTTGCAGGCCACTGAGGGCCAAAGAGGTCCCTTTTATTTCCCCCTTGACCCTTGCATGAGCCCAGGACTCCCCGCTGAGTCTTGCATGGAGCAACATTTGGTTCTGATGATGTTGATGTTGAGATAAGTCAGAGCTCAGAGCTGTAAAGGCCTTTGAAAGTCTGCTTCATAGTTCTCAGTGCTGACTAAGGAAGGTCTGGGGTTTAATTTCCTGCAATGTTTTTGTTGTTATTGTTGTTTGTTTTCACTTAAGGGAACTATTTGGGACGTCTAGCCTTGTCTCTGCTGGTTTTGCTGGAAGGCTCCTTGGGCTTTTCGGAGGATTTGCATGTTGAACTCTCTCACACTGTAAACAAAGCGTGTCAAATCCCTCCCAAGGATGCTGATTTTCCAAAGCATTCTTTAAGAGCCTGACCTTTCTTCTCCAATAATTTATGAACCACTTCCAAACCCTCCACAAAACAGTAATGCAAAAAGCCTGACTTATTTATGTGCTTCAGCAGGCCATAGGGGTAAGAAAAGCTATACATAGCTTTGTTTCAGTCTCTGGGTGTGTCATTATTTCCCCTGTGAGGTTCATGACACCAGGATCTGTGACCCTGTCCATGGGACTGAAACCAGGAAACCCAACAGGCTCATTCAGCCCCCATAGCAATTTGGCTTCCCCTGAGATGATTTCTGCTTCTCGTTGATTTTCAACCTCTCAGCTCAAAGTCTCACCTGAATTTAATGCAAAACAAATACCTTTTCACATCAGCACAGGGAAAATGGCATATGATGAGCTTAATTAGCAGTGGCAGGGTGGTTCAGCAGAGTCTGGGAAAGGATTTTGTAGAGGCAAGCAGTTGTTCACAATCTTTTTTTAAGCTGTAGTTTCTCTAGCAGTACACACCAGAGCTGACTTGCAAGCCTGCCAGGCTGGCTTTTCTCTTCCAGGCACTACTAATGCCCTATCATTTCATCTGCCTTTCATTTCAGCCTCATAAAAAAGGCAGCACAGAGTAAGAGGGGCTCAGACTGGGATGCATGGAAAGCTCAAACAAGAACAGGTACCGATGGGTGAGCTGGAGAATTTGGCTATAAGAGTATTTCCATCTCTCTTGGGAAAAAGCAGCCCAGCCACACTCCACCTCTCCTGAGGGGCTGTCAGATAACTCAGAGATAAAGCCTCCAGCTCAAGTATTAAGTATAGATCAACTACTTTGTGGAACAGTAGCACAAACTTAAACAAATCCAAAACAAAACATGGATCAGAGGTTATATATGTATTTTTCTCCTTTGGTAAGATGAAGTGCAGGAGCCACTGTAGCACCTGAAACACTTGTAAATGCTCTCCAGCAGAGTGTAGCAGAATTCAGCTGTGGTCCCTGTGCAGCTGGACTGTCCTGCTCTCCCTCCTGGCAGCTGATGCCCAGAGTCAGCCCCCGAGGGGGACTGAACTGGCATTTGAGCTTCTCATTGGCATTTGTGCCTGGCAAATTGCAGGAGGTTGCCTCATGGCCTGACTTCCATGCTTAGGTTGTTAACCAAGCGGCTGAAAATGCATTAATTTAACCAAGAGATTAAAAAAACCCCAAAAAACCAAAAGAAAAACAATCAAGCACACAAAAAGGTAATAAAAATGATCCCAAACCAGAGAAGTCTGACAGAATTTTACCTGCATGCTTTGGAGTAAGACAGCATAAATGGAAGGGAAAAGTCATACCCACAGCACTTAAGGTTTCATTTGCTCAGAGCTTTCACTGCCAGCCCTTGCAGGAGGGTTTGCAGCAGGGGCGATGTGGTGACAGGAACCAGCCCGAGGTGAGCAGTCGCTGTGCCAAAAATCCCCTCTCCCTGTGACCACCACAGCATTTGGGTCAGAAAGGGGTTTCTCACCACGTGCTTGCACCACAGAATAAAGCCCCCTGATAAACCAGACATGAACTCACGTTTCTCAGGCCTCTGAGGTGAAATGCTCTCCTCACCTTGGAACAGAACCAGACACCGAGGTCTCTGGTGTATTTTGCTGCAGCTGCAATGTCTCAGGACACAGCCAGGTCAAAAGGGTTGCAGACAGAGGGAATATTTTTCATTGTATCCACGAGCACAGCTGGAAAAATTAGAGGAGGTTTTGAGCTTTTAAGCCAATCTACAAGTCAGTGAGGACTTTGAGAGCTGAGCCTTGACCGTGGTTGTTCTGGTGGGTTTGACATTGCCCCCTTCCACTGCTGTGGCTGGCCTGCAGGGAGGGGCAGGGGAGGACAGTGGCAGCAGCCACATTTCCCAGACTTCCTGCCAGAATTTTCCTGCTCGGTGCCTGTGCTGCAGCCCTTCCATGGGCTCACAGGTGCTGTCAGCACTCCTGTGTCTGCCAGGGAATGGGAGCAGAGCTGGGAGACCGTGCAACAGCAGCAGCAACCTGGTTTGACATCCTATCTGGTAAGTTCACTTCTCTGATAAACCTTAAAGAAAGACAAGATGGAAGTCTGGACATTACAGAGGGGTAAAGATGTGCGTAGGGCACAGTTAAACTGTTATTACTTCTTGCTATAAGATAAGCATGAAAATTTGGTATAACTTTTTATATTCACAAGTGCACTGTAGACATACAGCATACAGGAACCTGTCAGAAAACTCTTCTAGACCATGTGATTGCTTTAAGGCTGGATGCTCAGGGTGCAAAAGCTGCTTGGGTGGCTCTGTGCAGACCGATTACATGAGATCAGGTGGCTGCATGAGCCCTGCACAGGCAGGGTTGGGGCAGGGAGAGGGAATTACGGAGCCCTTTGATAGTGGGGACCAAAGTTAAGTGTGACAAGATTTAAGAAGCCAGAGGAGGCACAGAAGAGGAGGTGCTCGGAGAAGGAACATTTGCAAGAGTGTGTAGTGAGAGAACAAGAGGCAATGGCTTCAAACTGACAGAGAGTAGGTTTAGATCAGATATTAAGAAGAAATTCTTCCCTGTGAGGGTGGAGAGGCCCTGGCACAGGGTGCCCAGAGAAGCTGTGGTGGCTCCATACCTGGAAGTGTACAAGGACAGGCTGGATGGGGCTTGGAGCAACCTGGGATAGTGGAAGGTGTCCCATGGGAGGGGCTTGGAACAAGATGATCTTTTAAGTTCCCTTCCAAACCATCCTAGGATTCTGTGATAAGCAACCACAGGACACCAGCACCGACATCAGCTGGGACTACTCAAGGGGTGAGGGCTCTGTGCCAGGATCTGTGTCTGGAGAAGGCTTTTGTGGTATTTTGGGGCTGGTGGGCGGGTGCCCTGGGACAAGGCATGGATGTTGTTACTCCTGTTAGAGCTCTTTGGCAGCATCTGCTTACAGAGGATGGACAAAATTCAGACATGT
Source organism: Platysteira castanea (assembly GCA_013397175.1). NCBI lineage: Eukaryota > Metazoa > Chordata > Aves > Passeriformes > Platysteira > Platysteira castanea. The sequence goes on from VYXC01010955.1 coordinate 161,770, forward strand.
CCTGGTGTGGAGAAAAACCTCCTGGGGAAAGTCCCTGCAGGTGGAAAGCCAAAGACTCCTTGGGAAAGCCCCAGACTATCCCTGGCATGAGGTGGTGGAGAAGAGGCCTCAGGGGAGAAGATGAAGTTGTGCATAGGTGGAAACCCCCTTGCCCACCCCAAAAGGAGGGCCCAGGGCCTGGCTTTGGGCTGGGGGCACAGTGACATTACCTGGGGCATCTCCAGGGCATTAGCTGGGCCCTTGCAGGGAGAACATGAAGAGAGGGAGCAACAGCCGCCTTTTTTTTGGTTGGTTGGTTGGGTTTTGTTACAATTACGAATTATGTGCTCCACAGCAAAGCACCAGCTTTCCCTGCTCCAGAGAAACTCCGAGGTTTTTTACTGGGTTCCCTTTGAATCTACCTCCCTTCTGGCCGGTGTCTTCTCCCTGAAGGCCGCTGCCTTCTGATCCACCCACCAGTCCTGGCCCCACAGCCAGACTGACTCCAGCTCTCGCTCTGCCTCCTGTCACCTCCCTCCTGCAGCCGTGTCACCTCCCTTCTGCCTCCAGCAGCTCGCTCCTGCTCGCCTGGGGGACTAATTCCTGGTGTTGCAGCCCTGCTCAGCCAGGTGAATTTGGCAGCAGTGCTTTCCAAAAGGGTCAGTTCTGGGCTGGGATGGCAGGCAGGGAACAGACACAGCCAGTGTGTGTGCAAAGGAAGGACCCGGTCTCTGCGTGGTACACATGCAGTGGGAATGACAAGGAACCAACAGAATCACAGGGGTTTTGGGTTGAAAAGGACCCTAAAGGTCATCTTTTTCCAAGCAAGGGCCAGACTGCTGGCCCTTAATCAAAGGGTCACTTTCCCCTCAGCTGTGAGGACACAGTGACACCACCATGCTGGGAGCACTGTGGGGACCAGCAGGCACCAACAATTCAGCTGAGCCTTGCAAAATGCCAGAACCTCTACCCAGAGCTTCCCCTTTCCAGCTAAAATCACAGCTGAAAATAACCCTCTCTTCCAAAGGATGTCCCTGTTTGAGCACTTGGTGTGCCCACGGTGCATGACAAGGGGGTTATTTATTGCCAGCATGCTGAGAATAGGATTTTACAGGGAGAGGGAGGGTGACAAAGCCTATTCCCAGCAAGCTGGGACATTTTGACACCTGTTACTGAGTTAACCAATGCACTCACATGCATCAGAAATGTATGGAGTCATCAAGGTCTCCTGCATCACTTCCGAGCCCACAAACTTTCCAGCTGGCACCAACACGCTGGCCAGTGTCTGGGGCTCCCCTTGGACCCTGCCTTGTACATTCATTTGCTTGCAAAATCTGGCTTGGCAACAGAGCTCCCCCAGCAGTAACCTGAGGTCCCTTTCACTTTTTTAAGAATCAAAGCCCCAGGCAAAAACCAGAAGGCTGCACAGCAGTGGAACGGGTAGAGTGGAATGCTAACCTGCCCTGCTGGTACAATTGGGAATGTCAGTGGGGAAGGGGCTGCCTGGTTCACCCCATCCAGTCCCCTCCTGTCAGCAGCCACATGAAAGCCTGTCCTGCCCAGCACAGCTCGCAGAACATTTTCTTCCCAAGCCTCGGTGCACTCTAGAACACAAAGCACTTCCTGACCACCCTTGAGCCATTTTAGATCAATAGGGCGAAAGATCAAAAGACCCAAACTCTGCTGCACAAGAGGGGGACAGCAGGTGAAGGGCCTTGCCAGCATCCCAGCAGGAGAGGGATGCTTGGAGATGAAAATGCAGGGAGCAGTCTGCATAGGAGGAATCCTGGGAAACCTGCTTTCAGCTTGCTCATGCTTTTAGAAGTTTGTAGGAAGTGTGGAGCAGCTCAAACTCACATGAAATGAGCAAATAAGAAAGGATTTTGGGTCAGGTTGTGAATGGCAAGCCCCACCATCCATGCATTTCCCACCCCTATTAATTACTCTTCTCTGGGCTGCAAGGATAGGATTCAGCTGTCCTAATTTTGGGGGCCTTGGGTAGACATCTCAGCCTGAGCTCGCTGTCCTTTTCTCCCTGGGCAGGCAGTGGAAAGGAGAAGCTGCTCCATGGACACACTCCAGCTAACCCATTCCTAACCATCCCCACCAGGGAGGGAGGTACTGCTCCCAGGATGGGCTCTGGCCTTTGGCCAGGGAGCTCAGGAGGAGACAATTAATTGTACGTGTCTACATCTGAGTGGATCAATCTCATCCAAAGCACCCACCTCATGCTCAGAGTTCAGAAGACCTGCTGGATGACTTTGCTCCTCATCTGGGTCCCTTGAAGCCTTCCTTGTGGATTGAGTGAGCGCCAGGCTCTCCCTCTGGGTAGCATCCTGGAGCTCAGATGGAAGGTGTGCCCAAGCACAGACTCACGCAGAGCCTCTGGTGGCAGAGAAAGTTGTGGCAGAGGTGTGAAGACTGGTATGGAAGGAGAAGGAATGGGAATATTGGCATGCAAAACTCCCGAAGGAGGAACTGGCAGGAGGGGGACAGGAGGGGTGGCAGCTGTTGGTGGCACCTGGACTGGCAGGTCTTTGAGATGTACATCTAGGGACAGCTCCTCAGAACACCCAGATCAGGAGACAAAGGACTCAGGAGACAAAATCCTGATGACTCACGGGGAGGTGTGGCCGGATGGGGAGACTCATCATCATCAGCTCCTGATGGGTGAAAAACAGCCTCTCTGGACCTGGGCAGTGTCACTCAGGAGACCTGGTGAGGACTGGGCAGCCAGTGCTCCTGGTCCTCTGTGCCAGCATGAGGAGTCGTGGCCAGATCAGGTGGATACAAACTACTCAGTGCTTAAGGTTATGTGACTATGACAGTATGAGGGAATGACTTCCATTTTGTTTAATAATAAATCACTCTTCTCCACTTATCAGGTCAGGCATTGAACTTTATTGCACTTTTATTCATATTGCAGCATTGTTTCCTACGGCAGAGAAACAAGTCTGGACTTGGAAATGGACTTGGACACAGTCTCTGGTCCTGGAAGGGTCTTAAGGCAGCCTGGTGGATTTGTGCTTGTGGTGTTAAGCTCCATCAGAGTCTAAGGTTACCCCGAACTTTCCAAGTGAAAGGCATCAGCTCAGGTTTGCTTGAGACTTGGCCTTGGCTTGTCTGACAGATCTGGAAATCCCTAACACCCTTCAGCTTTGGCTCACTCGTTTTACAGGCTCCTGATGAAGTACAAGAAATTCACCTCTGCATTGATCACAGGCAATTCCGAGCTGGAAGGGACCCACGAGAATCATCACAGCCCAACTCCTGGCCCTGCACGGGACAGCCCGGAATCCCACCAGTGCCTGAGAGTGTTTTCCAAACGTGTGCACAGCCAGGTGTGCCAGTGCAACCTGGGCAAGAGGGGATCTGGAACCCCTAGGCTGTTGTACAGCCCCTTGGTCTGTGATTCCCATCCCTACGGAGAGCCTGACTCTGGCCTTCCAGATTTTTCTTGAATCTCTTTGGCTTTGGAAGTTTAAAGCAGAGATTTCCATAGCAAAGGTGCCTTCCCTCTTTGGTCTGAGGCTGGCTCAACGTTTTCTGAGTGACACAAACTCTTGGGAAACCAAGGCAGAGAGAGGGGGCAATATGGGATAGATTTCCGGGGTCTTTGCACACTGGGATAAAGAAGCCAATGGAATGTATGCTCAGTGTGCATTCCATGGCTGGAATTTCTACTTCAGTGTCTGTTAAAATCCTGTCCTGTTCAGCTGCACACCTTTATCATTACAGTGTTACCATATTTCACACATCCTTCTCCACATGGGGTTATAGAGGACCTCCAAATTTCTGGATATTCCCCAAGAATTTCTTAGTTTTTTAACACACATACACTTTAGAAATGGAGAAAAGGATTAAACCTAGACCAGCTGAGCTGATGAGGCATTCAGCTAAACACAGCCTTTTTGTGCGAAGGCCAGGCACAGAGATGGTTTTGCAAAAATCTTACCAAACACGAATTGAAAACAGTGGAAGTAGTTTGCAGACTTTCGTTCTTGACTTTCCACTTTTTGTGGTTTAGCCCCAGCTGGCAAATGAGCCCAATGTAGCCCCTTGCTCTCTCCCCTCTGGTGATATCGGGGGGACAAATGAAAAAGTGGAAAAATTCATGGTCTGAGATAAAAACAGTCTCACAGATAAAGCAAAAGCCCCACACTCAAGCAAAGCAAAACACAAAATTCGTTCCCCACTTGCCATGGCAGGCCGGAGTTCAGCCATCCCCAGGCCAGCAGGGCTCCATCCCAGGTAACAGCGACTTGGGAAGACAAATTAATCACTCCAAACATCTCCCCTTCCTCCTTCTCCCCCAGCTCTCTGTGCTGAGCGTGGCACCTTTNCTCACCTACCACATGGTGCAAGGATCACAGACTTTTGACACATCCCAGCCACTCCTGGAGACAGGGTTAAAAGGGGATGAATCTTGGTTTTTCGTAGCCTGAAAGCCACAGGGATATTTAATCGGGGCTTTATTCTGCCAAGATCCAGAAGGAGGTAGGTGGATGCTTTGGCCCTCTTGCAGATGTGGGGAAACATTGTGGGTTTGCGCTTCCCACATTTGCCAGTGAGACCTCTGGAGATGTTGCTCTAATTCCCTCAAATGGCTTTGGCAGACAGGGGTCAAATGGCTTAAAATGAGGGGCCTCCAAGAAATGAGGCAGGATGCCATCCCTGGGGGCAGCCTGAATGTGGCAGAGAATCAAGAGATAAGTGGGGGAGAGAAATGTGGGTTAGACTGGCTGCTTTAGAGGAGACCAGAGGCACGGAGTGGACTGAGCTGTGTTTGTACACACAAGGGAAGGATCTATATCAGTATTAAAACAGGAATTGCTGCTCTGACAAGACATTACCACACTGACTGTGCAGGAGTGAGCCTGCATACTCTAACAGGCTTGGGAGGTTTATTCCAAGTCTTGCAGATGTGGGACTGTTGACACAAACCTAGAATTGGTACCTCTTTTGGAAAATTACCATTATGAGAAGACTCATTAGGGATAATATTCTCATTTCCTTTCTGGCAGCAAGTCTGCCAGCTAAAATAGACAGTAGGATGCTTTTCACTGATAGGGAAAGATATTTCCCTGCATTTTAATTTAAAGGGATAAAATATTTTTGTTTTTCAAAGCAACACAGGTCATTTATCTGCATTGTGGCTTTAGCACAGGCAAGATTTTAGTTATTGAATTTCCACAGGGCACCCTTAGGTCTTGGTGGGAGTCTTCCAGTGGACAGGCTGAAGATTTGTTTATGGTTTGAGCCGTGCTCTGCAGGACTCACCAGGTTTCAGGCCCAGTTACTAACCCTGAGGTGCCTTACCAAAGGATTGTAAAGTAACCCTGAGGTGAGAATCACATGAGCCTAGGCCAAGTTCAAGAAATCTCTCTGGTTCTTAGGAAAGCAATAATACCTTGGGTCAAGCCAGGCTGAAGGTCCAGAGCTTTCTGACTGAGGCAGAGTGAAATGTGAGGGATGTGCCAAGTCCCAGTGCCCATTGCCTGTGCTTTGTGCAGCTCTGGGTGCTGCAGCTCACCTGAAAATGAGGATATTTACTTCTCCATGGTGTAACCCAGCTTTGCCAATGGGATTTTGGAGAGACTTTAGAGGACTAAAGCTTCTCCCTTGGTCAGCAATCCCTTCTGGCTGGCTTCGGCCCAGGACAACTCTTTTGTTGTCCCGGTTAGAAAATCGCCTTGCCCTGAGGGCAGAGATGTTTCCATTGCTTCCCTCAGAGTGCACGTAATGAGATAACATTGTGTTCACATTAAAAAATGCCCCTAATTCCTGGTGCTGCAAATCTGTGACCACTCACCAGCCAGTGTGTGCTCTCTGGGACAGAAAACCAGGGCTGACCCTCACTTGGGGCACAAGCCCAGCTCCTGTCACAAGCCACAGGGAGCTGGGAGCAGATACTGCTTCTTGAACTGCATGTGCAGGGGCAGCCAAGGTGTTTCCATCCCTGCCCATCCAGGTTTGGCACTGCAAAGCTCTGCCAGGGCACCCACAGGTGTTTGTGCCTGTTGAACGCCTCCTCTTTCCTGGGAAGGGTGCAGTGCATGGCCACGGGTCAGTGCTGAGCAAACCACGTTGCTGTCGCTTTGTGTTTGACACGGGTCACTTAATCCAGGTGTTTGTGGCCACAAATATCACGTGGGAGAGCCCAGAGATTCCTCTGGCTCAGGGTCATGGGCAAGGTCAGCTCAGTGGAGGTCAGTGAGTTTAGGCAGACAAAATCAGGGCTTGTCTTTTCTCTGAAGAAGGGCAGAAGTTAGACCCAGACAGTTTTGGAGAAGCCAGGCAGCCCCTGCTCTGTTTTTTCTCACTCCTGCTGAGCTGGGTGACAGCTTCTGGCTGGAGCAATCTGGAAGAAATATTTCCAGTTTTAAAAGCACCTGCGCTCAGAAATATTCAGGCTGCTTATTCCCCACCGAAATCAGGGCAGGCAAAATATGCACGTTTGGGGCTTCCAAATGAAACTTTGGGCACCTCAACCCACCCAAAGCGTGTGGAGGCTGGCAGCTCCCAGTCTAAACTCAGCTCCCAGTATCAAGCTGAGGACGGGCCACACTCCACTGTGGACATCTGCCACGTGGCTGTGCAGTCTCTGCCAGGCTGGGTGCTGATGGGCTGCTGGAGTGGGGCCAGAATGCCAAGGCCCAGGACTCTGACACAGCTTCTGCCTGCCCGTTACTGAGACCAAACTTCCCAGGTGACATTTGGGCAGATAGAGGTTAAAGTCCTTAGGATTTGAAAAGAGAGAGAGAGAGAGAGAGAGGGAGAGATTCCTTTTAATTGTGTCCCTGCCCATAATCCTCTTGCTTAGAGAAGGTATTTGAAACAAATGAAGGTTCCTGCTTTGCTTCAGCTGTCTGACACATCCCATCCTCTCTCCTCCTCCCCAGAGAGCCCTGCTGGCCCTCCTGCACTGTGCTGGGCTGTGGCCTCCTTCCCAGCTGCACTTTTGACTGGGGCCACAATTCACTGGAAGCCTTTCTAAGGATTCCCATGAAGAATAAATCAAAACAACTGAATCAGACCAAAAATTAATTGTTTTTCCATCTGTTGAAAGTTAAAAAAACTCCCCAGCACCCTCTTTCATTAATCACTCTGTTTTCTATCTGCTTTTGACCCTCACCTGGTTTATTTAACAATAAAATACAGGCAAGTGTTTTGATTATCTATTGTTGAGAAACTATTAATTCAAGGAAATGTTTGCAGTGGAAGGAAATTTAAGTCAAGGAGGAATTAACCTTGGAACAGTCCTGGGAGCAGTGGGAGTGTCTGCAGGGCTGGCAGTGTGGGTTGTGGTGGCTGTGACACCCTGGCCCAGCACACCCAAGGGGCAGCAGGAGGCAAAGGAGCTGTCCATGAAATACCCAGTTATTCCTGCTCTCCACTGAGCCAGAAACTTAATGGAGAAAGGTCCCTTCCTGGCTGATTTAGGGTTGTTACTCTGGCCCAAAAGAGAACAGGGAGATGAGTGAGAGTGTCCCCCTGCTCCACACCTTTATACAGCATGGGAGCATTTTCTGATTTGGAAAAGAGCTGTTTTTTCCCAGAGAGTGTCTGAGAGCAGCCAGTTCCTCAGATTTTCTCTGCTAATGCCTGATCCATGGTGCAATCCATGTGTAGATCCAGATGGCAAGCACTGCAGTGCAAGGTAGGATCCACATCCAGGGTTTGATCCACCCCATCAGTACTGCAGTGACAGATGTCATTTGGTAATGAGTTGAGTGCCCTCATCATCATCAATGGCCAGGGATATAAAAAACCACACAGCAGGACCACCTTCAAGAGTAATTTCTGTGTCTTGAGACAGACCCTTCCCTCCCCAAATGCAGAGTCCAACCTCTGTAACTCCTGGGGTGACAACAGGCAGACAGGGGATATCCTCAAGTGCTTTTGCAACTCACAGCCCAGCTTAGCTGGAATAAAATAATAATAATAATAGTAATAGTAAAAAGCAATAGCAGTAGCAATAGTAGTAGTAACAGTATAAATAACTGTATAAACAACAACAAGCCCAATGTAATAGAGATGATGGAGAAAATCAAACTCTTTATCCTGAGAAATGCAGTTTCCACCTACAGCAGTCTGAAGTCCTGCTTCTGGAAAACCTCTGCAAGGTCTCCCTTACTTTAAGGGCTCCAGTGCCAACAGGAGCCAAGTAGGAAAAGCGAGCAAGGCAGAACAGGAGCTGATGTGACAGCAAAGACTGAACTGATTTTAATTTGCCCAGACAGGCCTGACATCCCTGCCTGCCCAAAGGACACTCTGCTAATGGGATGGGTGGCAGGTCCTGAGCCCGGGCCCTCAGCCAGGGAAGCCGCACACATCCTCCCCTGGGAGAGGCTCCACGTCCATCCCAGAGCATGGATCACTCACCTGTGGGGATGAACAGATCCGAGGGGAGGCGAGGAGGAATGAGGAAAGGCGGGGCAGGAGGAGGAGCAGGTGCTCCCGGGCCGGAGGAAGCTGAGGAACAACCTTGTGCCACGGTGACCCATGAAGGCCGAGCCTGGTGGAGCCTCCCCACACTGACTGCCAGAGCAGGGCAGGGCTGAACTCCACATGCTGGAAGCTCCTGCAAGACCTCTGTGGTGCAGATCAGGGTTTTAAGGAGGTAAATAGCAATGTCTGTGGGGCCCGGGAGAAATATGGACTGCAGGTGCCCAAACTCCTAGCTTTCTTCTGGCTCTGGCCCAGTTGATCTGTGTGCTTTGCTCAGCACCAAAGGCAGGAGGAGACAGGGACAGGGACCCTCCATTTCTCTGGAAACATCAGTCTCGAGCATGGCCATAGAGGAAAATCACAGAATCGCAGAATCAGTGAGGTTGGAAAAGACCTCTGAGATCATTGAGTCCAACCTCTGACTGACCACCACCTTATCAACCAGACCATGGCACTGAGTGCCACGTCCAGTCATTGCCTGAACATGAAGATGTTCAGGCTGAGCTGAGGGGCAGGTACCCTCTGTTCAAAGGCTTTCAGAAAAAGCAAATGCCACAGCCTTCCTCCTAGCCCATATTACATGCTCAGGTTCCCTCCTTCCCCTCCTTCCAGCTATATTTAGTGCTGAGCACAGACATGGAAAGACACTCCAGACAAATCCTTGTGCAATCCACAAATCTCTACCTGGGCTGATTGCTCAAGTTGCCTTATTAGCATCACACCTGCTTTAAGCAGCAAGGCTACCAAATTAGATGGAAAAAGCATGCAAATGCCAGTGTAGCTCTCTGGCAAATTAGCATGCTTCCTGCACTGAGGTGGGAGATTGCTTGGAGGGGGAGAAGTAGTAATGTCGTTCTTTTAATTATCAAGGCAATTATATCAAATTAGGAGAAAGGATGACTTAAAAAAACCCAAAAAAGCACAAGTATCAATGCTATCTTATTGACTGGCTGCTGTAAGGATGGCACAAAGAGCAGCTCCTCTGTATGGCCACAGGTATCCATGAGGAGGCTTTGCCATCTAACCACCATTTAAAAATTGTTATTTCATTGCAAATTCCCAAGATTTTTTGCTCTTTTTTTTTTTCTCTTTAAGATAAAGTTAGAGGTTTTTAGAAGGAGCACAAGGGGGAGAAGGAAACAGCAACTTTTGAGCAGTTGCCGTATCAGCAAAACCCACTTGCTGCAGCACCGGGGATCTCCTGCTCCTCTTTCCCAAACAAATGCCTCAGACAGCTCCTTTGGCTGTCCCATCCCTCTGGGAGCAACCACCTTCAGCTCTTCTGTCTCCACGGGCATCTCTGCTGTCCTCAATGGCCCCTAAACCCAGGGTCCAACTTCTCCCCATGGGTTGCATCATCAAAGGACTGAAAGCTTTGATACCTCTCTTCCCAGGAAGCCACAGCAGTTACCTCAGACCATCTGATATATTTTTAAAATAAATGCAGACACATAGTTCTGCTAGAAACCAAGAACTGGAGGGTCCTGGCGGTGTCCTCTGTTATGTTTCGGAGCATCCCAGTGGGCTGCTGCCTGGGAAGTGGCTGTGCTGCCTTGCCCTGTGTCCTCTCCACAGTCCCTGCTGCAGTGCTGGGAATGGTCCCTCCTGCCCAGCCCACCAGGAATGGGAGAGTGCAAGAAGCAGCCAGCATCATCCCTCGAGGAAACACTCCCAGAGTACACAGGCCGTGAGAAATGCGTGTGTCTGACACCTGGGACCAGTCAAATGGAACTCCTTCCCCCTGCAAGAAAAAGTTTGTCCTCTGGAAGTGGGCAGTGGGGCCAAAAGTGCTGCCCATTTTAGAACGGTCTGCTCCCTCTGCTCGGGATGGAATGGTCTGACTTCTGCCACTGAGTAATATTGCAGGCAGCTGTCTGAAAACGCTTCCCTTCCTTTGGGATGGCCTCAATTTTCATGCCTGCTTGCTGGAGTCTTAAAAGCTTGTTTTCCGTCGGGTTCGCTCCTTGCAAAGCTCAATTAGCACTTTGCACGCATTTGATCAGGTGCTAATTTAACTCAGGGGACGATTTACCTTCCTAAACATATGTTAATAGTTATCTTCGAGAAAAAAAGGGAAAAAACAAAAAGAAAAGAGGGGAGGAGGGAGGGATGACGAGACAGGATAGAGAGAAAGCAGCAGATAAATTATTTTTAACTGGATCAAAATGATGACATTCCTTTTCCTGCTCATCCCCGGCTGAGTCATGCAAACCGTCCCGAATGCGAGGATGTGCAGCAGGGACAGCAGCAAGCTCGGAGACAGCATCCAGGGATCTGCACCATTCCTGGGGAGCTGCCCTGCCCTGGGAGAGTCCTGCCATTCCCAAACCCTTCCTTCCCCACCGCTCCACTCCCCAGGGCTTGGTCATGGCACAGGCTCGTGGGGCAGGTGTCCCACTGCATCACCTGACCCCAAAATACGAGATTTATACCTGTTCCTTCTAACTGAGGGCATTCAGTGGATGTACAGACTGTTGCACGGGGTCAATAATATGTCCGTAATCTGAACAAGTGGGGCATAAAAGCACTTTTTACACTAGCCTTGCCGAGGAGGTGGTGTAACCAGCACCACAACCTCATCCTTTTCTCAAACGGCTTTTTTTTTTAGTTAGTTTTTTTTACAAAAGCTCTGATCAAGGGTCAGCAATTAGTTGTTGAATTTCTGGTATCCACCTAGCACATGTAGGGGCTTGTTTCTCACAGATCTGCAGTATTTGGAAAAATAAAATCTGGTTTGGAAAAAAAAAGGAAAGAGTTCTTGGAAGCTCCCCAACACCTGAGGAGTGTGAACATCACTGGTCACTTCCAAGAGCTTTTGCCACTATTGTAACTCACATTGCCTGGCACTGCTCAGCCCTGGATTTGCAGAAACCCCATAAAAGAGTCAAGGTCTTTTTCTCCACCCTCATTTTGCATGTCTTAGGCTGCAACAGTTCCATCACTGCCTCAGATTGTTATTCAACAACTGAAAAATTTCCCTGCCAGAGACGTCCCCCAGTCCAACGACATATTTCACATCACCTTTTGTTTTATGCAGGATTTAAAAAGAAAGTTTATGAGCATGGAGACCGAGCCTAGCAAATCCCCTGCCATTTTTCCCACTGTGATGCTACCCTTCAGAAACTCTCCTTTAGCCAGGAGAAATCAAGCAAATTACTCTGGGCAGGGGAGGAGGGAGTGGTTTAATAAAAACTGCCAGGGTATCACTGCAGCACAGGACAAAAGGGCAACAAGATCTACATAACTCTCCCCAGAGCAGCAGAAATGCTTTAATTCCTGTGGTCCAGAGCCAGTTGGGGTGCCAGCAATTATTTGGTCCTGCTCTTAATGTTAATCAACCAAAGAGAGAGCATCAGGCACCATCCCAGCTCTTTGGTTTGTTAACAATAAAGTCACTTTAGTCAAGGTTGCCAGTGGATCCATGTTTCTGCCGGGCTGTGGGCTGGGAAGACAAGCTCAAGATTGGGAATTTAATGCTTTGTTCCTTCCTCTAATTTTAATTTTAATTTGCTATAGCTCAAGCATTGGTGGCCGCATGATGTCCTTGAAAACAGAGTCTCCTGGCCAAGGCGAGGTTATCCAGAGGCACATGGAGAGTCTGAGATGCAGAGTGCTGCCCCAGGGCCCTGCAGGTGGGGAGATGCTGGTGGAGGTGCAGGGAGCATCCCAGGATCCCTGAGTCCTGCTGGAGAGCAAGAAGTGTGGTGGGGCCAGGTCACCTCTGGCTGGGTGAAGCTTTTGGAAGCTGTGGGACTCTGCCTGGGCTGGAATCCCTCTGCAGTTGCCATTTCAGAGGGCAGCAGAGGAGAAGCGGGCGTGTTTTCATTTACCCACCCCACAAATGTATTCATTTACGTGCCTTACCTCTCTTTCCTACCCAAAACCGTTTCCACTCATTTTCTTTACTCTGTTCAAATTGCTTTTTACACCGTGTCTAACGCCCCACAGGCCCCTTCAATTCACAACTGCTGTTATTTAGTGAAATGTTTTCCCTAGGTCAACAGACTTTCATTTCAGGGTAGATAATCCTCCGCGTATCCCCTGCGGGAGGTCGGGCTCTGCTCTGCAGCTGAGAGACTCTTTGTCAGGGTAATAAACTGAAAGCAGGATTTAGAAGAAATTACCTAGAAATTGAGTCCTTTGCTGCAGCTTTTTATTCCTCCTTTGAGTCATGTTTTCCTAAGGGCTTTTCAAAAGGAGGGATCAAGAATATGTATTATCTTTGCAGAACGGCAGAAAGGCAGCAGACAGTTTAGTCTGGCAGGGGAGGGCACACATGCAAAGGCCACTACAAAGACAAAAACAAAAAGGCTCTACCTTTCAGTAAAGATGAAAAAAAAGTTGTGTTTGGAGTTTATTGCCTTTCAGATGAAAATGCGCACTTGGAAGCATTGTTGGTTTTTATGGATTTTAATTCCTACATGGCTTTCCTGGGAAAATAAAGCTCTTTAATATGGACACTCCTTAGCAAAATATGATTAATTACACACATATGTATGTTTTATACTTAAATACATTTTATGTGTGTAATGAATACCATAAATATTCATTATATTAATATGTAAAATACTATTACCTTGCTTAGCTTATGACACCAATGGATTTGAATGTCTTTCCTAAGAGGCCATTGGTTGTACTGACCTCCAGTTTTCTTGGTGCTTTTTTGTTTCAAAGGCATTTTAAGCAATGGGAAAATGTCTGATTTCCATCTTCCCCATTTAACTCTCTTTAAAAAGCATTGTCATCTTCCTGGCTTCTCTTTCTTCTCTACACCATTCTGGCACTCTCTAGTACCTGGTTATTTCTTACAGAGAGAGCTAACCCGGTTTTTAGACAAAATATAACCACTCATCAGTGCCATTTCAGTTTGTAAAAATCTCTGTGAACCAAGGAAGCTCTTCCCTGGCAGTCAATACTGGAATGCTGAGGCCCTGCAAAAACCAGTGACCTTTGGCTCTCAGGTTTGGCTGCCTCCTGCTGTCTGAGCCCAGGACAGAACATCCTTCTGAAAACCCCAGCACTGCAAAGCTTTTAAGACCCTGCATTGTGGACACTAAGCAGAATTTATTAATGGATTAGCAGAAGCATTTTTACAAGCTCTGAGGGCCATCGCCATTTTTTGTGTTGGAGTACAAAGGACAGAGGGGAAGGGAACTCCCGGGTCACTGAACTCGTGCCCCTGCTGTGGCAGACAGCCCAGTCCCATAAGCCTGTACATACATTTACCACATTGCAGCCCACAGATGCTGGGGGGGAAGAGAAGGGGGAGGGTCTTGCTGCTTCTCTTGTGTTTTGGAAAATGTTCTGAAACCTCCTCAGTCTTCAAAACTATCTTCTAGCCTACCACTATCCCAGGCTGCCCAAGGCCCCATCCAGCCTGGCCTTGGACACCTCCAGGGATGGGGCAGCCACAACCTCCCTGGGCAACCTGTGCCAGGGCCTCACCACCCTCACAGTAAAGAGTTTCTTCCTAGTATCTAACCTAAATTCTTATTTCTCTTTCAATTTTTACCCATTCCCCTTGTCCTGTCACTACAGTTCCTGACAAAGAGTTCCTCTCCAGCTTCCCTGTAGCCCCTTCAGATACTGGAAGGTGCTGTGAGGTCTCCACACAACCTTCTCTTCTCCAGCTGAACACCTCATCTTTCCCAGCCTGTCTTCATAGGGGAGGTGATGCCTTCTCTGAGCCACCTAGAAACAGAGACCAGACAGGAGTAAGGGAATAAAGGCAGGGATTTATTTGAAGGCCTTCAAGGCACACCCTGGGGAGCCAGAGGCTGCTTCCATAAAATGGACCCCAAGGTGGACAACGAGCCACGAGTTCTTTACACTGATATAGGTTTGGTCCATTTGCATATCAGCATAAATTCACCAATTAAAACTTTAGCTCTCTTCAATTTCTCCACCTCTTTCATGGTCCTAGTTTACACCTTTTGGGCCTAGGACAGCCCGAGTGCCCTTGAACAGCAAGCTCAGAGAGGCTTTGTTGTGTCTGTCTGGCCTAAGAGAGCAGCTAACAAGCTACAAGAAACTTCAGAGTTACACACTAGGAAGTACAGGATTTGAAAAATATAGAAATTAAAACCTAAGGCATCAGAGGTGCTCCAGTCCTCTTACCAACGTTGTGGCCTCCTCTGGACTTGTTCCAACAATTCTACATCCTTCTTATGTTGGGGACACCAGAACTGGACACAGCACTGCAGGTGGGGTCTCACCAGCGCAGAGGTGAAGAATCTCCTCCTTCGACCTGCTGCCCACGCTCCTTTTGATGCAGCCCAGGATATTCAAGTCTGTTTTGTGCCAGTGCCAGAGTCAGCTCAGCTCAGTGGAGGATCAGCAACGTGCCCTGTGTGTTCCTGCTGAGCCCTGGGAAGTGACTGGTACAACCACATTGACAGTTTCACCTCCCTCTAATGGAAATTATCATTTTGGATGGCCCCTAAAACATTTGAAGTAAGTTAATTCTGTGAAACAGAGCTTGGCTTGATCCTTCGGATGACTTTCAGCCAACCCATGTATCTCCCTCCCTTACTACCATACTTATAATTATTTTTTTCCTTAAGCAATTACCTAGAGCCCTTTTGTGACTAAGATCAGTTTAATTCACCTGTGATTTCCCCTTTCTTTTCCCTGTCTTTGCTCTACAAATTCTCCAATCATCTGATGCTGGTTTTTGATGAAGAGCACCCCTTGCCTGCTGGGTCTCACCTCACCGGAGCACCAATGTGTTACTCTGATACTGAGTGGCAAATCTGACACTGTGCTCTTGACATGCCATCATCAGTACACACGCACCAGCGTTTTTTAATGCTATATTTAATTTCCCAGAGGTCAGACAACACAAGCTGAAATAACAAATTTATGGTTCATGCCCACCCGTCTGATTTGTCTTCCTGTCAGCCTCGCCCCTGCCAGCATCGTCTGAAGATAATTCTCCATTTTGGTGAGAATTAATCTGTGGAGAGGGAGGGAGGAGGGGACTGGGAGAACTGAGCAGTGATTTCTTACCTGTTATCACAATGAGAAAGTCAATGCAAAGCAGGGGAAAGTCAAATGTTGCAAGGTTGTCCGTGTGTTCCTCAGTCAAGCGCCAAACCCTTCACCTTTGATATTTCCCCCAGAGCAGCAGCTGTTTGGGTGCTGGTGCCCTCTCCGAGCAGGGCCGAGATGTGGGTTTGGCCAGGGGGCAGGAAAGGAGTGAGGGGACAGAGGAGGGGGCCACGTTGCACTCTGCTTATTATATAAAAGGAACATTACCATCTGCTAAATAAGGTGATTATGCAAGGAAGAGATTTTACTGAAATAAGTTGAATCAAATCCCCCCAAAAATTCGTGGGATAGTCAAGAAAACCGTGGCTGACTGGCCTGGGCACAGTGTTGCCTTTGGCTGGTTAAAGTGGGGAGGGGAGCAGCAAATTGGCTGCAGCTCCCCTAAACTTCGGTGCAGCCCTCTCCACTGTTGTGCCAGAGGTGCTGTGAGCTCCAAAAGCAGTACCTGGAGCTGTGCTGGGGTGATCACCTCCCCCCTTGCAACGACATCGCCAAGGACCACCCCATGGCTTCCTCCCCGGCTCCCAAAGGGATTCCACGAGCAGAGAAAACTCTTGTGAAAACCCAGAAGGACCTTGGCCTCATCTGGATCAACCCTCCAGGGGCTTCCCTGCTCTGTTTGGGAAGCTGGACTGGCAGAGAGGGTAAGAGCAGCTTTCATCATCACCTTTCACCACCACCCAGCTTTCACCTGGGGTGCTGGACGTTCCCACTGAACACGCTCCTCTGCATGGTTTTGATTTCCACCGAGTGTTGTGCAGCTCCTCCCTGCCCTGCTCCTGAGGAGGAAGAATGCTCCTTGCTCCTGCTTTTGAGCAGAGCACCTCCCTGCGTGTCTCTGGAGGCCACCTGCCGTGCAGTGAAAACTAACTGCAGGCAAGTTTTACTGTTTTAATTTTTTTTTAATGGAGCCATTTTTCCAATCCTACCTCCTGCAAGGCCAGTTGACTTAGTCATCCCGGGCTCCAAATGTGCAGGGCTCACTGGGAGACAGCAGCTGTCATACAAGTGCTGTGAAATGAATTATCCTCTACAGCAGCCTCTGGCATCTTTGGTCCTCCCAAGGCCAGAGGTGAGTGCCCGCTCCTTGTCCTGAGATTCCCCCCTTTCAGCAGTGCCAAGTTCCCAGGTCACAGCTGCTGCTGCAACACGGGGTGAAGCCGTGCTGAAAGCAGTGATAAAATTCCCCCAGGTCATGGTGCAGACCTCGATTACACCCAGGAGTTTCATTTATCCCTGCTGTTTATCTTATGAGCCTTGTCCTTTTGCATATGCATATGCACACATCCAGATACAGACACACATGGCATGGAATGGGGTTCTTTTAATGCCCGTTTATTTTATAGCCAAAAAAAGGCTGACTTCAGACCAACAATCTTTGATTTTCAAGTTCCCAGATTGTTTTGCTGGGGGGGTGGCATTCCCTACCTTTCACCTGAAGTGCTGATACAGGAGTTATCACTAAGAGTTCTGATAACAGACAGCAGGCAGAAACTTTTTCTTTGCTCTCAGCCTGATAAATGAGGGAGAAACTGTGTCCCCATGAGTGGAAAATGAACAGCTGGGCATTTTTGCTTCACTGGGGGATGCAGAAAGCTCACGTCTTTGCTTCCTTCACCTCGGATGTGGCTCTTAAAAAACATGGTGAGCAGGGTGCCAGCGGCCATGGTGGGCACGAGATACCCAGTTCCCTTGGCTAAATGCACACAAGTATGTAAAGTTTGGCCATAAAACACCTCCTGACCCTCAGGCTCTGTGCACAGAGCATGCAAAGAGCTCTGAAACAGCTGCCTGCAGCCAGCAGCCACGATGCACCAATGCCAGCAGCCAGCATCAATCACACGTGGCTGTCCTTGAGGTGACACGGGACAGGGGTGTTAATGCTGCAGCCAAGGTGTTTCAACAGATAGTGTTATATGGGTTTCATACCTTCATTTCTCAGGTTCTTATCATCAAAAAAGCAGCACTTGTTTTATTTTGGACTGCTGGAAGTCCTCAGGGAGTAACGCAGTCCCGGAGCCAGGCAGGGAAAAGCCTTGCCCAGCCCTGGGAGGAAAAACTAAAACCTTTTCCTAAACCTTTCCCTTCAAGCCCTGGGGGTGGAGTAGCATGTCTGGCTCCTCTGGCCGGCTCTCCTGGGGGACACTGAGGAGAGACTTCAAGCTCAAGTGGAAGAGGTGGGATGCGAGGCTTGGAAATACTTCTTTCCAATGATTTTTCTTTGGGGTAATGATATCATGAAATAAATCAGGAGGGAGCATGTCATCCTTGAATCACTGTGGAGCCCACCTGTGACATGACTCATGGCCTTGGTGACTTATTTAGGATGACTGAACCTCATGAGAGTCCTGTGATTAAGCAGCCACCAGCACTTGTGAAGTGCCTTGACTTGTCAGGGCCCCAAATATAGAAGGTTTTGGTCAGACTGGAGGAATGTTTTGATGAATAAAGATTTCCAGGGGAGCCCACATTTGCCAAAAGCAGGAAGAACAGTGATTTTTTAAAGTGATGCTCCCAGCCCAAATTTGGCTAAGAAAGAAGATATGATCTAGGGACTTTCAGCATGAGTGCTAATGCAAACGCCCTCACCATCTGCTTTATTTGCACAGACACACACACACACACTCAGTTTATAAAATTCCAGTTCTCCCCTGTTGCTCTTTCAAGCCGCACATCCCACTGGAACGGGAGCAGTGGAGTGGGGCTGTCCCAGACGTGGCTCCTGGCCCGGATCCCATCCCAGCAGTGCTGTGGTGGGCATGTGGTGCCTCCTGCTCTCACCTGTCATGGGAAAAAGCACAATTTCATAAACAGGGGTGTGAGGTGATGCCACCCGTGTGTCCATCCCTGCCCCGACCTCAGGTTTCACAGCCCTGCTTTGTGCCCCGGCCATCGGGGCTGACCCCAGTGGAGCCAGCACAGGCTCCAGCCATTCCTACGAGGCCAGGAGTCATGCTGGGATGTCTCAGCCCCCAGCCTTGCTCCAGCAGAGGGAAGTGCTGGGGCTGCCTCCTCCAGCCCACAGGCTGGGGATGGAGATTAAGATGCGCTTCACACACGCTCCAGCGTGACTGCAGAGAGCGGTGTCCTTTAGCAAATGGTAAATAATTGACACTTTACTCTGCTGGCAGCCAGCACCCCCGTCGGCAGCTGGATTTGTCATTTTGCATCCCCTCAGTGGCTCTAATTTCAAATTTACAGTAACATATGCCCAGAGAGCTGCTGGCCTTCCCCCAGCATCATGGATGCTTATTCCCCGCTGCCCTGCGCCGTGACGGGTGAGGAGTGAGTGACATCTCTGCCTCTGCCACGGATCCTATCTTGGCCTCCTGTGGTGGGAGAACAGAGCCTTTTTGTTCCTTCTCCTCTGGTTTGGTTTTTTATTATATGACTATTATTTAGACTGGGCAGCTGGGGACCAGGGTATTTCCAGTACCCTTATTTAGCTGTATGTCTCCCATTAGTGTCAATGACAATCGCAAGGCTAAAACTGACCAGATCCTGTTGAAGATTTACCCCCTGGGTTAGCATTTTACAGAGATGAGATTTCCCCTCCCCCTTTCAGAGCCTTTGCTGCAGTCACTCCATGGAGAGAAAATTGGAAGTCCCTGCGCAAGAGGAAGAGCGGCTCAGTTAGGAAATGGAAATCTGCATCAGGGAAGGGTTGTGAAGGGACAGGCAGAGTGGGAAGAGTGGAGCCTGAACTTCTCCCTCCCAGTCTCACTGTGTCATGTCAAGGCATAGAACATCTGCTGAGACCCACAGATCCTTCTGCTGTGAAAATGTAAAGATTGGCAGAAGACTTTTTTAAAAAAACCTCATTTGCTACATAAAATCTGACTGAAATACAAGCAGAACATTCATCAGCCCTTTCCTTCTGCCAACTCACCAGTTTCACTGAGGGTTTTGGGTCACCTAGGAGGGGGAGCCTGCGGGAGGATGGGGGTTGTGTCCCCACGCTGTTACCTGGCACAGCATCGGTGACCACTGTGGTGCTGCCATGGAGATGCGCAGCACGGACGGGGCCACCTGGGCGGTGCTTCTGCCACTCTCTCCTTGAAGACAGTCATGCCCTGGGAGCTCTCCCTCCTCCAGCAGGCTCTGCTGGAGGAGTTATCTGGCCCTCTGACACTGGCCATAAATTTCAAGGCCAGAAGGAGTCATTACGGTCGGCCAGCCTGACCCCTGATATAACACGGAGCGTGATTTGTGCGTCAAGCCCGGGACTTTCTTTAGAGATCTAATAAATCACTGGGAAAGGCAGTCAGTCCTGATTTTAAAGGCTGCAAGCCACTGCGCTGTGTCCCTGGGTAAGCTATTGAAGTGGTTAATTATCCCTGTGGAGCAAATGCCTGCCTTTATCCCCAGTCTGAGCAGCCCTGCCTGTGCACACACGCACAGCCGTGGCATCGTGTCGTGCCTCCCGACGGATCCACTGGGCACAGCTCTTCCCAGGGGGCAGGGGTTGTCGGCCATGGTCACATCACCTCCTGACTTTCCCTCTGACAAGCCAAACAAATTGGGTTTCATTAGCCTGGCTGGCCAGCTCACTTCGCAGAGGCAGCTATGTGGATTTCTCTCCTCTCCTATCAGGAGGTCGCGCAGGTCCAAGTCAAATGTAAAGTGGAAGAGGGGTCAGGAGTCCATGCTCTCAGGTGGGTGCCCAAGCCCACCTAAAATCACCTGTGGGTTGAAGGCGCTCCCCATGGAGGAGAGAGAAACAACCCCTGTGTTTAACTTTCTGGCCCAGGCAGGAAGAGCAGAGAGCAGTGTTTATCAAAGTCACGGCTGGGAGGGCAGGGAGTGAATGTGAAAAGGATAGGAGACTCTCTGCCAGGTCACTCTTTTCCAATGCTTCATGAGCCAAGTGACCCCAAACCTGTCAGAAGGGATGGGATTCCTGCCCCAGAGGTGGGGGCTTGAGGCCCAGGAAGGGTCTGAGGTACTCCAGCGTTTTCTGGAGTGTGTCCAGAGAAGGGCAACAGAGCTGGGGAAGGGTCTGGAGCACAGGTCTGATGAGGAGCAGCTGAGGGAGCTGGGGGTGTTTAGTCTGGAGAAAGTGAGGCTCTTGGGGGACCCTCTCACTCTCTGCAGCTCCCTGAAAGAAGGTTTTGGCAAGGTGGGAATCAGCCTGTTCTCCCAGGTAACAAGTGAAAGGATGAAACGAAACAGCCTGAAGTTGCACCATGGGAGTTTTAGACTGGTATTAGGAAAAATTTCTTCACCAAAAAGACATTAAAAGCATTAAAAGCACAAAAGCATTGAAACAGGCTGCCCAGGGAAGTGGTGGGATCACCATCCCTGGGAGTGTTCAAAACCAGTGTAGATGTGGCACTTGGGGACATGGTTTAGTGGTGGCCTTGGCAGAGCTGGGTTAACAGCTGGACTTGATCACCTTGAAGGTCTTTTCCAACCTGTGGTGTGAGCAGGAGGCTGGCTCTGAGATCCACAAACCCACATGCTGTGGGTACTCCTATGTCCAGCAGCTGATCCTTTGGCACCTGCATTTCAGGTTTCACGCTAGACAGAGGGTCTAAGAAGTTGTCCTGCTTATTTTTCCTGTATTCCAGCCTCTGCAGGAGTCAAAATGATTTCCAGGGTGGGTACATCTTACAGCACTGGGCTGTCTTCCCATCGAGCACCCCTCAAGGCATGAGACTTGGTAGGAAAAGGGAAGGATCAGTGAGGAATTTAAATTAGGTGCATGTGCTCTCCTGCCACCAATCTGCTGTTAACTCCAGAGTACCTGAGGTGGGAGGGAAATACAGCCACCAGACAACAGGTGATCATCTCTTGCATGTTAATTCCTGTAATCACTCTCCATTTACTCTTCTTTCTGATGGCCCTGTTGTCGCTGTCAGAACAAAACCCAAAATCACAAGTTTGTGGAAGGACAGACAAAACACTCTGGAAGCCAGTCTGCAGCACAGAAGTCAACTGCTATTTTGAGTGCAATCACAAGTACCAGAATTTCCCCCCTGCAAGTTCCCAGCATCCCCTCATGTTGGTCTTCCTGATCTCCTGTACAGGTCATGCTGACCATCAGAAGACCCTTGGGAAGGTCTTCTTGTGCAGGGGGGACTTGAGAGAGCTGTCCTGACAGTGCAGTGAAGGGGAAGGGCAGTGTCCTTCTTGGCCTGAGCCACCCTCGAGACACTGTCCCAGGAGAGCCTGAAGGATGCTGTGTCCCCTCTTGGTGGAGACACCTGCTAGAGGTGTCACCAACATTGTCTAGGGATGTCAGTCCTGAGGCTGTGGGCACCTTGTGCCTCTGTACAAACCTCCTCATGACACTCCTGGCATACCAACCCTCCTTTCAGGTGGCTGTTTTGCTTTTCTGGACACATTTCCTCTTCTGTCATGCTGGATAGACCAGTGGCATAAAACACAGCCTCAGAAACTGCCCTTGTTGTTCTCTGAGTTACCTTGAGCCCAGTGTGCCCCGAAAGCCCAGCCCTGGGCATAGCAGAGATGCACCAGAGCCCTTGAGATGCTCCCCTTGCTATGGACCTGCCTGGACCCTGGAGCCAACACTGATCCTGAGAGGTCACCATCCTGCTGGCCTTTGCCTTGGCCCTCCAAACCCATGCACAGGACATGCAGTGATGGCTGGACACTGTCCTTTTGGTTAGGACTTTTGGTCATTTTGATTAAAAAACGTGTGATAGAAACATTTATGGCTCCCCAGAAGAAGTTGGCATCGAGGTAGATTCTTGTTATGGCTTCATTTGTTGCCTACTACAACTAATGAGATGGATTAAAAGGACAGGCTGATTTGGGGCTTTCTAGTCCTTTCTAGAGGTCCCTTCAAGCCTGTGGGACAGCTGGCACAGTTTAAGAGCTGTGTCTATACTGACATTGCCTCTTTAGGGACGCAGGAGAGATCTGCACTGCCCTTCAAAGGAGGCACTTGGATGCAGGGGCTTTGTCTGTCTTGGCTTCCTTTCCTTGCCTTGTCCTGCAGGCTCTAAATTCTCAGGTTGTGAGTGGGGCTTTCCAAAGACAAGTGTCTGAAATAAGCCATACCTTGTTTATTTGCCCCAAAGCAGTGGCCATGATTCATCTGCAGATTTCATGCCAGTGTCTAGCTGGATGCCCCTTGTTCTATTGATTTCTGCAGCTCTGCTTGCAGATAACGAGTTTAAAATCATGGGACTGGACAGGATCTCCTGGGTTGTTGTGTCTCATCTTCCTCTGTCACCCATAGTCATGTTATGCAACTGCTTTCATAGGCTTGCAAAGCTCCAGCTTAAAATTAGGCAGAACTTTGCTCCAAGGATTCCTTCAGGAAAGCCTTTGCAGAATTTGATTCCTCCAGCAGTCATTAATGCTGTCATTCCTTGTCTAAACATAGTCAGGAATGGTTTGGAGGCATTTGCTCAACGGCCAGCATTATCCTCCAGCTTAAATCACTCATCTCTCTTCTTAGTGGACACGTTGGAAAAAGGGAAGTGGTTATGGAGAGTGGCCACATCCCCACGGAGCCCCTCAAGCTGCAGGGAGCTGCCAGGGTCCCTCGCAGGGCGCAGGGCCAAGGCCTGAGCTGGCACGAGGAGATGTCCCCAGCAGCTCAGGCACAGTCCCAAGGTCTCAGCGAGCCCTCATCCCCTGGCACTGCTCTCTCCAGGCCCTTCTGGAAACACTGATTCCTCTTGCATTCTCTTTTTTCCCGTGGCTCACAGCCATCTCATGCCTGAGTGATCTATCTCTGCTCCTTTGTGGATAAGCTGCCAGCATGTAGCAGAAATTCTTGTTTGTAGTGTCCAAGTACATGGCGGTGCATTTTTTACTGCTAAATTACATCCCATTTGTCTCAGTCTCACCCTTAAGGGCACCCAGCTCCTCNCTCTCCATTTACTCTTCTTTTGGATGGCCCTGTTGTTGCTGTCAGAACAAAACCCAAAATCACAAGTTTGTGGAAGGACAGACAAAACACTCTGGAAGCCAGTCTGCAGCACAGAAGTCAACTGCTATTTTGAGTGCAATCACAAGTACCAGAATTTCCCCCCTGCAAGTTCCCAGCATCCCCTCATGTTGGTCTTCCTGATCTCCTGTACAGGTCATGCTGACCATCAGAAGACCCTTGGGAAGGTCTTCTTGTGCAGGGGGGACTTGAGAGAGCTGTCCTGACAGTGCAGTGAAGGGGAAGGGCAGTGTCCTTCTTGGCCTGAGCCACCCTCGAGACACTGTCCCAGGAGAGCCTGAAGGATGCTGTGTCCCCTCTTGGTGGAGACACCTGCTAGAGGTGTCACCAACATTGTCTAGGGATGTCAGTCCTGAGGCTGTGGGCACCTTGTGCCTCTGTACAAACCTCCTCATGACACTCCTGGCATACCAACCCTCCTTTCAGGTGGCTGTTTTGCTTTTCTGGACACATTTCCTCTTCTGTCATGCTGGATAGACCAGTGGCATAAAACACAGCCTCAGAAACTGCCCTTGTTGTTCTCTGAGTTACCTTGAGCCCAGTATGCCCTGAAAGCCCAGCCCTGGGCACAGCAGAGATGCACCAGAGCCCTTGAGATGCTCCCCTTGCTATGGACCTGCCTGGACCCTGGAGCCAACACTGATCCTGAGAGGTCACCATCCTGCTGGCCTTTGCCTTGGCCCTCCAAACCCATGCACAGGACATGCAGTGATGGCTGGACACTGTCCTTTTGGTTATGACTTTTGGTCATTTTGATTAAAAAACGTGTGATAGAAACATTTATGGCTCCCCAGAAGAAGTTGGCATCGAGGTAGATTCTTGTTATGGCTTCATTTGTTGCCTACTACAACTAATGAGATGGATTAAAAGGACAGGCTGATTTGGGGCTTTCTAGTCCTTTCTAGAGGTCCCTTCAAGCCTGTGGGACAGCTGGCACAGTTTAAGAGCTGTGTCTATACTGACATTGCCTCTTTAGGGGCGCAGGAGAGATCTGCACTGTCCTTCAAAGGAGGCACTTGGATGCAGGGGCTTTGTCTGTCTTGGCTTCCTTTCCTTGCCTTGTCCTGCAGGCTCTAAATTCTCAGGTTGTGAGCGGGGCTTTCCAAAGACAAGTCTGAAATAAGCCATACCTTGTTTATTTGCCCCAAAGCAGTGGCCATGATTCATCTGCAGATTTCATGCCAGTGTCTAGCTGGATGCCCCTTGTTCTATTGATTTCTGCAGCTCTGCTTGCAGATAACGAGTTTAAAATCATGGGACTGGACAGGATCTCCTGGGTTGTTGTGTCTCATCTTCCTCTGTCACCCATAGTCATGTTATGCAACTGCTTTCATAGGCTTGCAAAGCTCCAGCTTAAAATTAGGCAGAACTTTGCTCCAAGGATTCCTTCAGGAAAGCCTTTGCAGAATTTGATTCCTCCAGCAGTCATTAATGCTGTCATTCCTTGTCTAAACATAGTCAGGAATGGTTTGGAGGCATTTGCTCAACGGCCAGCATTATCCTCCAGCTTAAATCACTCATCTCTCTTCTTAGTGGACACGTTGGAAAAAGGGAAGTGGTTATGGAGAGTGGCCACATCCCCACGGAGCCCCTCAAGCTGCAGGGAGCTGCCAGGGTCCCTCGCAGGGCGCAGGGCCAAGGCCTGAGCTGGCACGAGGAGATGTCCCCAGCAGCTCAGGCACAGTCCCAAGGTCTCAGCGAGCCCTCATCCCCTGGCACTGCTCTCTCCAGGCCCTTCTGGAAACACTGATTCCTCTTGCATTCTCTTTTTTCCCGTGGCTCACAGCCATCTCATGCCTGAGTGATCTATCTCTGCTCCTTTGTGGATAAGCTGCCAGCATGTAGCAGAAATTCTTGTTTGTAGTGTCCAAGTACATGGCGGTGCATTTTTTACTGCTAAATTACATCCCATTTGTCTCAGTCTCACCCTTAAGGGCACCCAGCTCCTCCTGCGCAATATTCCAGCCCTTATCAGCACCAGCAGTGACTCCCAGCTTCACGTCATTCCTGCCTTCTCTGCTAGGGTCATTTAAAGAAAATAAGGATTAAGATAGCAACCAAGACAGCTCCTCGACGAATTCCACCAGGAGCTCACTGCCAAATTTCAATTCCCCTTTCAGCATGGCCTGTTTTCTACCCATTGGCTGGTTCTTGATCCAGACTAAATTTCTTTCAGGGCACCTCATCTTAATGAGCACATTCCTGCTTGGCAAGAAGAAATCGGGCAGACCTGGCCTCCCCCGTGTCCTGGCTCCAGCAAGTCATGCATAGGCTGCAGCTGGGAAACCTATCCCTTCCTTTGTTCCATTTATCGTGTGCTTCTCCATCCCTCCTGCAGATCTGGTCCCAACACCTTCCTCCTGCAGAGGACAAACAAACTGGTGCACGGCCACTGCCTTCCCCAATCCTTTTGCCTTCCCTGTTCCCAGCTACGTCAGCTCTTCTCCCATCCCCTTCCACGGCCCCTGGCCTGGTGGCTCCATCCATAGCTGCCAGCCTTGCAGTTACAAATGATGGTCCTTCCTGCACACCAGGCTGGAGAGATCCTTGTCCCCTAGACCTGATGTGCTCTTTATCTCATAAATCCCAGGCATTTGCTCCCATTTCCCTTTGCCCCCTGCTGCTGCCAGTAGCTGCTGCTGACAACAAGTTCATGCTGGGGTGACAAAGTATTTAGTTCATGCTGGGCTGATGCATAAAGTACCTGAGCTAAGCCACATTTCTTTGTGTATTTCTTCCTGCCAGGTTCCTCTATTCTTTACTGCCCTCCCTTTTGCTCTCTGTTGGTCCCCTCTGCATTTTTAATATTACCACTGTTAAAGTTTTATAAGCTCAGGCTGGCATTTTTATGGGTGTAATATTCTTACAGTTCAGGATGTTTTTGAAATATTATATTTATTTTTTTTCCCAGCACTCAAAACTCCTTCAGCTGGCACAGCGGAGATGACTAAAACTTTAAGCAAGGTTAAAAATCTGCCTTTTTTCTCCTCCCCACTTTGAAGCTCTGAAACTTTTTTGTGGCAGAGTGTAGTTGTGTATCTGAGTGCAAAGAGGAAAAGCAATAGATAATTAATGTTGCTGGGAAATGAACTCTGAGCCATCCATTTCATCTGTTTTGCTCCTCTTGAACTTCTTTGGGAGTTACTTAGAGCCAGCTGCTCTCTCTTGTTATGCTGAGAGACACCAGCTTTTTCAAGCTCCGAGCTGGATAAGTTACTAAAGTGTCACCTGCAGCCTGGGAGAAATCAACCACACCAAGAGTGGTGCACAAACTCTGCAGGAAAAGAGGTGGGTGCTGGCAGGGATGGGTGGATGTGGGGTCATAAAGGTTGTGCTTCAGGCTCCATTTTCCCTCATAAAAAATGCCCCCAGACCACTTGATGAAAAGAAGGATGGAGTGTGATCTCTTAAAAAACCCCATCTTCTGGGTTCTTATTCCATTGCCCCCAAGAGGAGTCTGATTTTATAAAAAAAAAGAAACACAGTGGTGAAGATTTTTGTTCTTATGGATTATCTCTTCTAATATACATTTCCCTTGCAGAGTAGATCATACCTCAGCCATCTGGATGCACCAGACCCTGGGCATGGATGGGAATCATGGGCTGCATGGGAACACCCCTGAGGTGCACAAGGAGTGACATCAGAGACAGTAAATATATGGCAGTCCCTTTTAACCTGTTTTGAGGGAAGCAACCACAGCGCCTTTTCAGCACACCTGTGTTTCCTCACTGAATAAATCCTTTCTTCACTGTTGAGCCAGCTCAAATCCTGAGCCCTAAAGGGCCTCCACACATTGTGAAAGTCCATTTTTCTTGTCCTGAACCTATTCCAGCCTGCCTGAGGTGCTCAGCTTGGAAATAATTTCAGCAGTAGTTTCTTTCTAGAACACTAGCACGGCTTCTTAAAGCACCTTACCAGTAATTACCAGGTTAGTTTGCAGCAAATCTGGGTGATGGGTGGTGCTGTGCCAGAAAATGAGACACAGGGAGCTGCATGAGCAGCACAAGGGCGTGCAGAAGGACTGTAGCAGAGCAGCACTTCCCTCACCGCTATTCTGAGCCTTTTTCTAGTCAATATAACAAAATGCAATCAGCCACGGCCTAATCATGTTCCTCTGGGCAGACTGAGGAACCCTGAGGGCTGGCTGACACTCCTGCAGAGCCCCAGCTCTCCACCTCTTTGTGGTTCTGCACGCTCCTGACAGCAGGTGAGTTGAAACTCAGTAGAAAAGATCATTTAGTTACAAAGAGGGGGAAGACAATTACTTTGACTTCCAGTTTTCAGTCGTGCCTGCCTCAGCTTCACCCCAGGGAGTTCCCTCAGCAATTAAACCTTAACTCAGCCACCACACGGCATCACGACACAAACTTCCCACACTGCCTTCATGTGAATTCACCTTCAGAACCTCTTGCACAGCCCAAGCCGGAGGTGTTTGCTTCCGTGGAACACCAGCAAAGCTACTTTTTAATCGCTGTTGTTCTGTGACTTGATCTACCTCAGAGATGTTTGCTGCACCAACAGGAGCAAACTACTGTGCATGGGCAAACAGCAAGAGGCCTCATGTTGGCCAGGAATCCAACCAGCCCAGGGTTTGGCACGT
This sequence comes from Platysteira castanea, assembly GCA_013397175.1. Lineage (NCBI taxonomy): Eukaryota > Metazoa > Chordata > Aves > Passeriformes > Platysteira > Platysteira castanea. The sequence goes on from VYXC01010955.1 coordinate 189,774, forward strand.
TTGTGTGCTCTCTGAATAGGCAAAACACCTCTCTGGTTTGGCATGGCTGTGGTGGGATTGAGGGCAGGGCCGTGACCCCACAGCCACATCTCCCTGGTCAGTAATGGTGCTGCCCTCAGGGGATGCCCCTGTCCCCCTGCAGAGAGCAGATTTACGTGAGTGCAAGGCAGAGGTGCAGGAAGGAGTCTGCTTCTCCACAGCCACAGCTGTGGACAGCTTCCTTTTGATTTGCTTCACCTGGAGAGCTCCGTGTGTCTCTCTTGGTGCTTTGACAGCCGGTATCGCTCAGGACACAGAGGAGCCAGGGCTTCCCAGGGCCTGTTCATCCCTTGGGCTTGTGACAGCCACCTCCAGGCTCATCAGGACTCCTCTCAGACTCACAGCTGTGCTTTCAGCTATCATTGCTTTCCAGGGCTTTTCTCACCCTCCCAGGGCACCTCTTGATTTTGCCTGAGGGAAAAATGCACATTTCATCGGGAGAAACATTTGATGAGTAGCTCCATTCATTTTCAGGGAATTAGCACTGGTTAAACCAATCATCAGAGAAGCAGGCATGGATTTAAAGCCTACAGGGATACATTTACAGCAGCCAGTAGTCTATAAACACAGCTACAGCTTCCATGCATATGGTGATAGTAACGTGATTTGTGCACAGGATTTGGTGGAAAGTGGCTGTTTATTACACCGTACCACAGATAATGTTTGTGCAAAAGCTTTGTGCCTCCTAAGCAGCTGGAAAAAGATGGTGAAATGTTTCCAGGCTGTCCTGGGCTGGCTGTCCGGCCCGAGATCTCACTGCCAGAGATACCCACTGACCACACCCCACTTGCAAGTGCAATTCACACCTGGCAGAGGTGATGCTCCAGCTGTGCCAGCGGGGTCACTTCTAGCACAAGTGTGCCCCACCTCAGACACCTGGGTGCCCCTTGGTTCTGGTGTGCAGTCATTGGGTGGACCAATGCAGCCTCTCTGTCCCTACCAGTGACAGCAAGACTGGCACCCTTCTGACAGTGACCAGCACCAGCAGCACAGATCTGCTGCTCTCATTATGTCCAGCCCCTTGTGCCTCTGCAGAGGAAACCGAGGCAGGAGGCTTCTGCTCTGTGTCTGTAATTGGCTTCCAGCTTGGCAGAGGATGAGACACGATCTGATTTCCTCTTTATCTGAGTCCAGATGGGTTTTTTCAGTTGCACAGGCTCGGACGGGAAAGCGCCATCGCACATCTGCAGCCCAGGAGTGGCACGGGGAAGGGTCAGGGTGTGGGACTGGGCTCATGGCTTGGGTTCAGACCTTGGCATGGCCCCGTGAGGACCAGGGGATGAGGCGTGCCCTGCTTCTGGCTGTGGGGCTGGCACAGAGTGGGGACGCCCCTGCTTTGGAGCTCGGTGCTGGAGGAGCTCATGACCAAGGACTCCCCCTCTGCTCAGGTGCCCCTGCCTGCCCTGTAAAAACTGGGGGCCCCTCCTGGCCCACCACCAAGAGCGAAGGACACAAGGCAAGGCTGGAAAAACAACTTTTCCCTCCTCCAGGCCTGAGCAGGTGCCGGCCATGCAGTGTGGATGGGATTGCCTCTGGCCTACACCAAGGGTCAAACCCTGAATCCCTGGCCCTAGATGGGCTCCCAGGACTTTCACTGGGGCTTTGCTCCCATTCTCCTCATGCTTGAGGTCTCGTGGCTTCCAGCCAGGTGCACAGCCTGAGGCAGCACTCAGCACCCCCAAAATCATGCAGCCAGCTGCAGGCAAGAGACCTGTGCCTGATGGCTCTGGCTCCTTATGCAAGCTCCTGGCTACAGTACTTTGCTCCTTTTTGGAGCAGGATGGTGCCCTGAGGAACAGCTCTGCTTATCTAACCCAGGGCTGAGACAGGACAGCCTGTGGTTTGGCCGGGTCTCAGCTGCCCTTGGGAACCTCGTGGGGATCCTGCCACGGGCTGATAAATGCCAGCAAAAGGATGTCAAACGCTAGCAGTTGCTTCCAGGTTTGTTTATCCCTCTGATTCCTACAGAGGCGCACAAAGAGTTCACACGCAATCCGCACAGAACGCTCTTTATAAAAACAAATAAAAAGGCCCTTGCTGTTCAAAATCAGCTTCCCTCCAAGTCTATTTTAGCCTTTGCCTGAGCAGCAGCTCCTTCAGAAGCCGGGGCTCTGCTGATGGGACTTACTCACTCCTGCCCCTCAGCAGGCGCCTCGGTAATTTTCCCCAGCCGGTTACGTCAGCGGAGCCCTGCACCAGCAGCTCCCCGATTATGCAAGCTCCCTTCCCAGAGACACTCAGGGATGGTCTTTTCAACCTTTATTCGCCACAGGGAGAGCTGCAATAAAAGCTTTGCTGATAAAGCCCACCAGCGTATCGATGAAAGAAAAGCGTGGCATCAGCTGTAGATGGAATTTGTGGGGAACTGAAAGGAGAAACAAAGGAGTGGGTTGCAGCCTGTATGGGCACAGTGGAATCTGCAGCAGTGCCGCCTCTTGAAAAGACAGACACACTTTTCTAGTTCAGCCAGGCAAAAGCAGGGACAAAGATTTTTTTTTTCCTGGGGTTTCAGTTTATTAGACAAATGCTTTACAGTTATGGGTTTGGCGTGACTGAGCTACCTCTGTGTTCCCACTGAGGCACCCCAGAGCTTGCTCACAGATGGTGCAGGAATCCCTGAATTACAAGGCAGGAGCCTTCAACTTATTTTATTTAAATTCCCATCCCCCTCCCTTTCCTTTTTCCCTCTCTCTTTCTTTTTTATTTTTTATTTTTTATTTTTATTTTTTGAAGGCTGTGCAATTTTATCTTTGTAGAAGGACTCTAGAAGGGGGAAGATGTAAGCAATTTTCCTCACCAGGGCCTTCTCAAAATGTTTTTATTCACTCAGCTCCAACATCTCCTTAGTTGCCCAGGCATGTTCTTCATCCCATGGAACGGTTTGGGTTGGAAGGGACCTTCAAAGTTCAAGTCCGACTCCCCTGCCATGAGTGGGGACACCTTCCACTAGATGGTGGGGAATCCACAACTTCTCTGGGTAACCTGTATCCCAGTATCTATCAGGGGATAGAAAAGCAGGGGACTGGATAATGTCACTTGCCTGGATCTCCAGTCAAAAAATTCCTCCTTTGACCTTCCTGCCTTGCTGCCTGCCAAGTCTTCCCTCCTGGTCTTTGGGAAGCACTGAAAAAAGGCCTGTGCCTGACAGCAGGGATGCTCCTACAGACCCCTGCGTGTGGTGGGATCAAATCCTGCCCTGTCACAGTGTTAATGGGCGCAGTGTGATGCCCTCTCCTCTTACCTCCTTGTCCCACCAAGCCAAAGGGTGGCAATGGAGCAGGGATACTTTAAAAATTTGTGCAGTGGGAGGATTTTTGCCACAGCAAGGCCAGTTCAAAACAAATTGGCTCATACAGTGTGATTCTGTTGACTGTTCAGCTCCAGATCAGGCATGAAATCTGACTGTAAAGAGAAATAATTATCTGACTGCTTGGATTTTCTTGGGACAGTAACTATAGAAACTCACTCCTGTCAGAGACAGGTGCTGCAGACGTGTTTGTCTGACCAGAGCCAGAATGTGTCAGTCAGTACAGCAAAGTTTACAAGAGGTGCTCAGGGCAAAATGCCACGTGCTAGTGTTTCCCTGGGGATAGCAAGATTGCTGAGGTAATGCTGGAAAAAGGGGAAAAAAAATCACTTATCATCTCTATCCGTGAGCGTCATAGTGGAATAAATGTCAATATCCATATAATTGAGCTCAAGAGGTTCCTGTTAGCCATGGTGTTCCTGTTGGAGGGATGTGGAGCTGAGTCAGAGAGATTAAACTAGTCCACATTTTTCAAATCATTTATAGGTCTTGAAACGCTGCAGTTCTGGGCTGAAAGGAACCAACAGCAGATTTGTGCTCCAGTGGACAAAACATTTCAGCCCAAGGAAAAATCCAAGCACCTTCTTTATGACCTTTTAAAGAAAACCACTTACTGTTGGAACATTAAAAATTCCCCAACATCATTGAAAAAGATAAAGAAGAGAAAAATAAAGATAGAAGCAAAGAACGGCAAAGCTTTTATTGGTGATGGAATTTGTACTTTCAGTGACTCAAAGTGGTCAGGGTTTCTCATTTGCCAAACACAGAAGGGAGTCCTTCGCATCCATCTGCATTGACATTGTCTTTCCCTTCTTTGGCTCAGCCAGCAAAGTCCGGCAGAAACACAGCCTGGGTGTGTGTGCCCTTAGAGGAGAACTTGGAAATAGCAGCACTCTGCCAGTGCATGCTGGGAAATCTCAAAACAGCACGATTTTGGATGTGTTATCTGAACCAGTGCTTGGTGCAAAGGGGGAGAAGAAAAAGAAGATGCAGGGATATAGAGTTTGAGAATTCCATGTGCATGGTCAAGCTGAGGCAAATGCTCCCTGAGGAGCCCTGAGAAGCTGTGCAGGTTAAGGCTCAGAATCATGGAATTAGAGGATGGGTCAGGTTGGAAGGGATGACAGTGGGTCATCCCTGAGGGTCACCAGGTCCCATGCTGGCCCCAAGCAGTTTTCCTCCTCTGCCACACAACCCCACATTCTGAGCCCTCTCAACTACTCAGTGTCGACAGCATCAAGCACTAAACAGCTTTTGAGGCAGCACATTCCCACGCAGCCCTGTGAAATATTTAATATTAGGATGCTGTATTTGGGACAGGTGGCATTTCTGACAAAGGGGACGTGGTGAAACAGCGCTTTTTTGTCTCACCAAGCAATCTGCCTGCAAGGAGGAAGGGCAGGTACACAGCAATGAAAGGGATCTTTATGTCCTTTGAACGTGTAAGAAACTCCTTGAATTAATAACTAGCACTTACATCTAGAGGCAGACCCATGTTATTAGGAAGATTAACAGTAGCCAAGCACTTCTCTTTAAATGTGGAGCTGCAAAGAGCTCCCTTGGCACAGGCCTTGTTACAGGGGATGTTTCAATCCACCAGGGGCTGAAGGGAACATAAATCAAACCTGAAAGTGTAAGATAAACCCACCCAGCCCCTGCATGACCCTTCCTTAGCTGTGGTGCCCCGTGACACTTCAGCACGTCATGGCTGCAGACATGAAAGGACTTTTGGGGACCTGCTGCATCATGCTGCTGAGGACTGCTTCAATCCACCCAGAGCTCAATCCTGCTCTCACTGGGACCTGCAAAATGCCCCAGCTGGAGCATTAAATAAGAGCGTCAATGTAACGTTTCCCCAAATACAGCCTTGACACTGACTTGGGAGTCCCTTTTGGTCTCCTGTCTAATGAGGACTTTGCTTAGTAATGCAATTAGCACACAGGCCGGGTGGTTAATAAACCTGCTTACGGAGCTGTGAGCAACTGCTCTCCAGTGGGGGAGGCCGGGGGGACACGCGCAGCTGCCACCTCTGTGACGCCAAGGTCCCCCTGCTCGGGGTATTTCAGCTCTCTAAAGCCACCACCTCCCTTCTCTCTCCTACGTGCAGTGTTTCCAACGCCGCGCCACCGCCTCGGCCCTGACGTGTGTCCTTTGCAGAGCAGCAGCAGCAGGAGGAGGAGGAGGGCTGGATTTGGCTCTCCCGCTGTGGCGGGGTTCAGGCACAGGGGCACTTCCCGGCTGTCCCACGTGTGCTGCAGCCGCTCGTGTGTGACACGCTGGACCCGGGGCTTCACACGTGGCTGCTCCGCGGCGTTTCCAGCCGCCCTTCTAATAAGCGCTAATTCAATTTTCGGCTTTGCTCCCTGATCCTTTCATGCCGCCTCCTGAGCCGCTTTGTGCCGACGTCTGCTGATGTCAGCAGCCGTGGGATGGGCAGGAGAGGGATGGGCTGCCGAGGGGCACTTGGGGGGTCGCCTCCACCCTGGGATTTGCTTGGTGGCACTCGCCGGGATGCGCAGGCTCCCTGGGATCCTCTGGAATGACGAGAGGGGTGTCGCAAGTGGGTTCTGCGCAGCCAGATCTAGGCGAGGGATTAAAATTTTGTGCCAGTGGTATGAGGAGCCGTCTACCACGCTCCGAGGGGAAGATTAGTGAGCTCAAGCTCAGCATGAAATTCAGGACGAAAATCTTATCACACGCCAAAAAAATTTTTGCCTCGTGCTCTAATCCTCCCGGAGGGGGCTGAACAACAAACAGCACGGCCTGAAGGGGCCCTGCTTGGCTGTCTCCAGGTCGTGGAGAGCACAGCCTCTACAAACCCAGCTAATCACCCCCTTCTCAGCCGTCACCACTGAGCTGGCAAGTCCTGATCCAGTGCTTGCCAATGTCAGTGAAAGCCTGATCCCCGCGGCTGCGGCGCTGGTCACGTACAGGGATGGGCGTCCTTTCCCCCTCTCCCTGTCCTCCTCTCGCCTTTTCTGAGCTCGCAGGGGGACATCAGGCTGGGGGAAAGCTGGACAAGCACAGAGGGGAACAATAAACCTTTGGCAGCCTGGTGCTGAGCGTACTCAGGATCAAAGTGAGCCCCAGGAAGCCCAAGGACACAGCCTGGTACTGCTGAACCTTGGCATCTGCCTTGTCCTGGCTCACACCACTGCCAGGGCTTGGCGCTGCCCGGGGCTGGCTGAGCACTGCTCGTTCTCCTCCTCTCACCCTGCCCAAGGGGATTTCAGGGACCCCCAAGTCCTGGAATAGAACAGGAGTCCCAGGCAAAACAGGAGCATTAGCCTAGGCATATTAATCAATCAATAAATTGTGAAGTAATTAATTCATTCACTCAGACACAAAATGACAAAGGCATGCACCTGGAAACAAGCAGCTCTTCTGCTCTTCAGGCCCCAGAGGTTGGGGGTTTCACGTGGCAGCAGGCAGAGGAGTTTTCAGTGCTCTTGGGCTCCCAGTGCCAGCTTTGATGGCAAAGCCTGAATGTGCTGCCTCCCCCAGCCACAGCCATCTCCTCTTCCTCTCTCTGAGGATCTGTTACTCTCAGGTGAACCCAGCCATCTCTCCATGCAATGCCATCACCTCCCCTGCCAAGGCTTGTCTCCTACAAACTGCTTTTTCTGCCACCAGTCAGGAGTGGCCAAGTGACAGGGCAATGCAAAAGGACAGGGACAGGAGCCTTTCTCTGTGTCCCACCTGTGCACACAAATGCACTCCCAAGCATCCTGTGCTGGGGTGTGGCTCAGGACAGCAGCAGGCTGCAGGTCAGAGGAGTCACTGCTTAATGCCCAGACACACCCGGATCTTCACAAAACTCCTTGCTCCATGAGACAGACAGCGCAAAGGCATTAGAAACGATTTAAAAAAAAAATTAGAAAAACCGCTTGGAACAATTCATAGAGCAAAGAGGTTGTGGGTAACCTCCCCACAGCAGGGAGGAGGGGACAGTGTTGCCCTCATCCATGAGTTCGCCCTTCAGCCCTGCCCCAGTGCTGCCACCAGAGGCAGAAGTGACACACCGTGACCCTGCGGGACGGGAATGTGATCCCAGACATATCCCTGCCTCTTCGCGTTGATCCCGGGGTTTGTCGGGGGGCCAGAGATGCTTTCCTCATCTGCAGTGCCTCCTCTGCCTGGAGGAGAGTGGCAGACCATGGCTTTTGTACACTGTTGTCTAAGAAACAACTTTGCTTCTGTGTGCAGTGAGGGGGGGTAAAAGCATTTTCAACCAAGAGGTGAGAGGTAACACAAAATAAAAACCACCGCGAGAGAATCTTCACGGACAGCACAGAAAGAGAAATAAGCAGCAAGCCACAGGAAGATTTGGCAGGATCCCTCTGAGTTGCCATGCACCCACAGGTGATGCTTAGCATTTACATCTGCATGGCTTAATTAGCACAGTGTCCATCGTCCTCCCGGCTGTGGGTAGTGGGATATGGAGCAGAGACACTGGGTCCATCACTGGTCCTGTGCCACTGACAGACTGGGAGCTGCCTCCCTGCCTGGCGAGGGGCACCTTTGCTGCAGCTGCATGGTTTGGTCAATCTCTTGGGAGAGCGGATTCAGGGGGTTGCTCCAAGGAAACAAACTTCTCACATCTATGGAGGATACAAGGTAAGGAAAAAAATCCTCATTTCTTTTTAAGACTCATTTGGGACATTAGGAAATTCTACTGAGAAAGTTCAGAGCCAAAGAGGAAAAAAAATTCTAACAGCTGCCTTTCTGCAAATGTACCAAAGGCAGCAACAGCCAAATGTTAGGTATATACACCACCTTAACAGAAATAAAAGACTGGCTTTTCTGGAACATGCCTTCAGCTTTCTGCCCTGATCCTGCTCTTACAGGCATGCAGGGAAGCTTTCAAACCAGGAAGACCCTTGAAGTCTGTCAAAACTACTTGTAAACCCCAGTTTAGGCTAAAACTCAGTGACAAACCACACAGGTTTCAGCAATTTCTCACTGCAACCAAACCTCAGCAGTCTTCCTGAACTCAATCTTCCCTTCATAAATTTAACAGGAATGCTCCAGTTGAATCCAGGGCCCGTGGGCTAAGCCTCAGCAATTAATGCTCACTGATTTATTCACATACATATTCACCACCAGGGTACAGAACCCTCTGCAGACACTATGCAAATAATGTATACTAATAAATGCAACTGCCTTACTCCAATTTACAGCATAATATTCATATTCCGCCAATTAAGACTTTCTGTAGTCTGTTAGCATATAGTTATTAACGGCCAGAAAAAAGGCTGCAGCTGTATACAAACAAACATTTACCTTTGTAGGAAACCAGCAGCAACAATCCACAAAAAAGTGCTGTTTCCTGAAAAAAACCTGAGCTTTGGGAAACCTGCAGGGAGCATATTTTGTGTGCCAGTACAGAACGTCTGATCTTGAAATATGTAATTATCTGGGGAAACCACCTCATTATTATTATGATGATTGTTTGGTTTTGCATGTCTGAACTTTTTATTTTCAGAGGAACTTTTTTTTTTTTTAATGGGAAATTTGGCCTGAAAGCCAATAGGGCTGTGATGCCTTAGGTTTTAACTTTTATATTTTTCAAATCCTGTACTGCCTAGTGTATAACTCTGAAGTTTCTTGTGGCATGTTAGCTGCTGTTCTCTCATGCTGGTTAGACAAAACACAGCCACTCTAGGTTTGCTCCTCAAGGACACCTGGATTGTCCCAGGCCCCAAAATACGTAAACCAAGGCCTCTGAAGAGGAGGGCAAACTTGGGGAAGTTCCATCATTAACTGGGGTTGTAATTGGAGAATTAACTCTGATATGCAAATGAACCAAACTTATAAAAGTGTGAAGAACCCGTGACTTGGGGTCCATCTGGGGTGGAGCCTTTGGACTGCCCAAGGTGTACCTTGAAGGCCCTTCAAATATATACCTACCTTTATTCCCTTATTCTTGTCTAGTCTCTGTTTTTAGGTGGCCATGCCAGGCATCAGCTGTATCTCCTCTTAAATCCCAGCTCTCAGGCTTTTTTGGAATGTCCAAGAACTGCAATCCCATGTGTCCACAACCAGGTGAGCACTCGTCCCCAGCAGGGTGAGATGCTGCTCTAGATTTTTTGGCAGAGTTTTTATTCCTCACTGCCTGGTCAGCCTCCTGGACAAATCAGTGCCACTCCTCCCTGGAGGCTGTGAAATCCCCCGGAAATGTACATTTATGGGACTGTGGCATGGACAGTCCTCATAAAATGACCCACTGACACTGCACTGCCAGACGCCTTCATCCACCAGCATCATCAAGGGGCAAGGAAAGGAGAGCAGCAGTGGTTGGAAAGCATCTTTTTCTCTAGGAGGGTTAGAAAAATGCCTAAGGACTGAGGTGCACCAGGACATGTGATCAGGCTGATTTCTGCTAAGTTTGTTTCCCTTTTCTTCTTTGGCATCCAACATGAAAGCCAAAGGTTTTGCAGTGTTATTTATTTGGGTACTACTGAAAATGCAGAATGCCAGGACACCTCCTGGACCCGACGCTTTGCAGCTCAGCTCCCCCAGGAACACGTGGCCTGTTATCAGAGAACAAACTCCACGGAGGAGCTGACTCCTCATCCACAGCTCCCTCTGGATTTTTAACCCAGTGGGCAGTCAGGTTGGTCCAGCATGGTTTACCCCTCTTTAATCCTTGCTGTCTGTTCCCAGCTGCTGTCTTCTCCCTCCTGTGTCCACAAATATGCTCCAAGAGAGCTCACTCCATGATTTTCCTGGGTACTGACCTGACACTGACTGGGCTGCAGTGTCCCAGATTGTCCTTGGGTCCTTTTCTGGAGAAGGGCACAGTGCTTGCTTTTCTCCAGCTGCAGGGGTATCCCCTGATCCCCACAACCTTTCAAGCATGATGAGAGCATCCCTGTGAGGACAACAGCCACCTCCCTTGGCACCCTTGAGTGGAGCCTGGTGGGTCCCACGTGCAGGATGTTCCCTCAAACAAACCCTGACCTGATCCTCACCCACTGCTGGTTGTTCTCCTCCCCCTTCAACCTGTCCCTAAGAGGTCTGGGAGACCTTGTTGGTCAAGCCTGAGGCAAATAAAGCCATGAATGCCTCTGCCTTACCTGTCCCTGCTGTCACTAAATCACCTGATGCAACTGGATGTGCCCCAGTTTTCCTTACTCAGCCTTTTACTTCTAATGTTGAGGTAGAGACGCCCCGTGTTGCGTTTGATGCCTCTTGCAAATGTCAACTTTAGATGAGCATTGCCTTTCCTAGCACTGCCCTGCACACCTGGGCAGCGTTTCTAAATCCCTTCTTCATAGGAGGGATTTGCTTCAAACGTCCCGCTACCTCCTTTTCTCGTTGGAGGCCAGTGCTGAGTTCCCAGCCCTTCGAGTATCCGCAGCCATCCTTCCACTGCACACGGGTGGATCCAACAGCTGCCTTCTCTTGGAAGAGAGGGAGAGATGCACAACTTGCATAAATTAGCCTCTAAATTAAATTGTAGCCTCGTAAAGTAGGACTCCAGCACATAGTTAACTTTTACAGCCTGGTGGAACCCGGCCAGGAAGCAAGCCAAGAATGGCATGTGAAAAGGGCACTGGAGGAGATGCAGGAAGATTTTCATTCTCTGGTGCTGCTCCTCTGCCCATGGCTCTCTGACAGGGAGCAGTGCAAGGTGAGATGTAAAGATGTTTGCAGCTGATTTACCGTAACAGGAAAAAAGCACATTACATCCGATCCAAGATGCTGACTCTGCCTGCCCTGCAGAGCCTCTTTGGCTATATAATTACAGATCAAATATCGTGTTCATTCACATCCTGCTGGATCAATAGCCTGCAGCCTCCCTCTGCAGCTTCACTCCTACACCTGAGCCTAAAACCAGCTGGTCAGTGCTCCTCCTGTGACCTGCAGTGCTGAAGGGTCCCGAAGGAGGATCAAAGAAAGGGCATAACAGCCAGGAGGCAAGAGGATGACCGGCATTCAGGGAGAAAAATCCATTTGCTAAAATGTTCTATTAAAAAAACACAACCTCAGACCCAAAACACCAAGAAAAAGCAAGCATTGACCCTTTTGCCTTGCCCCTGAGCAGTGAACTTTCAGATCCTCCAGACTCTTCTCCAGCAGGCAGCTTCTCCATCAGGGCACAGCACACACACAGCACAGCTTTTGTTACAGCAAGGAAAAATCTCCCAGGTGATTTTATAACGTAGAGGAGTCTGAGTTTAGGACTTTTTTTCTGCTGCCCTTTATTCTGCAAGCAGGTTACTTGTGGGAATAAACCCAGCTGAGTGAACAGGCAGAACCACCTGCAAAAGCAGCTTTGTGTAAATGGTGCTCCTGAGCTCACTGCCTGGGAGGAAGTTTCTGCACCAAAGTTTTTTTTGACCTTCAAGTGAAATGATACAGGTCTGGAAAGGAGATGTGGAGCCTGACACAGTCTAGCAAGGGAGGTGAGCCTGTGTGTGCAGGGAGAGGCACCACTGATGGGGTTGGAGTAAGGTGGCTTGCTGGGGGAAGCCATGGGAAAAATCACAATCTGCCTTTCAAACCAGCATGTCACGTGAACCACAACCTTTCTAACATCCAGGAGGGTTCCTCTGAGAGAAAGTGAAGTCACTGCATGTGGAATTCCCCAAAGCCCCAAGGAAGAACTGCTCCAGGCCTTGAGAAGCAAGTGCAGTGCTGAAGGATCTGCCTGGAGCCTGCAGCGGAGGCAACTGGGGAAGAGCCCACTGTGAATTGAGGCATGTAAGAGACTTTCCCAGTTCAACATGAACCATGAGTTTTGGCTCCAGCCCTCCATGGGGGCACATCAGCAGGTTTAGATAGGTATCCAAGGGTGCCTTGGATACAGTCCTGGTTTAGCAATGAGCCCCAGAGGAGTCTGGTGTTGGGGAGGATTTGCCAAGCCCCAGTGGCTTGGCTTGGCACAGAGGCAAGGGGAGGTGAAGCTGACAGGCCCTGCCACTGGCACTGGTCTGATCACCACAGTGGTTTCACTACACATTCAACAAAAAATCCTTTTAATCCTGTCCCAGTTGGAGACAAATTTGGAGGAATGTCCGAAATGAACATCTTCTGGTAGAAGGCAGGTTACAGCCACCCCTCCCACAGCAGGTTCGGGAAGAAATTTCTCAGAGGAAAGTGAAAAAGGGAAAAAACCTATTTATTTAACAAACGCAGTGCACGGTAGGCATGGGAAGAGAATAATGCTAAATAATAAAACCTCTCACTGTGGAGAGAACTTGGTAAATTTTCAGAGTCCTTTCTGTGGATGTGGTCTCTCTCTTCCCCTCTTTGGAGCTGGGTCGGCAGGGGCCCCTCCGGGCTGAGGTGTAAGGTCTCCTGGCCAATGTTTTGGTGTTGTTGAACAGTCCAGAAGAGAGGAAGAAGAAGAAGCCAAAGTCCCTGGGAAGCAAAGGAGTTCAACTCTCCATCTCTCTCCCGAGAAAAGGAGCCAAGAGCTGGGAAAAGCAGGAAGGTGCTTTCCTCCACCCTGCAGCAGCAGCAGCTATCTCTGTGTCCTTGAACACAAAACCGCTTCGAAAAGTTCACCTGGCTTCTTTTTTTCTTTCTCTCAGACCCATTTTTAGAGGCACAGAAAGTCACAAGATTCCTGTCTGGGCATAGAGCAGGCGATAGGGGATACAGTATCATAAAGTCACCCCAAGACAATCCTCATGAAAACAGGCTCCAAGGTGCAGCCCCATCCCCGCACTGTAACACTCCACCCCCAGCTTGTGCCAGGACCACATTCGATAGAGCCACGTTATGGAACTCCAGCAAGTCAAGCCAACCAGAAAATCAAAAAACCCCAACAAATGAAAACTGGCAAAAAAAAGTGTTATCAGCTCTCTGATGAGTTCTCAGTGTGCCCTGCCAGTGGGGTGTCCCCTCACAGAGCAGGAGGGAGCATTGGGGGTGGAGTGCTGAGTGTGCTCCTGGCATCACCACTGAGCGCTTGGCCTTGCAAAACCCCAGCCAGAGGGCCCAAAGTGGCCAGCTGCTCCTCCATTAGAGGTGATAAAGCAGGAGATGGAACCAACCCAGCTGGCCTGCCGGAGCCCAGGGCAGGTTTGCCAAGCTGGCAGGGAGAGCCAAGCCTTTCTTCCTTGCGTGCTGCCTTCTCCTTGGGGCAGGCTGAGCGGGTCTGGGAGCCAGGGAAACCACCACGGCTTTGGGGGCTCTCTCCAGCCGTGGTCCCCTCGCTGGCACCATTTTTACCACAGAAGACTGTGTGTTCATGCTCACCATTTACAGCAATGTAGTGCTTTAGAAATACCTTCCTTTCACGGATGACTTGCAGAGTAGCATTCCGGTTTGGAGGGCAATGGGGTAGCATCCCCTTGGTGTCTGGTTCTTACTTTTCCTCCAGCAGTGTCACCCAATCCTGCTCAAAACATGGCTCGAGAGAGATTATGTGACGACGGACGTCATCGCTGCTCACAACTGCGCACTCTGCTTTGTGCTCATTCCCCTCCTCTTTTTTTTCCCTGCCAAGTTATCCTAAGAGAGGCAGTTTCTGACTGGCGATGTGAAATGTTACCTTTATCACTTCTCCACAGCACCAGCAGCATTATAGGTTGTCAGTCTAAAAAAAGCAGCTTTGCTTGGCTGCGCAGAGCAGGCGCTGCACCAGCAGCGCAGAACTCGCCACATCAGCATCCAGAGGTGAAAGGGCCCCATTAGGTGCTACACGAAGGTGTCACAGCTTGCTCTTGACAACTCTCGCAAGTCTGAGCCCATTCAGATGTCAAATGTATAAATATAGATCCACGTAAAAGGCAGCACCGCTCAGCAAAGACCCACATGCACACCTCCCTCCCCTCCAAGGATGTGAGCAGAAGAGTGGAGGGAGATTGCTCAGTGCTGAAACATCGCCAGTGACGCAGATCTCTAAGTGGGTCAGATGGAAAAGTGATGTTAATGAGTTTACGTGTGAAGTTTGGAAAAAAAAACATCCAGTGATGAAGGTGAAGTGAAGACAAAGCCAAGGTTTTTTAGTGTGCTGGGTTAGTGAGTGAGCAAGAAGGTACGAGCCTTCCTCCCCTCCCTCCAACAGGGGCTTTTTAATTTCTTCACTACAGATATGAAACAAATGGGGAGAAAGGGAGAACAGGCCCAGCTGGGGATTATTTAAAAGCAGCAACAAGTAAAAAGTTTCCATAATGAAATCTGATTCTTGCAGGGAGCATGTGTGCACTGGCTCTCGACCGTCTCAGGGCAGCCAGCCGAGCGCTCGGTGCTCCTGTTATCTCTGCACAGACCTCCCCTTTGCTGGGAAGCCATTGCAGAGAGGTGCACGATTCAGGGAGCGCCGCAGAAGGCGTATCTGGATTTACGGCTGCCATATTTCAGGGCTGTGTGAGAGGTGCTTGCAGTTTCAAATGACTTCTCTGCAAAATGAGGCAAAGCAAAGGCACCGATGTTAGTGCTCCCATCTGTCATCTTAAAAAGAAAGAGCTACTGCCCGCCCGTCTTCTTTCCAGCAAGAGGCCACACTGAGGAGTGTCAAAAGCAATCATTTTCCCTGCTAAAGCTTTCCTTTGGGCTACAACGTTTCTTTCTGAAGCACGCAGGAGAGGATAAAATAAACTGAGTGGCAATAAAGAGTCACAGAATCAGAACCATGGACATCATCTAGTCCACCCCTATTCTGCCCTGAAAACAGGGATATTGACAGCATGAGGTCAGTTCTAGAATGGTTACTGCAGTCTTTAAACCTTCAAGGAGACTCGTCTGCTTCTGGGCAGCTTGTCTGACTAAGTCACCAGATATAGAAATGGGCCAACCCCTTTGCAGGGCCAGAATGGTGTTCTTTTTTTCTGGACTGAGGCAGAGATGATGCCATGGCCTGTGAAGTGCTGTGGGAAGCGTCAGGCTCATCAGCTTTTGAGAGCTGTGGAACTTGGTTATCCCCAGGGTGCAGGGAGGCCTGATGCCTTCAGGGTCTGGCCAAGCAGCCTGGTCCCTGTTTTAGCTCTGTGCTCTGGCTGTTCCCCATCTCCACGCCCTGAGCAGCTGGGCTGAGCTGTGCACAGGTGCCAAGGGTGATGTCCAGGGCCAGAGAGTGCGAGAGAGACCCTGCACGGAGCTGACCCGGCTCTGAGGGAGCAGGAGGCAGGACAAATGTACAGGCCTTGGGGTTACTGAGTGGGAATTCGCAGCTCTGCAGAGGGAGGAATGGGCAGCATCACTCCCAAAGGACAGCCCTGACATTAATGGAAAGGGACAAAAAGGAGGAGGGCTGGAGGCAACGCTAACAGCAGCCTGACATCAACCTGAGACCCAAACCCTGCTCCCAAGGAGAAGCACATCCCCTCAAGAAGAGAATTTCATCAGAGGAAGCCTGTTCCAGAGCCAGCACTGCTGTGCTGCCTGTCCTCCCCAGACTGGACACAGCATTGAAAGCCCTGCCAGGTCCCGTGTGTGTCTCTGCAGGCAGCAGTGTGTGATTGCAGAGTCCCCCTGGGCTGTCCCAGGCAACTGCAGAGGCTTTGCTGCTGCACCTTCCCACCCGGACATCCCTCAGAGACTCAGCTTAGCCCTGCTCCTGCTCACCCACAGGCTGCTGGGGTCGGTGTAGCTGCAACCCATCTGGGACAGTGCTGCCTCGAGGTTTTTGCCATGCTGTGGGTATGCACAAGCACTTCCTGAGGTGGGGAAGAGCTGCTGAGGGAGCCTGATTAAGCCTGCAGTTTTGTGTAAGCCCTGCAATGCCATCAGAAAAGCAAATGAAATCAGCACCTTTCTGAAGGGGGGAGTGCTGACTCACCTGGTGTCTGCTTCCCTGCAGACTACCTACGGCAGTTTTTGTGCTCTTTGGACGTGCTTGGGGTCGTCTTCACCTCCTCTGCCTGCCTGCAGGTGCATGAGCACATCATTCCCCTTCTCACAGCCCTCCTGCACAAGCCCTGTGTGCTCCTCAGAGCCGGGGCTGGAGCTGGTTCGCTTAACTGGGCTCTCTGCACCCCTAGTAACACACAGCAGGGCCTCTTGCATCTCCAGTGCCATCATTTCAGGGGAGCTGAGAGGGAAAAAGCACTCTTTATGCTAAGCTTGGGCCACTGGAGTCTCATAGACCCACAGGCAAAGGTCGCTCTCCAGTCTCAGAATGAAACACCATGGGGGACTCTCAGGGAGCCATTCCCAGTGATGCCTCTGAGGGATAAAGTCATCAAGTGAATGGGGAAAAAAAAATAAATCACACTTACATTTCAAGAGACCTTTGGGAACACCCACTCTTAAGCAGCACTGGTGGCAGGTGCCCCAGTAAGAAGCTCATTATGTCCAATAAGTTACTCCCTGAAAAGCTCCCAGAGCTCTTATTATCTCTGGAGTGATACGCAGAAGTGGTCTAATCTCTTGTAGAGCTTACAGAGGGATTCAGCTCTTTGTTTCAGTTTAATTACCTTTCTGAAAAGAAAATTCCTATCAGAAGCCTGAGAAAAAAATGGAGGGTAAATGCTCAATGCAAGTGATGTAAAATTAGGGTAAAATCCTGTCACACCACGGTTTGCAGTAGGAGATCTCCAGCCTTGTGCTGTCTGAAATCAGGGGAAAATTCTCTATCTCACCTTGCAGGGAAAGACCCCCCTCCAGCAGACACCTCGGCTGGATTAAAACTGTAACTAAGAGCATTTTCTGCAGAAGGAGAACAACAGCTTTGTAAATGTATGTACCTTACACCTGAAATCTCGTTGACTTTGAATTAGCCATGCATTCGCAGGCGCTTTCGGTCTGACACTCTTTTGTGTGAGATTATTTATTTTATTTCTATTTCTAAGCAGCTTTGTATAATAAGGTGTTAAGCTTAAGACAGTTTAAACCAATATTTGATTGTGGAAAAGAGTAGTATCCCTGAATACGGTTAAAAGTGGGTGCTTATAAAATTAAAAATTGTTCCTGTTCTGCTTTGGCAGATTAGACCTGTGAAACCGTAATAGGATTTACCTCTCACTCTCTCTGTCTCCCTCGGGTTTTAGCTTTTCCCTCGGAGGAGCAGAGACAGGTGACAGGCAGCACACTCAGCCCAATATCCCAACACTGTGGAGCTGCACGTGAAGCTTTGGATCAAAAATCCCTCGTGGTGGGTTATGGCTTTGGCTGTAAGGAGTGAACAAGCAGGAGCAAAGCCCACCAGCAGGCTTGCAAATCAAAGCACTAAGGCCTGAGCACCACAGCAGGGAGCAGGGAGCTGTTTGGGGCACCTCAGCCTGCCTGGATGTGCCTGCTGAAGTGAATAACCACTTCCAAATGCTCTGGTTGAGCGTGAGCCACAACGTGAGTGAAAACTTGGATGGGGTAATGAGGGACTGTATTTTTGAGAGCCAAAGCCCTGGCTGAGAACAGAGGAGTGATTTGTTCCCCTGAGCACCATTACCTGCTCTCCTCTCCTCTCCCCTCCTCCTCGGGACTAGAAGCTGCCCAGTGAGCCCTGCTGCAGAAGAGAGCCACTGCTCCTGATTTGGAGCGAGTCCACGGGAGGCCAGGATGATCAGAGGGATGGAGCACCTCTCCTGTATGGAAAGGCTGAGAGAATTGGGAATGATCAGCCTGGAAAAGAGAAGCCTTTGGGGTGACCTCATTGCAGCCTTCCAGCCTCTGATGGAGCTGATAAGAAAGATTGAGAGACTGTTTAGAGGGCCTGGAGTGATAGGACAAGGGGGAACAGCTTCAAATTGAAAGAGAGTAGGGTTAGATTAGATGTTGTGAAGAAATTCTTCCCTGTGAGGGTGGTGAGGCCCTGGCACAGGCTGTGCAGAGAAGCTGTGGATCTCTACCTCAGCACTGTATCAAGGCAAGGCAAGCCCTTTTCAGAGAAATGAGCTCAGGTGTTTATTTTGTGAAATGACAGCATTTAGAGTCCAAACTGAGTGGTGCAGAGCTTTGATAGACTCTTTCTATAGTGTTATTTGCTCGCCCAGGACTACTCAGTGGAAATAATCCCAGATTTTCAGCACTGCCCTGAATGTGTTTTTTGCAAAGAGGAACAGTACAGTAAACGTGACTCCCCATTTCCAAAGCCCCCACAGCGATGAGTGAGAAGGCTTGCAGACTGTCTGTCTTCTCGAAGCACCTTCCTCTCTAAAACACCTCCCAGTGCCTGGTGATGTTCCTGTGTCCCCAGGGACAGCTTCCCAGAAAGAGACAGGACACAAACAGTGTGCCACAGAGCCTGGAGTGAGCTCTGTGTGCCCGTAGGTGACTGCCCTGCTCTCAGCTCAGCTGGAGCTGGGGGCTCAGAGACCGTGTCAGGGACTAGTGCAGGAGAACAATTTGGCTGTGCAAGTCCCGAGCAGGGAGTGCAGCTTGTTTGTACAGCAGATTTTATCACTGTGCAATGCCTTTGAAGTCTGTGTAATGGGACAGGTGATGCAATCTCTCCTAATTAGCAAAGTCCAGAGGGAATGACCAGCGTTAAAGTCTCCTGGTAACGCTCTGGTTTCTGTTTCCTCCCCAGCTTTCTGATTACTGAGATTCAGTGGAAAGGCCTGGAAGGCATTGAAGCAACTGCTGCTCCTGGCTCCTTACCCTGCCAGGCAGAGCATGAGGTCAGATATTTCTCTGCATGCCAAGGGACAGGCAGGGCTACCTGGTGCACTCTGGGCACTGCCAGGCCTTGCCACAGCTCAGCTTTTGGTATGTGCTACCCATGAGCACCAACACCTCCTGAAGCCCAGGGAGGGTTAAAAGGAAGTCTGACCCCAAAGATTCTTCCTTCAGAAAGCAGTGACCTACAGTGAATAACGCCAGTGGAAAGACGTGCAGGCAACGTCAAGAGAAATGTGATATTAAAAAATTATGACAGCTGAGAAGGGTCCAGAACAGGCAAGTGCTGAAGATACTAAAGCAAACAAGATCGTTTCAGGCACACAGGAAGCATGAAGCTTGGCAGAGGGTTGTTGTTGTTGAACTACTGGTCTGTAAATGAGCTGGCTGGGCTATTTAAAAGGCTAAGGACACTGCAGAGTAGGTTTGGAGAAGTATTTGCATGACAGGTTTATGATTTTCAGATGAAAATGGCTGAAACTTCATCAGGAATTGAGATACCAAAAGAAGGGAGCTGGCCCAAACCCATACATTAAATAACGAGCTGCAAGTACCCAAACTTTTAAAAGTGCCCCAGAGGAACTGGATACTGTATTATATCTATAAATTGCACCTGTGAAAAAACAATGGTTAAGTTTTTGCAAAGGGGTAAAGAAATGTAATAGCTAAACTGGTAATATACAATCTCTCCTGAAAGGGTGATATTTTATTAGAGAACCAAAAAAGAAAAAAGCTTGCAGTCATCTGTAGAAAGGATGCTAGTGTGACTGCACAGCATAGGGAATCTTACTGCAGGCTCAGGAAAACTGGGTGAAAGGGTAGTTAAAATATAGTTATTAACAGCACATATTCATTCAGCATAAATCAGAGAATCACAGAATGGTTTGGGTTGGAAGGGACCTCAAAGATCATTTAGTTCCAACTTCTCCACCATTGACAGGGACACCTTCCATTATCCCAGGTTGCTCCAAGCCCTGTCCAGCCTGGTCCTGAACACTTCCAAGGATGGGGCAGCCACAACTTTTCTAGGCAATCTGTTCCAGTGCTTCACCACCCTCATGGTAAAGAATTTCTTTCTAATATCCAACCTAAACCTATTCAGTTTCAGTTTGAAACCATTCCCTCTTGTCCTGTCACTCCATGCCCTTGTGAAAAGTCTCTCTCCATTAACACACAGAGCTTCAGTGCTTCTGGATTCTTCCACCAGATGAACCACGAGTAGCTGAAGTGACAATGCCAAGCTGGATTTTAGAAGGCCACTGGCTGAGATCCCAAGGAGAAGAAACACGAAGATATTGGCAGGTGAAGAGTGTGACAACAATATGGACCAGAACCAGAGCGATGTGATGGGACAAAGACAAGAAATTTAATGGAATCATCAGTATGGAGGGGGCCTGACATCTGAGGAGGAGGCAGAGGAAACCCATGGATCCGGATGGCCAGTAAGCTCCATCCCAAACTATTAGAAGAGCAGGTACTTGACATTACCTGCCTGGCGGCCAGGCTTTCAGACCAGTCTGCACAAGAAAACAGGGCCCACAAGATTGGAAAACAGCTGAGGCTGCAGGGATAGGGAAATTAATCCAGACAACAATTGATCTGTTAGCTTAACCTCAGGAGTATGACAGGCATTTGACTAATTTTGAAGGGAGGAATAATGCAAGACACAGGGTTTAATAGAAAACGGTACAAAATGCAGCAGGGAGGTTACCAAAAATAAATCTGACCTGTCTAATGCAAAGTATTTATTGTAAAAATAGCTGAGGTTACAGACCAGAAAATGCCATGGATCTCATCTATCTGGACCCCTCCCCAGTAAAAAGTGGAGGAGCAGATTGCTAGGAATTAAGAGGTCAAGGAGCAGGTCAAGGATGAGATGCCTCCAGATTGTGCTGGAAGTCCTCTCCATCAGCAATTGTAGCTCTCACACTCCAAACAAAGACCCAGACACACCCGTATGGATCCTCATCTTGGGGGGAGCTGGACGTGCTGCTTTGCTTTGCCTCTGGCTGCGTGCTCACCCACCTCCTGTGGGCCCACACCCGGTCACATCCCCCCTGTGGCACTGGGGACCTCCCCAGCCACGCCGTCCAACCTCGCTCAGCCCTCGGCCTGCAGCAGGTTCTGCTTCACAGGCATCACATTATCCCTGGGAAAGGAAATGTCCGATGGCTAATTAAAGTTTCCTAGTGATGGCTTAACCCACAACGACCCCTCTTCAGTAGCTCCAGTGGTTATTAACTAAGCTCACCATGACCATGGCAGAGCCTCGGCCGCTGCCTTTTTACCAGATGGTCACAAAACGCAGCTTTTGCTCCACCACTGAGGGGAAGGGTGAGGTTTTACCCTCCTGGACAACGCTCCCCATGCCACTGGCTGGGCTTGGCAGGAGAACACTGGGCTGAAGGGAGCCCTGCCAGCACCCAGGCTGAGAAATCAGGTTGGCACCAAGCGGATCAGCATCACTCCGTGCCCGGCCAGCCGCTTCCTCTGACGTCCTCTGCCCTCCCTTCCCCTCCCGCAGGTTTCCCTGTGCACACCAGCAGCAGCCATGGCTCCGCTCTGCCTTGGGATTGATTATTTCTCTCTCTCTCTCTGGCCCCATCCATTAATGACGCACGTTGATTCAAATGCTGGTGCTTTTTACTTCTCACCCTCTCTCTCCCTCTTTTTCCCCCTCCTCATTCCCACTATTTTTATGACGCATGAAGTCAAGGTTGTCATTATTCTATATTTGCATGGATTAAGCTGCCTTCATCATCTATTAGCTTCCAAGTGATAAGAGCCCACATGCAGGCTCCCTCGTTATGTATGCTGCCTCTCTGCCCGCCGTCCCTGATTACTTCTGGCCCAAATTCCGGCTCTAGGAGCCAAAAGTCTGTCTCAGGCAGAAATGCCTCAAAAATGATTTTTTAAAGACGTCCTTTTCAGAAAAGGAGATGTGTTTTCTTCCACGTTTGTCTGTCTTGGCTGCCTCTTTCTGCGTTACTAAACTGTTCAAGCCTTCCTCTCAATTTTTAATGTCTTCTCTTCTGGGCCAGGAAAATAGTTACATTTGAGGTGAAACAACCTGATCTACCTGTTGATCTCCTTTTATTTGCATGCCTAACATGTCAGATACCTTGAGGGGTGGTGGTTCTCGGGTCTTCTACAGTAATTAATATCCTAACTTCCCACTTAAAAATACTTCCTGTTGTTTACTCTGCTTGTAGGTTTAAAGTGAGATTTAAAAAAGACAAAAAAACAGAGACTGTCCTGGAAGAGGCGTTAGAGAGATGGAGAAACCCAGGAAAGCAGACGGATGATTGGTAGAAGAGGTCCATTAGTAGGTTGGTGCCCGCTGGAGAAGGCTTGAAAGGTACAAATTCTCTGCCTTGAGGTGGAGCTGCCTGGTGTGCTGGAGCTCCAGCAGGGAGTTTGCAAGAGCTCGGTATGGAGCAGGGGTTGCAAGTGGTTTTCTCATCAAGCCCTGGTCTGCTGTTGCTTCCATTTATGGGTATTTCATGCAACTAAAGGATGGCTTTGAAGCTGATGATAAAACAGCTCTCCCTTTCCTTGCTGCCTGTGCAAGCCAGTCAACCAATTCCATTGAATTTCAGCAGCCAGTCAACGCCATATGGACCTGGAGGAAAGCAGCAAGTGCCAGGCAGCAAAAGGCCAAGGCCAGCCACAAAAAGGGGTGAAAACATCTCCTTTATTCCCTCTGAGCCTGATGTCTGCACACAACTGTGCCTTTCTCCTCTGTCCTGCTGTGCCCTGGGCTGTCCCAGCCCCTCGGGGCAAAACTCACGGGCAGGGAGGTCCGAGGACCACAGAACAGCCCAAAGAGCCACAAGCAGGGTGTGACAGCTGCCGCCTCAGGGGTTCACCACTGATCTCATTGGGGTGCGGGGCAGGGGCTTTATTTACCAAGCTGGGGGTGGGAAGGAGGATAAAAACATGTTGACGTGTAGTGCCTCACTTTGCTAAACCTGGAGCGGAGGGGAGGGTGGGTGGAGAGCAGATCAGACACAGCGCAGCGCTAGCGTGAGGATGGTGTTCCGCCTGGATGTTGCCATGTATTTTGTTTTCAGAATGAATGGATTACTCACTGAAAAAAAAAAAAATAGGGCGTTTTAGGTCAAATGAAACTCTTTTCGAATTTGAAGTGAAGAAGTGCAGAATTTCTCTGCTAAAACAATCCAGAAGGGGAAAACAAAATCAGAGCTAAAAAACCTCAGAGCATTTGTTGGGTGCTTTCAAAATTTTAAACATCTGACTTTTAGTTTTCCAGCCATGTTTTGTTGATCAAATGTGATTAAACCATGACTTAAAGGTTACTAAGACATAAATAAAAACCATAAAACAGCTTCTCCAACAGAAGTCTCTTTCTTTGCCTGAGAAAGTGGGAGAAGGCAGCTCAATCCCTGTCACAGCTGGTGACTTAGGTGAGAGCCGAAGAGGTTTTCTCTGCTTTTTGAGATGTCAGGCAGGCACAGGTAGGCTCACCCTGCCAACATCCTCAGCTTTCCTCTCTCTGTTTGTGCTTTGGCTGCTGTACTATTGTTACCACAGCTTTCTGACCAGCTCATGTGTGCATTGTCCATACCGACACCCCCGCCGAGGCAGAAGGAATGTGCTTCTTCCCCCAGTTCCCACAGCACTGCTGCTGTCATTTGTAAAAATATCTGTACCCCACAGGAATAAAATCCCCGAGGAAAGGGCAGATGGACTCAGGCAACCCAGGATAATGAGGTCTCTGTGTCAGGGAAAGCAGGATGGAAATGACTTCGGAGCATTTTGGGATCCCTGTGCTGCTGACATTGCAAAACTGAAAGGGCACCAGGATTGACGGATGGTGAGGAAATAAGGATGGAGGGAAAGTATCCAAGGTTTCAGCTGCAGAAAGCACAAGGCTGTGCAGGATATTTTTCACTGTGGTCCCTGAAAAACACTTGTCCTTTGAAGGAGCTCCTCGTGTGGGAGTCCCTCGGAGTTCACCTCCACTCGGTTCCATGTCCCTGTGCAGCCCTGTCCCTCCCTGCGGGAGGCTGGGGGACAGTCAGTGGCTGTCACTTCTAATGCCACTCGAGGAGAAACTAATGGAAATCTGCTTGGCACGGAGGGAGCACTACAGGACCTGATCTCCACATCTGGCCGGCTGCAGCAATGACATATATATTGTCATATTTCAGTGGTACAAATGGCTCAGAGCGTTGCTAAGAGTTTCACCCGTGCCATTAATGACACCAAGCAGCCAAATCCCTGCATTCTGAGGGCAGGCAGCCACGTGGGATGGAGAGAACTGCTGAGGCACCAAAGAAGCACAGCGTAGGTCTCCCTGATCCTCCTCGTAGCGTGCAAAAAGCCCAGCCTCCAAAATAGCAACGAGTGACACCAAGCATCCTCCCAGCTCCCACATTTTCCTTGTGGGTTAATTCCTGTTCCTTTCACATCCCTGTCCTCAGCTCTGCTACCAAAGGACACAAACTTATCTCATTTTGAGCCGGCGTTTTTGCAGCATCTCCTTGCAAAGCCTCCCTCTCATTTGTCTCTCCACAAGAGGGGGGTGAAAGGGAAGATATCTGTGACTGGATCCATGGCTTTGAATCAAAATGGTTTGCCAGATGTTCATAACAGGGTAACAGCAGAGAGCTGGCTGGACAGGCTAAAACTGGCAGGACCTAACGACAGTTAAACATACACCCAAATTCAGTGTATAAATCCTCTTTTAAAACTCTAGAAAAACAGCCTGAAATGTATGTAATGACATCTCTTTGGAAACCCCTTACATCTAGAGAGAAGCAAATGCCTGAAAAGCGTTTGCTAATTGCAGATACTGATTTGCATTCTGGGGCCTGAAAGTTTCCTAGAAATTAAAAAAAGTAGATGGCAAATAAACCCAGAATATACTAGCCAGACTCACATCAGTTTCTTGTATGTTGAGTTCAGTGACACCAAGAACTTTGCCTCTAACTGCAAAACTGTCTTCTGCTGTTAAGGCCTAGAAGCGGGTGCCCTGTGCAGGCAGGAGGGTAAAACATCGTCAGCCCATGATGCTGCCTCAGTTCCCTGCCAGCTGAGCGTGGTCCAGGTGGGAAGGAGAGAGAGAGGAATGGAGGAGAAGGGCTGCAAGGACCCCCTTGCCATCTCTGCTGCATCCAATGCCAGCTTTAAATGCTGGGGATCAACAAGAGCAGGAGAGCTTTTGCATATTGGGTGACTGCCTGGGGGAAGCAGTGCATCGACTCTGCACTCCTGCAGAGGATGAGGACAGGGGGCAACTAGAGCGTGGCTTATCAGAAGTAAAAGTGAGTTTCCAGATAAGCAACATGTGGATTAAAGTTGTCAGTTAATTAAAGAGGCCGGGTTTCAGCCACAGATAGGACTGCATTTAGTGAAGTAATGCTGAAAGAGAGAGCACTCTTCTGTGGAGTCAGAGCAGGATAGTGCAGTGCAGGGTGTAGAGATGCTGGGTTAATACCAAAAGTAATTAAAAACACAGTGTCTGAGGGCTCCAATCCAGGCTTCAAACCTGTGCAGTGTGGAGCAGACACTGAGGAGGACGCCTCTAATTCAAGGGCAGATCTTCTTCCCATTCAGGTGCTGAACACTCTTGCTGCAAGCTGTGGGTGCTCCATCCTGGAGCTGTTCAAGGCCAGGCTGGATGGGGCTTTGAGCAACCTGGTTTAGTGGAAGGTGTCCCTGCCCATGGCAGGGGGCTGGAACTGGCTAATCTCTTAAGGTCCCTTCTGACCCAAACCGTTCTGTGAATCTCTGAACTAACACAGAGCTGAGAGCTTGGCATGGCCCCTTCTCAAAACCTAGAGAAAGTGATGGCCTGGTGGATTCTCAGGCCTTCCAAGTGGGGATAACACGTTTTACTTGCAATCTAATTGTCCTGTGTCTCTTTTTAACAAGCAAGAAATGTCCACCTTGGCAGGAGGCTCTGGGGCAGAGCTGGCAGCACTCCTGGCGGGTGGGAGCAGCAAACCTGCAGGGTGGGCAGCCACGTGCGCCATCGCCATTCTCCAAGAACAAGAAACAGCAGCATTTTATCCAGCTGGGGCAGGAAGAAACCCTTGGGGAGCCCTGCTTTGCAGGCTCAGTTCACACATCAGAGCAGTTCAGCCTTTCGTTATGGTTTTGCATTGTTTAAATGGGAGGCCTGTGAGAGGCTCACCAGAAAAAGGCAGATGCCACTTTGAAGAGCTCACATTTGAAGCCAGGATCTCCTGACTCATCCTCACACACTGTACCTTAGGAGCACTTTAATCCTTGCAGCACTTCTCGCACAAAAGCAGCATCTTCCTCCGCTGCACTCTATGCTTCCATGGGCAGGCAGTACAACTGACTTTAAAGTGAATAAATAAAAATGGATTCCCAATTCTCACCACTCCTAGATGGCAGCGGACAATCCAAAATGAGGTTAAGTCTGTTTTCAGCTTTCTCTTACAGCAGATTTCTCACAGCAGGGCCACAGCTCAGGCACAGGACGAGGTGCAGCAGTGCCCTCCAGGATGAGTCACGCCAGCTCTGGCTCTAAAGGGGGTGGAACTCTGTGCTGGAAGTAAAAGAAGAGGTTGTAAACTTCAGAGCGTGAGAGTGGAAGATTTAAATCAGGGTCAAGTCGGAGAAAATTCACCTTCCTTTCAATTAGATCATGAAAGCCTCAAGCACCCCGCTGAGTCTCCCTCTGCTTGCTGCCCTTATTCTTCTCCAGGAATGAGAGCTCTTCCAAGCTGCCCTACAGCCCATGGAGCAATACATTGCCTCTGAGGCTGGATGATAGGGAAAAGCCAAGGCAGAATAGCTAATGTCAAAAATCGTTTATTCTGAGCTAAGTATCAAAGAATAACTTAAATTGGAAGGGACCTCTGAAGGTGACCTGGTCCCATCCCCAGCTCAGAGCAGGGACAACTTCTCAGTTAGATAGAGTTGCTCAGGGCATTGTGCTCTTCGTTTGTGGCTGTCTCCAAGGATGGAGATTTCCCATCTTTTTGGACAGCCTCTCCCTGTGCAGAATCACTCCCATGTAAAGCTCACTGGAGTTTTCCCTCATGTCTTGTGCCTGTTGTCCCTCACTGCTGTGGACATTCAAAAAGGACTTGTATTACACTCATATATACTATTAATACAACTAAATACTGTAAATAAAAATATTATTAAAGAAATATAAACCTATCACTATAAGATATCAAAAAAAATCAATGAGCCAATAGCAAATAAAATAGAAGTAATTTATTTTTATCAATAAAATGTTGTTTGATGGGGTAGGAAATGGATACAAAACTTTTCCACTGGACCGTCCCTGTCATTTAATGTTCTTTTTTGGTTTCCTTTTTAGGACGTTGGATTATGTCTCCATTGCAAACTGAGAGCCTGTAAGGGGATTCAAAGGCCAGGCAGGGAAAGAGAGCAGTAGTGGTGAATTATTCTACGGTGGAGATATTATTGATTTATGAGGCCCTTTTGAAATATTAATCAATCATGACAATCTCTCTTTCTCCCTCAGTCAGACACTATAATTTTTATTCAAGAACAAGAGCAAGCTAGGAATCACAGAATCCCGGAATCTTCAAAGTTGGAAGAGACCTGCAAGATCATCCAGTCCCACCGTCACCACAGCACCACCATCATGACCCCGGAATTGTGTCCCTAAGTGTCACATCCACCCCCGTGGTGGGGCACAGGGCAGGGCAAGTTGTGTGTCACTTGTGCCAGTGTGCAGTGCTTGTGGGGCACGACAGGAACCCGGCGCTTGGGCAAGCAGGATGTGTGTGGAGTGTGCAGGGCACTACTGGGAGCATGCAGGGCACTGCTGTGAGCTGTGGATGAACTGGAGGGGCTGGAATGTCCGCAGCTGCAGTTGGTGAGGCCACCTGAAAGGCTCTGGGTAAGGACTGAGGGACAAGCCCGTGGAGAGGGTGTCATTGTGGGAGGCTGCTCTTGGCCACCCAGCCAGGACAACGGCACTGACAAATGATTCTCTAAGGAACCAAGGGACACCTCCAAATCAGCCACCATTGTCCTCATAGGGGAATTCAGCTTGCCGGGTGTTCACTGGGACACCACACAGCTGCTCCAAACAGCTCCAGGACATTCCCGAAACAGCTGGACGACAGCCTCCTGGTACAGGGACCCGGGGAGCCGGCTCGGAGAGGTGCCCTCTGTGATTTGTTGTTTGTTCCCAGAGAGGCTCTCGTGGCTGACATGGGATTGTTTTGGCCGCAGTGACCGCACACCCACCGAGTTTCAGATCTCTGCTGCTTTGCCTGTGCCCGTCTGGCTCCCGAGATGGGCCAGGCACAGGTGAGCATGGCTGGAAAAGCAGCGTCTTTTATTGATGTGTCCACGGCAAAGCTGTTGTCCCAAAAAGGATTCTTTCGCCCTGCGTGCAAGAAGCCAATCCCCACACAGAGTTCAGGTATTTCCTCCCAGGGATAGTGGCTCTGCCCGCTCTCTGGGCACCTTAATTCCAATGCCCATAACCACTCTTTAAGTGATTTTTTTTTCCTAATATCTAATCTGAAACATGGAACTTCTCAAAAATTAATTGTCAAGACAAGGGAAGACCTGGAAAAGTTGGAAAAGGAGTCTTTCCCTCAGCTTCCAGGTGTTACTAGGATAGGTTGGGTCTCCTACTTCCTCACAGGAGGAAAAGGGCAGGTTAAGTCAGCGTGAGCACAGATGAAAGGTCTGAGAAAACTCTCCTCTGAGGGTTAACAGAGATTTTTCTCGCTTACAATTTGCTGCATGCACTCATTCTTTCAATGGACTGTATTCATTAATATTGTGCAGTGTCACACTTGGAAAACAGTAAGAGGAAGAGGGAGAAGGAACAGACGGCATTTACAGAGATTTCAGCCTCCCAGGGAGGCCATTAAACAACCTAAAGAAGAAACAGACCATGTAAAGAAAAGTAAAATATTCCCATGAATGGCTACGAGAGGAGTTAGAAGCAAATAACTATTTTTTAAGTCTAGTTACTACAATGAAGAAGAGGGAAAATGAAGAAATTGAGGTCAAACCGCATTTGCTTTTCCAGTTACACACAAAAAATAAAAAAAAATCATTTGGAGTTATTGCAAAACGCTTCACTGCATCCAAACTAGGACATTTCATTTGCTGAATGATGTCACTCTTTTTAACCCCTAAAATGTGGCCTATTTTGGGACAAAAATTAATTCACAGAAGGTTCTTCAAATGATAGTTTCCAACATGTTTATTCTCCACAAAAAGCAATTATCATCTCTGCTCAACAAAGGCCTGGGTAGTGGGGTGAAGACATCATTTTGTGGGTATTTAACACAACCAGTTTGTAACACTCGACGTGAAGTGGCCAAAACTGGAGCCGAGGAAGGAAGAGAGAACATTGAGAACATTGTAGGTCATGGTTGAGAGCCATGAAGTCACAAGGCTCATTTCCAAGCATTCACTGAGCTCTAGCAGGTCCCTGGAGCATGCACAGGGAAACTTTATGTGAAATTAATAATACTGAAATGATTTATTTGGAGACAGAGCAAGGAGAGGAACTGCTTGTGTCACTATACACGTTCAGTATGGCTGAGCATGCCAGAGACTCCTTGCAGTCCAAGTTTTATCTTGATAGATGTCTAAAATACACAAGAGCTAAACTTAGCCTTCCCCATGTGGTATGGAAATATAGGAAATTCAGGTTTAGTGGATTCGTGTGGAACAACAAATACTGCAGTGAAACAGTACCTTGGGGCTGGGGGCCTCAGGGACTGAGGCATTTAGAAGATGTAAGGCATGAGAAAATAAACTACTTTAGTTTTTGTTTTCTGTTGCAGAGGGGGAGAAATAACAGGTGGAAATTGTGAATGTCACTGTACGTCAGTAAGACTAACAAAGGGGAGCCAGACACAGCCTGTGCCTCGTTTTACTAGGGACCCCTCTTTTTTCCCCAGCTCTTTGTCTGGTGGACTTGCACAAGGTTCTCTGACGTGTCTCATGATTTCCTGGTGTGCTTCAGATTTGACTTCAGACTGTCGGGCTCAGCTGGCGCTGGGCACAAGTTTGGAAACCAAGAGGGTGCAGAGAACCTGCCCCAAGAACCCAGGCTCTCTAGACACAGCAGCAAGAGAGGGACCTGCAAGGGAAAATAAGCAAATGTTTAGGGCAGAACTGCAGTTTTACCCACGGCATGCTCCAGCAGAGTGAAGGCAGCCAGCCAGCTCCAGGGACTTCCACCCTGCCCATTTGGAGAGGAGGGGCTGTCCCCTACCTCAGGGACCTAGTTTCCCTTTGCACATCCCCCTTGGTGTAGTCCTATCGCCATCCCCATCCCCATCCCCATCCCCATCCCCATCCCCACCCACTGCCACACAAAAGCTGAGGTTCACCTGGGAATTCCCCACTCCAGACCTCCCAAGAACACAGGGACAGCCCAGACCACCCTGTGCCCCATCCTCTCCTCCTTCTGGCCCTGCTGTTTTGTAAACACCAACTTCAGCAGCTGTTTTTGCACTGCTCTTCAAACCAGTGTAGCCTTGGCAGGAAAGAAGACACTGCTGGTTCATCTATCCAGAAATATTCTGGCACTTCACACTTGCTGGTGTGGTTGAAACAGCAGCTGCTGCTCCTTCACAGTTACACCAGTGTAAAAGTGCTTGCAGCAAACACAGCTCATTTCCACTTGGGCAAGGATAACCTCGCAGCAGGCAGCAGCTTTCCTTCCACCCGTGGTGTTTGGGGTTTCTCTGAGATGGTGACCCCTTCCTGTGGTGTTTGGGGTTTCTCTGAGACGGTGACCCCTGCAAAAAGCCCACCTGGAGAAAGGGAGGGTGGTCCCACTGCTGAGGAGAGGGAGTTGTCAGGGCAACGAGGTGCCCCTTCTGCAGATCTGTGCTCAACTCCAGTGTGCAAAACCTCTTGGGGAAGATCCCAGCATGCAGAGAGGGCTCATGGTTGCTGTTTGTCACTATGATCTCAGAAAACACACTCATCCCATGGAGGAAGGTGCATAAAAGTGACAGAGCCTGCAGAGCTGACACCTCTCTGTCCAGGGAGGCTGCCCTAGCCCCCCTGGCTCAGGGCAACCAGCTCACCTCCCTGCCAGCACCAGTGGGACCAGTGTGGCACCCAGGAGGATGCACTCGCTCTCTGCCTGCTCCCAACGCAGCAAAGTTCTCCCTGCAGAGCTAACCAGGGTTTTTAAGTTTCCCAACAAATTGCTTTAGGAAGCTGAGCTTGGTAATTGGCTGGCGGTGACTAATCACTGCCTGATTACAGAGTAGCAGTTCCCCAGGTATGAATCAGAACCTGCAATTGTCAGCCCTCCCCCAAAACAGGGGCTCTTTCTTTCCTGGTTTGATTCAGCTGAGCCATTGTGCAGCAGTGACAGTTCACTCCTCACACTCGCCAAAGGGAAATATAATTACGGTGCATTCAGGGGAAGGAGAAAAGGATCAATATACAGAAAAAGAAATAATTATGTATAAATGCACAACCCCTGCAAAGAGAGATGTTTCTGAAATCTCAGGGAGGAGGGGAAGAATGGGCCATTTCAATTTCTTAGCTCTGTCTGATATTGGTATCTACAAATGTGTTTCTATCCTGGAGCAAAACTGTCTTCAGAAGAAGCCCCTGAAAAGAGGATGCTTTTTCCCCGACCCAGAGATCCACAAAGGAGCATGAAGCCACCTTGGTTTTCAGAGCACCTTCGTCTCCTCCACAGGACAGTTTCACTGCTCCTTCCCTGTTCCAGGCACTGTGCCAAAAAGGCCGAGGGTGCCAAGCCAACATTTCCTCAAAAGCATTTCTCCATTTTCCAAAGCTGAGCTTGCAAACCCTGGGCTCTTGCTTCCTGTGGGGGCTCCTGGGCAGGGGAAGGGCAGCCCCCATCAGTGATCCCTCAGAGTGGCCTGGTTTCCCACCCAGGGAACCCAGATCCTCACCTGGTCACATTAGACACTGACAGGCAGAGCTGAGCGTCTGCCTGCCTAGGGTGGGGGGCTCAGAGGGAAGGAGAGAGGAGCAAAAGCCACCCCCCTCCCAGCCAGCTCCTGCCTCCACTTTGGGAAGTGGGGAAGCTGGCATGGGAGGCAATTAGAAGAAGTCACAGCTTGGCATTTTGGGATGTTTCCCCTCAGAAAGGGGATAGGAGTAATCATTGCCATCCCATTTCCCATGTCGATACAGAGAAAGGGATGCTTAAAAGATGTCAAAAATGCACCCTGTGAGTAGGTAGAGCTGGATATTTAAGAGCTACACCAGACTTCTTTCAGGACTTCTGCAAATGCACAGAGAAGAGAGAGCCAGTGGAGACATTTACTGTAAAATGCATTTTAGGAACACTTTGCTGTTCAGGTATTAACTACAAATGCTGAAATGAGCGTGCCAGCTCCCTGCTTCATTTTTTTTTAAAGCCCATAAACTGCTCTCCACTTGGAAGAAACAAAGCCCTTTGCACAACCTCATCTGCAGATCTTTGTGCTCGCCATCCTGGAACTGCCATCCTGGGGTTGCCATCCAGCAGCCCTGCGAGAGCTAATGAAATTTTAATCCCCCCGTACTCAGCGCGTGTGCACATAATGAATGTTTGCACACACTCACAGCGCTTTGTCACCCGAAAGCAGCAACGCTCACCTCCCACAGACACACGTCCCTGTTAGTCAGTGCTGTGCCTTCCTGCTCCAGGCCATCAGAGCGTGTCCACGCTCCGGATCCGAGCCCTGTGACTCGGTTGTTAATTGACAGGCTCAGGCATCAGACAAGCCGGCGCTTCGTCACACTCAGCCTCATGTGCTGTCAATAACTGGCGCGTTGTCATGCAGTGTTAATATTCCTACCAAAATCCATATGCAGCTCCTCTCTCTCTCTGTCAGAGGGATCAGCCCCACAACTGGCATGTCAATAATTCCCCTGGAGACAGGCAAGAGGAGAATTTTGTAGCTGAGTTTAAACCATTTTTTTCGTCACGGAAATTATGACTTTGTACAAGATGGTTCCTTCTTCCTATACTTAGGGCCCTCATCCTTTTTTTTTTTCATGTATGGATACCTGAAACTTGGGCTTTAAAACTACATTTGGTATCTTAAAATAAGCAACCTGTTCTTCATAATGCCCCAGTCCTGGGCAAATTCCGTCGAAGCTGAGGGATGTATTTCCAAAATTCAGGTTGTTTATTAGACAATGGAGCTAATAAAGGCTGTCTTCCTATGAATTGTTACACAGTCCTGCACCTCCTGCCAAAATAATCACGGTTCATCCTTAGCCCTGTTCCCCACCTAAATCTCTGCCCGTACCCAGCAAAAGGCTTTTTCTGAGTTTTTCTCTGAACAACAAATGCAGGGACAGATCAGTGAGATCAGGATGCCAAATGGCACATACACAGCATTTCTGCTTCTGCTTCACACTGCCCATGGCACCACTTTGGGGACATCCCTCGTCCACACAGACACAGACCCCCTGAGGCACGTAGGAGCTTCACTCCTCTGAGAGAAACCCTGCACTTCTGCCAGGTTAGACTGAGCTAAAGTCTGGATGATGAATTAAAGGGAAATGGAATCAAAGTTGTCAGTAGAACCCTTTCTTCCCTTTGGAAACAGGTTAAAAAAAGTGGCACTGGATGTAAGCTGGGCTCAGCTGCTGGCTTGCCAGGGCACGAAGGGACACCAGAGCCAGGTGCCACCCATCAGTGTGACAGGAAATGTCACCTCGTCCCCTTGGTAACCCAGAAAGGTTACAGGCTGGCTTTTAAAAATTAATATCCAAGCAGGCACATGTGAACAGAGTGTTAACCATAGTAGAGGTACTTCCAGCAAACTCCCTGCTGAAGCAAGGCGAGCCTTGGCAAACTGCAGAAACCTCTGCTTCTTCACCAGCATGGAGTTTATTCTCAGACCCTGAGGGTCTCGTGCTGTTTAATCCAGTGTGTGTTTCTCCTGGTCCATCCCCTCTCCCTTACAGGGTGTTTAGTGATGTGAGAAATCAGAGATCAGTGAACTTCAACTCAAATTTTTCACCTCTGAAAACAAATGTGAAGCAAAACTTCGGGGGCAGTTCACTGTCTTTGAGAGTCTACAGGAGCTTCAAAATATGGGACAGTGCACACAGTCCCACAGGGATCACCACTGAGGAATTTAAGCCTCAGTTGTTCAGAAGATGCAGAATTGCAGCCTCAAAGAGGTGTGCAACTCTGAAAATGTCCTTAAAAAACAATAACTTACAAATCAGGCAGCAATAATATGTTTTCCCACTCTAGGGCCTCTGAGGAGTTATTAAATACAATTTTCCAGGCTTATTCAAATGTCAACTCATTATAGCCAGAGCAAATAGGGAGGCAGACCATGGGATTTGTGTTTTTGTTATAACTATTTTTATATTAAATCTATAAAATGCATAAAAGAGCATTAAGCCCTCTTATTCTCTCTCTTTTTTTTTCTTTCCCCATAGCTGCCCAACCTCTTTTTGAAAAGGACCATTCAAAAGCAGCCAAATAATAAAGGCTGGATGAGGACATTCCAATCCCTCCTTACCCACTTAAAACCACAATATTTCAAAGGCACTTCTGGAGTGCTTCTTTTGGCAGCTGCAACTGGAGCCGCAGCAGAAACCTTTCAGTGGGTCATCCTGATGGATGGCCTCTTACATCAACGAGCCAGCTGTCCCCATTAGGAGTGGGAATCATCTGAGCAGTCCGAGGGGACTTTAAAGGAGCGTTTTTCATATAAAGGAAGAAAGGTGCCTTGCACTTGTATGGCTTTTTGCAGCAGCAGACCTCAAAAGATCTGCAGAAAGCTCAGGTTGTTGTCAGGCAATGGAGAAGTGGAGACCACCCAGCCCAGAAGGGCTTGTTGAAAGTCACCCTGTGGTCTGAGCAGGAGAGCTGGCACTCAAATTCCAGTTTGGTGCTGCCCCTGTTTAATCATCATCATCCTTGAGCCTCCTCGTCCTCCTCCTGCCCATTCCCTGTGCAGCCACAACACCTAACCAAAGACATGAACACGTCTGTGTCTATTTCTCCCTCTCCTGCAGACCCTTGTGTTTTTTTCAAGATTTTTGAGCAGTGATTCTGCAGCTGACAGCAAATGTCCTTTTGATGACTTTGTCAGGCTGCCAGGGCTGTGAGGACACCTCCAGAATCCTCGGCTCTCCCTCCCTGTCCTTCCTCTTCGTGTGCCAGTTCCCACTCAGACATCCAAATGTGCACCAGCTCCACCTCAGGAGCTCTCCCAGATGCTCCAGGGCAACCCCACTTCTACAGACACCACACATCTGACCACAGCAAGGGCTCACTCGGTCTCACTGCCTTTATCAGAATTCCAGGCAGCAGCCAGGCAAAGCCCGACATCAGTTTATTTTAGGGGCCAAAAGGGTGTTTTGTTTTATTTGTAAGGTTTTGCCAGTCGTTATCTCCTTGAAAACAGATGAGCAAATTTCATGTAGAATAGTAAAAACTGAACTTGCTGCTGAAGCTGAGCAAGAAATCAGTCTTGTTTCAGCTCAAAAATTAACCAGTGATGAAGCTCTGCAACCAAAAATGGTCTTGACTGGAAACAAATGCCCAAGTTCTTGCAAGTCCAAAGGGCTTATACAAGTCCCTGGGGCTTTGAATTCCTAAATTTCTCAGAAGTTCTGAGTTTTCAAAATAAGTACAGTAGCAGATAAACAGGATTAGGGACTTTAAGACCAGATTTATAAACCTTTCCAGGGCTACCCAGGCTGTGCCCACTAGATGGTTCCTAGAAAATTAGTCTCCATTAAGATTTCCTGGACTGGTACAGACTTAAAATTTAATTTTCTTTAATAACAGTCCCACAGAGTAATTGTTTGCACATGCATGGGCATGCTGAGATAGATGTGGTTATTTGGCTCATTTAATTGTCTGTGCGCCAGGGATCTGGCAAGAGGACCTGCTGTGTCAAGCGGTGTCTAATCTCCCATAAAACCCAACACTTCTGGCACACTCACTCAAGCTCACAAGTTTTAAGCACCCTTCCTCACCAGTTATACAAGCAATGTGTGATCCTCCACATTCTTCCAAAAAAAAAACCAATCTGGGAGTTGTCTGACCAGCCCTGTCCTCCCAAGACCTGTCCTGCTATCCCACACAGACCCACAGCCAAGCCAGAAGTGCAAGCACAAGTCTCCTCACAGCTGGTGGATTTCTCCAAATTTCACTTTTGGGTTTTTTTTTTTTTTAAATCTGGATCTCAATTTTCTCTACTTAGAAAAAAAAATGGTTGGGAGAGAAAATGTGATGGCAGAGAAAAAGCTTGAAAAAAATACCGATGCTGTGGCATCTGAAGGCAAATAAAATAAGTCAGAAATACGTACTTTTAAAAAGTTCATGACTTGTGACTGTCATGATTCTGGGGGGGTCAGATTTGTGCTTAAAAGCCCTTTGAGTGGGTTGAAGGTCATGTGCCTAAATAATGTATTTCTTGATCATCCACGCTGCTGTCTCTCAGGGTTGTGGTTGACCACGTGGGTGCAGCCTGGTGCCTTTCTTTGTGCTGTCACCTCTTCCTTGCCTTAAGAAGGGCTCTGTGAAAAAGGGGGAGTTTCGCCATCTCTAAAGTATGCACAAAAAAAAAGCTCAAAGAGTTCGTGCTGATTTCAGTCTGAAATGCTGCAGAAAAATGCAGCCTTGCCTTCAGGCACCTGATCTCATTGAAAACCAATGTGTTCGGGGGAGATGAGGACTGGCTTTCCAAAGCAGGTTGCTGGACTGGTTTCCTGCCTCGGCTCGCCAAAGGTTGTGTGAGTGCTGTTGCTGGCACGAGGGAGAGGAGAGGAGCACGTGGCTGGGAAGGTGGACAGAGCTGCTCCCTTTTCCAGCAGGCAGGACTGTGGTACTGCAGGGATTGCCAGCTGGCTGGAGGCAAAAGCACAAAGCCCAGTCACAGGGATTTGGTCTCCAGCTGCTGAGAATAGCCCCTGAACAATAGGACATTGCTCCCCTCTCCCCAGGACGCAAGCACAGGTCAGAGGGAAAAGCAGCCTTCGTGCCTTCTCCAAGTTCCCAGATAAGTCATTAGAAATAATAATAATAAAAAAAAGGAAAGAATGAATGAATATCTGGAGGCTCTTCTGTTCCAGCTATGTAATCAACAAAATGCTATATCCTTCCCCGCTGACGAGCATTCAAATGTTCTGTCCCCTAGCTGCAGCCTGCTAATAGGGATCATGAGGCCTGGCTGTGCTGCCAAGAAGAAACTCCAGCACGGCTTTTTCCAAATCTCCATGGGTGCCTGATCTGTGTGCAAATGCTTTCTGGACCGTTTTTTAGTGTTCTGTTTTGCTGGGTTTTGCACTTCCAGGTAACAGCCCTGGAGGGCCACACGTTGGCCCTGAAAGGCAGGAGGGTCATCAGTGGGAGATCTGGATGCTCTTGCACTGCCCACTGCCAAATGGACTTGGGAGGGAGCTAAAAAGAACAGCTTTCACCACCTTTGTGGGTTAAGCTTTTTTTCCTGGTTTTCATTTGAAAGCCAGCATGAATTAGCATATTTCTCTCTCCTTTTATGTGACTGCTGCTAATTATTTTATTAGTTGTAAGAACAAACCAAATTTGTGATTTATTAATGTGGGTATAAATCTCAGCGTGCTCACAGACGCGCTTGGGAGGTTTTGCACTATGTTTTAAGATAAGAAACAAGTGAGTACAGCAGTGATTACGACTATTGCTTTGATCTTTCTCATAGCTGGAGAGTTCACTGTCCACGGCTGAGGTCTGATTCTCCTCTTTCCCTGCTGAAAGTTCTCCCAGTTCAGTACACTTAAATGGGAGTAGGGACAATGAGTTCATGTCCCTACAAAGGTTAAGATGTGCAGTATTTCTTTTACGTACACAGTATTGTTACTCTGATTTCACAATCAGTCAGACACAGAAATGTTAGGTAGTTTGCCAGGGAGAGAAAGGAGGACAAGGAATCCAGACAAATAAAATGGATGGTGCTGGAGAGGTGCTGCCCCTTTGCAGCTGCAGCTGCCTCCAGCCAGGGCAGGTCAGGGCTGCATCCCCCACCTTGCACTGGTGCCAGCAGCAGAGGAGGGCATGGACACCCCCAGAAAGGTGCTTCAGCCCTCATTTCACCTCTCTTCCCCCACTGCAAGCGTCTGTTTTCTCCACTGGTGTTAAGGCAGGCAGGTCTCCTCCAGCATTAGCTCTGGCACTTCAGTGGAGGGGCTGAAGAGAGTCTGGCTGAGGTCAGACCTCAGCCTGGTCACAGCAAGAGTGCTGCTCTTGCTCTACAACCTCAGCTGATACCAGGCACGCTTCAGTAATCTGAAAATCAACCACTTCTTTCACAGTGAGAGATTTGCAGTGCAATTAGGCACAAACAAACCATCAGAAGTGGATGCGGGCAATTCAGTCAAATACCCTCACACACATTCTTGAGTCGGTTACCTCGTGTCTGTATCAAAGACACTGATATAATGGCTCTCAAGCAGAAAAAGGCTGCAGCAACTCAACAACTTAATGTCCTAAGCTGATTTACAGCCTGAACAAGACTGAAGGATCTCCCATGACTTATGCCTGTGCTGAGAGGGAGAATGTGCTGAGTGCAGGTTTGTCTTTGGTCCAACATCATGCCAAATGTGGTGACATAACCACTCTGCTTGGGACCTCTTAATACTAAATCTTGGTTCACAATCTCCGTGAAGCTGTTTCAAGTCCCTCTGACTGAAGCCTGATGCAGACATTAGGTGTTGCACGCACGTTAAAGGTGCCTGTGTGAACATGTCTGGATAGCACAGAAAGGACTGATGCAGAGACACCCAGTTTCAGATCCCCAGACTTCCCTACTCATCAGTCGGAAAAAAGACAGAGGAAGGAGGAAGAAACCCTGGAAAAAGAGAAGCAGGGCTCTTCATTAGCAGCATGAACTTTCACAATGATTTTATCACAGGACAGAAAAACCACAGCACAGTCATTGGGTGGCTGTGAGTTAAGACAATATTGAGCTCAACCTTCAGCTAATTAAGTTCTCTGGAAACCACAGCTGCAGGAAGGTAGACATTTGCTAAACAGATTAAATTTTTCTTTGCTCATGTATTTTTGATACCTGTCATCTCCATTTCCACCAGACAGACTCACCTTTTCTGTTCCATTTCTCTGCACTCGGACCATCCAGATACACAACACAGCTCTCACCAGCAAGAATCCCAGACCCCATGGGGCACGTGTGACCTGTGCTAACCACGGGGTGCCTGCACTGGGCAGGTAAAAGGGAATACAGGTGAGGGCACTTCCAGCACATTGATACGAGGGTGCAGCTCTGCACCTCTGTGAGCAGACAGCTCCTGAAAGCAGAAAACCAAATAGAACCACCACAGAAATACATAACTGAGCTGGCTCCTGCCACCTGAGCTGGGCTCTTGTGCTTGGGTGGAAAGCCAAGTGCCCTGAGAGCCCCGACTCTTGTGGGGTGTGTTTTGGTGTCTTTGTTCATCATGTACAACTCCAGGAGCTCTGCATTTCAGCAGCAGCAGACCACATCTCAAGGGGCTGCTGCCTCCCAAGGTCTATTAAGGCACCACAAACCCCTTCTGCACAGCTGGTGTGGCTGAGATGTGCCTTACACCTGACGCCCGTGGAGTTTCAGAAGGTGCCTTTCCTCTCCCTAAAAGGAAAAAGAGAAGGGTTTCTGTTGGATGTGATGAGAAAAGCCTTCCCTGGCCAGCTGCACCCTGCAGGGCTCTGTTTGGTACACATAATTATCTGCTTTGTAATGAGGATTTACTGCACATGTGATGTGTGCTCTGTTTATAAAATACCTGATGAAGGCGGCACCTGAGCATACCTGCGTGTAGCCACGCTGGGTGCCTGCTTGGAGGTGACTGGTGCAGGCTGCCCTGCAGCCCCTGTTTTGATAATCTCTCCCTCCATTATCCCTGCTGTTCCACAGGCACCTAAAGATAATAAGAGTGAGGAGCTGCAGCAGAGCAGCTTTGCATAATGACAGCAGAAGGTGCACACGTGGAAAGGGTAGCTGGTGATGGTGAAGGGAGTTGATAAAACCAAAACACACGACAGCCCCAGAGCTCACTGTGGATGTGGAAGGGATGGACATGATGGATATCAGGCTCCGTGGTGCCTTGGCTTTCTCTGGGGGCTGCCCATCCAGCACAAGATGTAACACATACTCATCTGTATGCAAAACTGGGGCTGGGTTTAGGAGAAACAAAGGAGGCAGCTGTGGAGTGCAGCAGGCTAGCAAAGTGGTGAAAGCCCAGATGGTGAGGGGAGAGGGGTCTTGTGCATGCACTGGGCACCAGCAAGCACTGCTGGCAGGGAGGGAGAGGTGGGTGGGTCTGTGCATGGCCTCCAAGAAGCAGCGTATGACCTGCACAACACTCTCCCTGCACAGCACGGGGGCAGGACAGTGAGGGCTGTGTGGGGTTTTTTTAACTTGGGTTTGAACTCTTGGTGTGCAAACTACCTTGCTGTCACGGCTTCAGCAAGAGCAGCTTGCCAGGCCAAACCCCTGCAGTTTGGTTCACCTGTGCATTTTTTTCTGCACAGCAGTTTTAAACTAAAAGGGGAGAGGTTTAAATTAGATGTTCAGAGGAGAGTAAAGAGGCACTGGCACAGGTTGTCCAGAGAAGCTGTGGATGCCCCATCCCTGGAGGAGTTCAAGGCCAGACTGGATGATCAGATGCTTCGAGCAGCCTGGCCTAGTGGGTGGCAGGGGGGTTGGAATGAGGTGTTCTTTAAGGTCCCTTCCAACCCAAACCATTCTATGACAGCTGGCTGAGGCACAGAAAGAGTTAAACTATCAGGAGACTCAGAACACAGAAAATGTCTGTCTATCTGCAAGTGGAGTGAGAGGGGTTTTCTCCAGGGTGAGGAGATCTGCAAGTGGCCCTGAGGAGCAGGATTCTGGGTTTGGTGGAGCTTGGAGCACAGGCCATGGGCAGTCTGGGCCTGTCCCCCACAGCTGACCCTGCTGCTCACATCCAGACCAAATTTGGGGATGTTAAATGTGGAACTGGGGTTCCGTCCCATTGCACAGACGTGGTGGAGAGCTGGAGGTCTGGAGGCACTGCTGTGGGAGTATGTTGCCTTAACTCCGTGGTGCTGGGGTTGCTCATGGGGGGCTTTTGTACAGGAATCCTCTGCCTGGTGCCAAGACAAATGACGCTGTGGGCTTTACTGACCCTGAGAGATAAAGCAGACAGCTTTA
The DNA here is from genome assembly GCA_013397175.1 of Platysteira castanea. NCBI lineage: Eukaryota > Metazoa > Chordata > Aves > Passeriformes > Platysteira > Platysteira castanea. The sequence continues at coordinate 230,772 of VYXC01010955.1, forward strand.
GCTGTTTCAAGGTGAAAACTGAGTGGGTGACCATCAACCTCCAAAAACCACCCTCCTGCTACACCACCACCTCAGTGCTGAGCCCCTTGCAGTGTGGGTGCAGGCCTTGGGCACACTCCCTGAGCCTGGACGCTCTCCAGCCCAGTTTAACTGGGCAGAGGCAGCGATGGCTCCCCACATTTGCCAAGCCTCTGCTTTATCTGCTCTGGGACTTTCTTTACGAAAGGCACACGAGGCTGAGGCGTTTTTCATGCTCTGTGTGGCAGATTGCGAGTGGTCAGCCCGGATGAGTGGAACTATTTGCATGCAGTTGAGGTAGATGAGATAAGGCTTGTGCAAATAAAGGGTCGCCAGGCCCGGCTGGATTGGGATAAAGCTGGCAGCCTCCTCTCAGGGCTCTGGCAGTGCAGCCCAGCTCAAACCTGATGCAATGGGTGCTGCGGGCTCGTGGTATTTTCACAGAGTGTCGTATGAGCTTGATGTGTGTGATTTGGATCTTTACGAGTTTGTTAACAATTGTATCCGTGCCTAGATGGGCAAGATGAAGAAGCCAAAATTCCAGGCAGTGGAAGGTAATTAAGGCACATCTTCAGTGCCAGAAGTTGTTGGGAAACTGCGGCCCCATCACAAAAATTGGGCAGAGTCCTGTCTCACTTGGGTAGAGTCCCTATCAGATAAGAGACCTGGGGCTGTACAGCACTGGGGCTGAGCAAAATCTGTCACTGTGGACACGGGGTCCAAGAGGGGCTGCACAAGAGCCCTGATCTACCCATTTCCTGGGAATGTGGCAGCCCACGGATGGGCTCTGGGGGGAGGGTCCTGTTTTAAACACAGGCAGAAGAGGTACAGCACAATCCCTGGGGGGACAGGGTGCCAGGCTCCCCAAACACCCAGGACTTCTTAAGAGTACAGACTGGGGGGGGTGGGTCTGCAAGCACATGCAGAATATTTGGAAAACATTCATACTGCACCAAAGGATACAATATAATGAGTCATTTTTTAAATTGTCATTTAAATATTTGATTTGATTTCAGGTCATTTAAGAATTGTATTTCTTCCACAGTGAGTAAGCGGGCATGACATACTGGGACAAATGAGTCCAAACTCCTGTCATTAATATCTTACAGAAACGGTCAGAGATTAAAACAAATGACTGAAGCCAAGTACATGTATTCATTACTAGAAATTTCCCTAAAATATCACGGATTCTTCTTTTTCTTAAAGGAGAATCCCTCATTTAGTCAACTCAACCCTACTTTTCTTCTGAATGCTTTCTTTTTCCAGCAGTAACCCATCTTGTTGGGTGGCTTATTAATTTTTTTTCTGAATAAAAACAATTTCCTAGTTTTTTCTTGTATTCATGACAGACTGTGTGTAGGTAAGGTAGAAAGGTTGTGGTGGTAAAAAATTGTAGAAAAGCACAGTCTTAAAAGTAGGTTCTTTACATTATTTTTATTTTAATCAGGGATATTATTTTTAAAGAGTGCAAGACTGTCCACAGGCCTTGGCTTATGCTCAACTATTTAGTCATAAATCTTAAAAAGAAAACACCACCCTTGTTTGATTTTTTCCCCCTCGCTTTTAAAAATAATCTGTTTTAAAATATTTTGCAGTTGCTGATTCTGGATGAAATAATGAATGTATTTAGCATGATAAACAGTATACACTCACAACTGTAAGCAAGAAACTGCTATTTACAGACCTTTGCACACATCTGCAATCCATTCCACCACACTTCACGCACATAAAAGCCAAGTTAAACAGCAAAAACCTCAAAAAAACCCCAAAACAAAACATAAAAAAGCACATTCATCTAGAGCAGGATTGCAAAGTCTTCAACAACACCAGGAAAGGACTGAGAGTTTATGCAGTTTAGCTGTTCAAGCCACAATCAAAACTGTGTTTTCCAAACTTGCTAAATAAGCTGCATCACAGCATCACTTGTGCATCACAGCACACCTTAATCTTCCTGATTTTTCCCTCCAGAATGGAGTAAAATTCCTCAAGCAGAGAATATGAAGATACCCATGACTCTGGACTGTTTTTTCTGCCTGTGTTAGGCCTCCTAGGCACCATTAGGTTTTTAAGCAGCTCAGATCCTGAGCTGAAGTGGTCAGTTCTGAAATCCTTATCTCGCCGCTGCTTCCCTCTGGGAGGCGTGCAGAGCACGACTCATTAAGTTAGCACTGGTTTCCGTGGACAAACCATCTGCTGGGGAATCATCTTGCCTCTGTCTTGTTCCTTCTGCTCCAAGGGAGGCAGGATTCCCTCTGCCTTCATCGTTTCACTGATCTTCAGTCAGCAGGAGTGTCTGCTCTGGGCTGGGGTCATTGAGAGCAGCTGTGATCACAGCTGGGCCATACTGGGCCAGAGGGCAGGAACCCCCTAACTCAGTTTCCACCTCCCAGGTACTTTTGAATGTTCCCAGAAGTGCAGCAGAGAGGAACAAGCCCCAGTGGGGCAGTCTGCTTTCCACTCTCTCAGTTGGGTTGAAAAGGCGTTTATAGCTGGTGTTCTTTAGGCACCACCAAGTAGTTGTTAGGATTGAGAAATTCACCTGAGCGTCCTTGTTTCTTCAGTTTCCTGAGAAGAAGGAAGTGGTGTCATCTTCCTGAGTTAGGCATGGGGGAGACTGGGATGTTGCCCTGGTTTTTGCTAAAGCCTTCTGTTTTACCCTTGGAGTCGGAATTCCTTCTCACACAGTTCATGTAAATAATAGCCAATGTTTACTTAACAGTATTTTCTGTTTTTCTTTCCTTTTGTGATAAAAGAATTTTGATGAGCATCTTTTTTCTCCAGTGGGATTGAGAAGGAAGTGACATGTTCTCCAATCCCTTGTGGAGTTGAAAATTGTATAAGATGAGACATATGTAAATAAAGTGGCATTTTCCCTCCTTTCTGCTGAACCTAGCAGGTGTGAGAGTGTCTTTATTGTGTTTTCCCAGACACACTGGGATTTATCTCTGACCTGTGGGGCACCTGCAGTTCACCCACACCTGTCTATGCTAGACATTCCTTGCAAGAACATAAAGTGAAATGTACATTTTTAAAGCTCTGTTCACCCAGTCTACTTCAGTTCTGCTTGAGGGTATGGTGGGCTGCTTCAGCATTTCAGCTTGGTTCACCCGTGGGCTCCCCAAATGTTCTGAATTCTTGGTGCTGTCATCAGTGACTTTACTTGAATGCCTGCTCCTCAGGAAAATATTTGACCAAGGACTATCACCCTGACTGAGAAATGCAAAGTATTCAGGGGCATCTGAGCTGGACAAGGCTGTTCTGGATCTCTTGGTGAGATCTGCTCTCAGCCTGAGCAGTGCTGACCTTGTCAATGAGCATCTGCCTGTGCCTTTTCCCTGCCAGGACCCTCAAGTGGCACGGAGGAGTGCTGGGGTGGCTGTGAGTGTTGCTGACAAGTGGTACAGAAATCTTACAGCAATTTTCCTTACAGAGAAATCCACATGTCTGGCTCCTGGGAGATACAATGCACACATGGCTGCCTTCAGTAAGGTTGGGACCTGACAATCTCCTGAGGCACCAGGGTGCCCAGGTCTGTGAGTCTCCCACCTGCCTTGGGGGAGGCAGGGGTATGTAGAAGCTCAGGGAAAATGCATCTTCCCTACCCCTGAAGTTCCATGTTTTTCTTGCAACAGATAGGGTCAGGTGAATAATTCTGATTCCCCACCCTGGAGTCATTCTTCTCTTGAACAAAACAGAACACAGGAGCAGGGTGTTCACTCTCAGTCGGTGTATTTCCAGCAGGAAAGTCAACCTTTCTACTCCCTCCTCTCCCTCTCTAGCCCATATCTGTCCCTCCACCACATGGGAGAAAAGCAGATCTACTTGCAAACCTTCTGTCAGATAAAGCACCTGGTCCACGGAAATCTCTCTCCACTTCCATTGGCTCCATGCAGTGAGTGTCAGAGAGCTCAGAGGCAGTGCTCTGCTCCCCTGGCATGACTCTCCCTGCACTGAGCAAGGCTGCCAGGGTTCTTACAGGATTAGGGATGACCAGCACTCATTCATGACTGTTTCTGATCCTTCCACCCTCTCCCAGCACTTGGGGGTACTCAAAACCCAAGTTACCAGATGCATTTTCTATGCATTCACTGGAGAAATGCTGCTTTCAAGCCCCGCCTCCTCTGAGAACAAGTGCAGCACTTAATCCAAAAATGAGGTGTTACAAAGAAGGTCTAAACGGAGAGGAAGTTGTGATATGGTAAAAGTCGAGAATCAAACTAGTTTGGATATTTCCAAACTTGAAAACTTCCATCTCATTTCTCTGTGAGATGTTCCCCATCACAGGTCTGTACAAAGGCTGAACTCCAGTGCAAGATGAACTGTCTCCATGTGCTTGCAACCTGAACTTAATCACAAACCCAGTCCTAGAAAGAACAAACAGCTTCCAATGAAGCTTTTTCTTTAAAACCAAACCCAGAACATCAGTGCTATGGACAGAGAGATGATCTTGTATCAAAGGCACAGGATTCAGGAGTTCTCATTTTGTTAGGGGAGTTCTTGTGTGTCTGGGCACAAGACACTCATCTTAAAGCCTCAGACCCTGTGATGTGGGACAGAGTCTACTACGGAACACATAAACAAAGAACAGCCCTTTCTGTGTAGCAGGGCTGTTGGAGGAGGGCACAGCAACACCTTGAACAAGACTAGGGACCTGCTGCTGGTGGGATGCTTGGGGAGTGCAGAGTTTTTCTCTCATGGCTCTCATTTTGTGTGGTCAGGTCCTTTCCAAAAGGGCCATGTTGCAACTGCATGGTGCAGATTCTTTATCTTGGTGACCTCATCCATCTGTTATCTTGGTGAGCTCTGGCACAGCTTTCTCCATTAAAACTAGACATGTGTGTCTTTAGTCTTGGGTCCCAAAGGTCCCATACCCAATGAGGAGTCCTTGTACAGGAGGCACTTCATAAAGCACAGGGAATTAGCTCAGCGTGAGGAGAGGGAGAGAAATGAAATGAATTCCAAACCCTCAGTGTGTATGTTCATGTATAGAACAAAGTGACAATATAACAAAAAGGGGTCACCACAATATTCTCTCACGCTCTTTGGGAAATAAGTGACCTTTCAGCAGGCAGCTTTATATTAGCTGATTTCTTAGGTATGCAAGCTATCTAAAAACAGTTGCTCCCTAATCTGCTCTCATCAGCTCCAGGTTATGGGAGTTCATAAATCCATGTACGTTTGACGCTAATGGAAAATCTGCATCGTGACTCCCTGGGGTGACCCGAGTGTGTGACAGTAACGAGTGAGCTATGCATTGCTTGGTTTGCCCACAAAAAAACAAATTGAGAGGAACGAGGCAGAGACAAAAGAAAGAGGTCGGTAGGATGGCAGCATTTCTATTTGTTCTGCCTGAAGCAGCCTTCACTTCCCAGAACCAGACTCTGCTTTCAAAGTCCCCGCCAACACCAACCGCGGTTACTGAGGGACTCTCCTCGTTTGTCGCAATGCTCTGGCTGGGCAAGAAAGCATGATTTCAGACAGCTGGAATGGCAAAGACCTGAGGGGATGGGGAGTATTTGCTTTAGTACATCTAATTTATCATCTTCTCCCCACAGCTGCAGGAGAGGGAGATACTGAACAGATCAGTGCAGAAGCGTAATGAAACGCGGCAGATGAAGCGGGACACGATGCAGTTCGCTGTTCCCACAGACTGGAGACTATGTGGAAATAAGCTGTTTCCAAGGGCTCCAGTTTGGAAACTGTCTCCAGTCTATCCCCAAACTCTGGCTCCAAATTGTTCAATAGAAATGTGAGGAAACCAGGGGCAGCAGGGAAAGGAGGGACATCTTTGTTGCTCTTCAAATGTGTGATTTCTATCACAGCTTTTTGTTGGGAAGCACAAGAACAGGGCATCCTTGTGGCACTCAAGTTACCAGAAAACATAGCCAACATCAAGGCTTGTCAGGCTAACAGGGTCCCCTGAGCAGAACCTGCGAGCTGCTTGGCTGTGTTTACGCAGAAAGCTGCCTGTTCTTTCAGGAGAGGAGGAGGAGAAAGTCCAAAAGGCTGCTGTGCCAGGTTAGTTTGTAAATGGTCAGACCAGGACAGCTGGAATAAGGGGCCAGTCAACATCCAGGCCAAAGAATTAAAAAACAAAACAAAACAACAGAACACCACAAACAGAAGTCTTTTTACCAAGCATTCATGCTTTCCATGACTACAGACCCATTTGAAAAATTGTCTTTAGGACTTCACAAAAATCAGTATTTTTCTGACGGGAAGTGTCCTGGCCATCTGTGCCAACTGGCCACAGAGTGATACTGAAAATCACTTGGTGCAGCTTTCAGTGAGATATTTCTCTGCTAAGGTATTTCAGGCCCCAAAACATGACTGACTCGAGTCCCCAGCCATCCAGTCCTGTGCAGGGGTGCTGAGGAGCAATTTTTAAAATGTATAATGGACACAGATGTTTCCCATCTGCCAGCGATGCCATAAGGAACGACACCTCACAGCTGAGGCCATCTGAAGTGCTTCTCACACGCCCCAGAGCCGTGCCCAGCTGCAGCTCCCACCCAGCAGGAGCGCGTGATGGAAACTGCCAACAGGTACCGAGTGTCCCTGACATGAGACAGCAGCCTGAGTGACAGGGGGGACAGAAAAACAGACGTGGTGATGCAGCAGCAAGAAAACCAGCACCTGGGTCACTCAGACTTGCTTAGAAGGGTTTTGTTGAGGGGTTTTTTTTTCCTTTTTTTTTTTTTTACACAGGCACAAATGTTTAAAGCTAAAGTCTAAAACGACTCAGAGCTACTTCACACCCATCCAGTGCAGAAAGCACTGCTCTTAACACCCCAGTGTGTGTTTAGACTAGTATTTTTCTTAGAAAAGGGGGAGTGCAGAGATGGGGAAGGAAGTTAATGGCACCCTGGATGGAAGAGATCCCATTAAGACCCCCTGCTGTATAAAGTGTTGAAACCGTGCTGGGCTGAGGGCTTCCTGAGCTGCTTCTATTAATACAACAGAAATAAATGGGTTTTTGGCTGGATGGTCTCAAAGGGCTGCCTGGTCTTAGAGCAGAGGATTTCAAGCCTTTGTTAACTACGAGGACAGTAAGATGCAGTTGGATTTATTTATTATTTAGCCACCTGTGGTACAAATGGCTGCACACCCCTCGCCCCTGTGCTGAGGTTAAGAAGTTACTTTGCTTCCTTCTGTGGACTGGGATGGTGGAGTTGCACTTCCCTCTCCCACACTTCTGCTGCCACTGTTGACATCTCTTTTTAATCACCTGTTTCTGCCTTTTCCTCTCCTCATGA
>VYXC01010955.1:242782-289499 GCA_013397175.1 Platysteira castanea
GACACCCGGGCCTCAGGGATGTGAGCTGGCATCACCCCAAACTCCGGCCCGGATGGGTGGCTGCCAGCTGGGGGCTGGAGCCCCGCTTGTGCTGCTCTGGTAGGATTTGGGACAGCATTCCCCAGCCCGGCTGCGGCAGCCTGGCGTGCCCAGCACCTGCCCGGGTCAAGGACACGCTGTTCTCGCCGGCTGCTGCCCCTGCCCGGGAGATAAACGCGGGGCTTATCGCCTTCCACAGCCCGGCTGCTCCCTGGAAATCCGGACACCTGCCTCCCGTCCAGCCCGAGGGGTCCGGGAAGACAAAGGGGTTTCTGTGGGCACACGTCGAGGGGTGATACTGGAGGATGGCTGGGGAGGGAGACCTAGAAATGGCAGGGTTTCAGCAAAAATGTGGTTCCAAGCCAGGCGGGTTTGTTGGCTGCCGGTTTTGTGGGCACACAGCAGCTCTGGGCGGCTGGGCTGAGCCAGCCCTCCAGCTCCGAGGTGAAAGTTAAAGAGGAGAGTTGGGGAAAACAAAAAAGAAAAAAGAAAAGAAACCGGCGAAAGGAATTGCAGGAATGAAACGCTTAAGTAAAAACTGCACATTTTGTTGCTTTGTCTCTGCTATTGTGTCCTCTCTTTTGGTTAAATTGGGAACTGCTTATCACAGCAGTACCCAGTGCTGGCATCACAGCCTGGGATGGAAGTGCAGGTTTTGCATTTGGTTTGTAAGTCAGGTGGTGGAAATGGCAAGAACAAAAAATTAGTATATATACAATTTCTTTTTTAAAATTTTCTTTCAAGTTTTGGAGGGTGTTGGATGACCCTTTCCCTTCATACTCTACAGGGAAAAAAATCCTGTAGACACGCGAGTCAGTCTTCTGCCACTGTCTGAATCAAGAGCAGTGGCTCCTTTTTCTAACTTTAAGCAGAAATGTAGCTTCCAATAAAGGCACTGAAATTACAGGCCTGCAGACGAAAGTCTTTGCATACCCACAGAAAAGTTTTGTCACGAGGGAAGCTGCACCCACCAGAGAAGTCTTTGCTCTTGCTCCAGGCTGACCTGATGAGCAGCTCTGCCCCAGCAGTGGGGGTCATTTCTCTGTGCTCATTTATTTGCCCAGACAACTTTCAAGGGTACCCCATGCAGAAGGAGAGTGACTTTCTTTCTCCCATTGCAGGCAGATGTCCTGTGAGATTCTTGCCAGCAACACAGACCCAGCAGGAGGACAAGCCTGGAGAAGCCACTTTTTTGGCTGTACATGAGCTGTACTTATCCTTTTCCCCGTGGAAAGGGAATTGCACATTTGCTGGTGCCTTCACTGAGCTAAGCCCTGAGGTCAGTGCTCTGTGCTTGTGCATCCAGGCTGGAACAAGCCCAGGGAGGAGAAAATACCTCAAATTCTGTACTCTGCAAGCCCCACGTCATTACCTATAGCTCTGTGCCACCCAGGGTTACCCAGAAGGAGCCACATCCCTCCCATCGTGCCTGGGGGTGGCCCCACCACACATGGATGCTGAGCAGGGAGGCAACAGGTCCTCCTGAAGGGCTCAGCAGCTTTCCTCCTGCCCCAGCTCTGATGACTTTACCTTCAGGGCTGGGGCAGGGAGATGTCTGCTCAGGGAAGGTGGGCTGGGGCTGAAGCTTCTCTGCTTCTCCTGCACCAAGAGGTCAGCACCTACACACTCTTCCTTGCCTCTTCCAAACCTCTCTCTCTCCATGCCCAGTCTCTTTCTCCAGTCCCTCAGTTTCTCAGCCTTTCCCTTCCCAGCACAGCTGGTTGTTCCAAATGGAAACATTAGAACTGTTTTGACTGAAAACCCAAAGGGATACAAATTGTGGGCAGTTTTGGTTCGAACCGTTCACTTCTGGTGAAGTTCAGGTGTAGCAGAAACAAAGACTATGATGGAAAGGGCCCAGGAAGCAGCCAGAGGCCAAACTCTGCTTGTTAAGGGGAGGAGAGCTGAACTCTGCCAGCTGGGACTGAGGAGGAAACACAGGAGGTACGAGCTGGCAAACCAGAGGACAAACAGCAAGCACCAGAGCTGGAGAGAGGGGAAGGAAGGGATTTCACCTTCTGAGATGCTCTCAGACCCATTAATGGTCCTTATGAGCTGACTGACTTTCAGAGAGCAGAGATCCCAATACTGGTGGCAACAACAAAAAGCTAGGTTGTCTCTCTCCCTTCATCTTTCTTCTTCCTTTCTGCTCTTTTTCCTCCAAGGTTAGACACCTGCAGCTGCCTGTTCAAGTTGTTCAAGGAATAGCTTTGCTGCCCGTGACTGGCGATGTGGATAAATGGACCAGGGCAATCACTGCCATCCAGCCTGGCCTTGAACACTTCCAGGGATGGGGCATCTTGTGCCCTTAAGAGAGAAATCGGCGTTCTGGAGGCAACTGTTTCAAAACTGCAGCACAAATTCTGAGCAGTCTGAACATTTCTGAAATGTCAGAGGGAAATAAGGAGACAGACGAAATCCAAAGCCACTTAGGGAGAGCTAAAATGCTTGGTAGGAAGCTGTGGTTGTTGGCTCAGCAGTCCTGTAATGCCACATTATCTGCCCCGAGCCCACTCCAGTTTCAGGCGAGGAGCCTGTGTGCAGACACTGACCCTGGGAGCAGCAGTTCGCTGCCAAGCAGGAACTTTCCACTTTCCAAGCCCAAAGATGCCGGTTTGCTTGTGGCAAAAAAAGTAATGCCCCAGCTCAGCAAGGAGCCCAGCCACCTACGAGTTCCATCTGGTACCAGAGGGGGCTGCAACTTTGCCCCTGCAAGCATCTATTACTGCTGGAGTTGGGTGAAAAGCTGGCAGAAGCAACAAAAAGGGAGAGCTGTCTGAGGGAATTAGCTCAGAAAAAGACAACTAAACCAAGGTAGGCAGGTAGGTAGATAGATAGGGTAGGTAGGTAGGTGTGCATATATGGAGATATGTATATAAATGAAGGAATTTTATTCAAAGTCCTGAATTCATGCCCAGACCTGGCACAGCTTTCCCATGACAGCAGCAGCCGGCTCCCTGTGGGGTGGGGGTGAGCAGGGCAGCCCTGTCCCACCACGCTGCTCCCCCAGAGATGGGGGAGGTTATTTATGAGGGGCTTTTCGGTGTAAATCCATGGTGGAGTGCCATCTGCTGGGCTCATGCGAGGCTCTTCTGGCACAGGAGAGGAAGACAGTGAAGAGAAATCCCAGAGAAACGGACCGTGTCTATGCTTGGACATCAAACTTCCCTGAGACCCATCCCCAGGAAGCTGCCAGCGAGCAGCCACAGCCAGGCTGGCTCACCCTACAGCTCGGCATGACCTCTGCAAAATGCCCCATGGAAACCTCCACTGGCTCCCAACAACTCCCAAACCACCTGGGAGAATTTGTGTGGAGTGGATCCAAGCCAAACTCAGGCTAGGGACCATCCCGATTGTGTGGATATACCAGCAGCAGCCAGTCCCATGGCAGTAATCCATCTGTTAGCACAGATACTGTCTTTGTACGATGTGCACGTGATGGGCCAGGCCCATGCCAGGGAGGAGGATGAGCAGGTTTCATACCTTGCAACCTTAACTATGAGTGTGGAGCAGCTCAGAACCACATCTGGAGGGATCTGCTTCTGTCCAGCATCTGCTCAGGGAGTTTGTCCCCCTAAATGTGCAGGCACCTCAGCTGACTGCCTGAAGCAGGCTGCGTGAGCCCCTCCTGTTTAAAATCTCCAAGGGGAGAACCACCTCCCTCCGAGCCATCCCTGCCTGCTGCAGCTTCTGTGATTCATCGCAGATGGTGGCAGTGATTGGAACCTGAATCACACTTGCGTTGTGCCAACCCACCTCTGATTGCCGTGCGAACGAGGAGCACAAAAGGAGGAGGGAAAGGAGCAGGACGGAGCGGGAAGCGAACTGCAAATTAGAGGCAAATCACAAGGTTGGTTTGGGGTATTGTGTAAATGAGGGTGGCTCAACTTTCTGCTGGGAAGCTGAGAGGCCAACCATAGTGCCAAAGATCTTCAGGATAGCAGCTATAGACCCCTGCTTTTTGTCCTGCTAGGGATCCACCAGCCTCGTGCGTTTCTCTGTTTCTGTCTTACCACTGAGGGGCCTGGGAACCAAAGGAAAAACATACAGGGGCAAACTTTGTCAAGGGCTCTCAGAAAATGGTTATGAAAGGACTGAATCTAAATCCATAAATGCTTTGCCAGCATTCAGTAACCACTAATTCTGGTTTCCTCTGTGAAATACGTCAAAAGTAAGCTTCTTCTCCATCAATCAATCGTCTCCCAAAAGTGGGAAAGAGACCTTGACAGCAAAGAATGGTTAAACTGAACAAGCAGAAGGTAACACGTCCTTCAGAACAAAGCACATACTTTCCTGACTGTAGGATTTTATTCATGTGCTTCCAGCTCAGTCCAAACACAAACTTATCACCCCCGTTTTCGCGTGCCAAATCAATAACAGCTTGTGCAGGGATTGTGGAATGCTACATCTGAAAGCCTCTCACACACTTTGCTGAAGTAAAGGACTGATAATAATTAATAGCTGCCAAGGACATTCAGCCTTGTTGAGTGATTGTTAGCATGGTTTTCCCCTGGACACAGCTTAGACTGAGCCTTTCCAATTTTCTTGGACAGTGTAGGCAGAACAGGAGATTTTTCTGCGTTTTTGTGGACAATGCCTGGCAGAAGTTGAAGAGAACATCCCATGAAGCCCTTGGACTGAAAAACTTGCTGAGAACTGGGCCTGCACCTCTTCTGAAATCTTTTCCCCTGTTGAACTAGGAAGGCACAGCTTTCCCACCCATGAGGACGTCCAGGCTTTGGGTAGGTGAAGTAGCCCTGGACAGACTTTCAGGTCACAGGGGAGTATCAAAACACCGTGTGCCAGAGGCTGAAGGATTTGTTCCAGATGGTTTCTGCTTCTTGCTCTCATTATTCAACTGCTCTGAGAGGGTTAGAAACCTTAGGAATTGTGCCTGGATCGTAAGCTGCCTTTATTTCACAGTCATTCTGGAGCTGATCCTAAAAGCGATGCTTTTGGGAGCAACAAGTCTAATAACATCACACAGCACAGTAGCTGAAGGAAGCAAGAGAGCTGAAGTTCAGCTCCTGGCTCAGCAGCTGACTTTTGTCAGCTCCTCTCAGACCAGAGGAGGCAAGTTTCTGAAACCTCCCCGGTTTTAATTTTTCTCTTGGGCCATCTGGAGGCAGGAGAGCTGCAGAGTCAGAGGGCACAAAGCCCCTTGAAGGCAGCGGTCTCACAGAAGAAGGATATGCTGGCAGGAAGCCAGGAAAAATAAATGACCCTGTCTCCAAATGCCTCCCAGGTAAATCTGGGTTCCTTAACATTTCTCGGCAGGCAGGTGTTTTCACTTCATCACTTCAGCTTCAGCTGCTGCTTCAGTTTTTCATCAGAAATGCTTGTGACAGCAGGGGACACACCTTAGTGGGACGCAGTACAGAGCACTGCTCCAGCATCTGCCATTTTCTGCCAAAACCATTGTGGTTTTCTCCCTTTCACAAGGCACAGGTGCTCCTTTGGAGGTGCCAGTGCTTATGCTTGGGCAGCTGGAGGAAAGACCTCCAAACAGATTGCATTCCTTGGTTTTCCCAGGGTTGTGTGGTCAACCCCAGGCTGTAGGATCAAGATAAGGGATCAGATCAAGTTCTGGCTAAGTGTGATTAACAAGGAAGCTGCAGTGGGAAACACATGCCCAGCAGCCAGGGGATGCTGACAGAAGGCAACAACTCTAGTCCTTGGATGAGTTACTGGGAGAGAGAGCTGCTTACGGCAGGGCCCAATCGACTTCTTATTCCCAGCACTCAGGGAGAGCAAAATCCAGTCTACACAAATGCAATTTAGTCCATTAGCAGACATCAGAGAAGCTACCTGCCTTGACAAAACCCAGCTGCGTTTCCAATTAGGCAGGGATGCCTCAGAGCCTCTGTTCCAGCCACTGCGGCTCACAATCCCAAACCCCCACAACAAATTACCTCTCCTTGTCAGTGCTAACAGATTTACCTGTTTATCTATCACTGTTTGCCCAACGCTGCAGCACATCCTCACACAGAGGCGTTATTGTAGCCGCCACCTGAGGTTTGTTTGAGCAGGGCTTGTGGGTTTTGATTCGTCCACACAAGAGCCCACTTACAGCCTGAAGGGCAGGAGTTTCTTTTTAAGGGTAAACAGAAGAGGTCAGTGGGAGTTCAGGCATCCCTCTCCTTGTATCTCTTTGCTGTTCGTGGTACCAGCAGCTAAACAGACTTCCCTTTGCTCTGGGTTCACAGGCAGAAGTGAAGGAAAGCCACACGCAGGCAGGTGCTCTTGCAAATTGGCTAAGGCAGGTGTTCTATCCAGGGCTGCAAACGAAAGTTGCTTTACCTTTAGCTGGATCAGCCTGCTTGTTTGTGCTATAACTGAAGTGCTAATACATAATACCCAGGCTGGAGCTAAACCAGCTGGTATGAGCCACAGCAGAGCCCCAGCAACAGGGAGCTCACAACTGGAGAGCCAGGGAGTGCTCAGGTGGCCACTCCTGCCGGGGTCCCTGCTCCCCAGCTCCCACCTGTGGACCTGCTCTTGGTTTTCCTCACGAGCAAGGAAACAACAGCACATTTCCCTCCTGGCTGCTTTTTGAAACCCCTCTCCTTGTTCCGATCCCGCCACCTCAGCCATGTGTGACAGCTCCAGGAAAGTGGTGCCTGGCCCATCCGACCTTCATGCTCACACAGGCAGCAGTGCAGGGCAATTGCTCTGTGAGGGGGAGTGAAGGAGGAGTAAAAGGAAAGTAAATCCTGATCTGCTCAGTCTCAGGTGGATAAGTACTGTGAAACAGTAAAATGACATTCCCGAGGTCCCGAAACACGGATTGGACTTGGGTGGCAACTGATCTGCAAGAGACGTGGTGACAGTCCTTTTCCTTTCTGATTAGTTTAAAAATAAGCATTCTTGCCACTGCAGCAGCAGCACCGGTCAGGGTTCATTGCTTCCCAGCTGTCCAGTTCCACCCTTGCTGGCAGGCAGAGGGATAATCCTGCTGTCGTCTGTCCTGCCAGCACCTCTCCTCCTGACGTGGTGGAGCTCCCTGCCTGTCCCGGGGTGCCCCGCGCTGCTGCACCACAGCAAGGAGGCTCCCCAGTGACCCTTCCACAAGAGCCCAGAAGGAAGAGTGGAGCGAGTGCTTTGCAGGGTCTCTGGGCTCCATGTGAACTGGGAGGTGGCTATTTCCAGCTTTGGCTGCACGGGTGGCTGGACTGGAGTGGCCTCCACATAGGTTTGAGCCCTCCATCCCTGCTCCATGGCTTCTCACACAGGGAAAGGAGAGGAACTGGCTGCTGCCCACTGGGCCAAGGACAGACACAGCATGCACGGCTTGGGAAGAGACTTAGCTTGGGTTTGAGTTTGGCTGAGGCTTGGCATGAGTGCCTTCAAGGGAAAGCCACGTGCTGCTGCAGCAGGATGATGGCATCTTGCTCCGAGTCAGGCATACTGGCAGGTGCCAGTCACCGCAGGGACAGGCACACCTGAGGGAATAAGGGTGCTGAACTCCCCGGCAGAACATGGAGCACCAGCAGACCTGGGTTTCTGCCTCTCTGCGCAACAGGGAAAACATCCCCTTATTCACAGCTGCCTCAGCTTGGAAACCCAGAGGCACAAAGGATTTGGAGTCTGCAGGAGATGGAGGGGGGCTGAATAGGAAAGAACAGAGCAGCAGGGACATGGGCTGGCTCTTGGGAAAGGAGGCAGAGCAGGCAGGGGTAGCTCCTGGCAGGGGCATGACCCGGGGTGGGTGGAAGTGCCAACGGCGAGAGGCTGGGGGCACAGGGTGGACAAGGACAGAGGGGACACTGGATGAGGAGACAGAGTGGAAATGGCAAGCAGGGCACAGTGAGGGACTTTGAGCAAGGGCTGGGGCCAAGAGAGAGGAAGGGTTGAGTGCAGAGAAGGACAAAGACTGTGCAGAAGGTGAAAGGTGTGCAATGGGGACAAGAGAAGGCACTGGAGAAAACAAGACTTACCTTTACAAAGAATGTAACTTCTATTTTTTTTTCTGTTAAAGCTTTTTTATTTCAATTGCTATTCAGTTTTTCTCCTAGCTTTCTCTGCCCATTCTTCCCCTCCTCGCCTTTGATCCTCTCTTGGAAATTCTCCTTCAGTGTTTGCTAATTTTCTGTCTCTTGCTCTGCCAGTACGACTGTCATCGCAGGCATTGTGCTATGTCCTCTGTGGGAGGATGTGGAGATAGCAAACACTCTGTACCTACAATACAAAGGCTGCTCTCACCTCTGCTCTGGCAAACTGCTCAGACTCCCTGCCTGCAATTATCCTGTGGTTCTTCTCTCTGTCCTCTTCCATTCCTCCAGTCTTGGTTTTCCCGTGTGCTTTCTGCAGTCTGGCTTCTCACCAGCTTCGCTTCCCCCCCTCGAGCTGAGTCTGTCCCTACCCCTGCCATCACTTGCAGCACTTCTCCCCCTTGCCCAGACCAGGGAAGGGGGTGGTGTGGCAGGGAGGATGTGAAGAGCATCCACTGCAGATCTCTGTGGTCACGGCTGAGGTCAGGGAGCCAAACGTTTCTGGTTTGCACGTGGGTGTTATGTAAATAACAGCAATTATTCACTGTCAAAAGTTCACAGCTGAGCCAAAACTCAACCATTTTTGCTGGGCTGTTCACAGAGGCTGCTACTTCTAAAGGTTCACTTGCATCCAGACTTTAGCCTTCCTCTCACAGATGCAGAATTGTTACTGCTATTAAAGAAGTCACATTTATAGTGAACTTGCCACACCATCCTCTCCTGCCACGAGAGGTGTGATCCTGCCGGCGATGGTCCCAAAAAACATATTCCCTTGTTTCTGTGAATATGTGAATTTGTGAATTTTTCAGCTTGTTACAAAGTGACAACCGTGGCCTGAAAGTGCATGAGCACAACAGGGCATCGCTTCTGGGTCTGTTCAGGGCGTTTGTAGGGCTCCCACTGAAATGAAGGGAAGCATCTCCCCATTAACTCAGCAGGTTTTAGACCTCTTACACTGAGGTGTGTCAGCCTCTGTGCACTGCTCAACCTTTTGTTTATGAAGTCTTGTGTGGACAAGAATGTGCATTTTCACTACACAGGAGGAAGCGTCCGAACTGTTAGAGTAGTTTCAGTGGAGACAGACACTTGGCTTACACAGAGATGGCCTCATTTTCTTCTGTTGGACTAGAGATTTGGAAATGGCACTGGCTCTTCAAAAGTCAGTGAAATCTACCAGTGGCTGGGTTCACTGGGTAAGCAACAAATGCTTCAAAGGGTGACAGAAAGCCATCAGTTGTGATGGCTTCTGATGATCCTTCACTTACTCCAAGTGCAAGGTGGAGGGTGGAGCTCCTTCGTTACACCTAGATCCCCAAGAAAATCCCTTGGTAATCCCCATCCATACATCCTTTGCAAGAGCACTCCTCCATCCTCCTTCTGCCATCACATGCAGAGTAATCCTCCTTTCCCTGCGTCACCCCTTTGGTGATCCTTCTTATTCTGCAGGAGCACATGCACAGTGACCTCACACTCACAGGGCTGGGGAGAAAAAACCCTCCCCTTCTCCTACAGGTTGCAAAGAAAGCCTCCTCTTTGTTTTCCCCTCCCCCAGGAGTTAGATCCCCTTTCTTCCACCTTGATGCCACGAACCCCATCTTCTCTGAGTGGTACCAACTGCAGAGGTGGTGTTTGTTGGCTTTTCCAGCTGACTTCTGCCAGCTCTTTGCCTCGATAACCTTTCCCACCCGCCCTCCTGCTCCTCCGAGGCCGTGAGCAAGGCAACGCCGCGCTGACGTTTTCTGCTCTGTCACAGCCCTGGGACACACTGAAAGGACAGAGCAGGACCAGGTAACCCTGCCAGCTCCTCCTGTCCTCGTGCCATTGCAGCACACAGAAAGCTTTGTGCTCCAGACCAGGGTGCTGCTCACTCACAAGGGAAGCCTGTGCAAGCTTGTAGCCTCAGGTAAAGAGCTGCATTTTTTCAGTGTGAGAAACAGAGGGGGAAATCAAGAGAAAATGCCCTGTGAGATCGCCTCCCTCAGTACATAAAATCCCAAAATATCAGGGCTCACAGACCCTCTTTCTCCCATGTCACAAACCCCACTGCAATCAGTATAAATCCTCAGTGCCCAAGGATATAACTCTCAACATTCACCAAACAGCTGACCAGAGGAGAATAAGTGAGCTCAAAAGCTGCTGGCTTCTAGATTATTATTATCTTGTGACTCCAATGGAGCAGAAAAATTGGGATGGAGATGATAAAACCCAAAAGTGACAGTGGTTTGCTTATCTTTCCCTTCCTCTCCCCAGCACCCATACAAGAGCCTGTCTGTGCCTCTCCCAGCGCAGTCTCTCATTCGGTGGAGATGACTTAATCCAGAAAGGGTGATGAGAAGGAGAAAGATTTAAATCAAACCCGATTACTGGGGCTTGATAGGCGTCCCTGGCAAGCTGTTCTGGGGCTGACCCAAAAGTTGTCAGCTCACTGCCTGCTCCCTTGACAACGCTGTTCAGGAGCCTTATGAAATGCAGCCATCCTCTGAAAGCTCTCCTCAGCTCCAAAACCTTCCCCCTGGCAGTGGGCAGGTGAGCACTGAGGATCATCAGGAGCCTGAGCTGCGTGTGGCCTTGTGGCAGCCCTTTGGCTATTGCTGGGCAAACAGGGGGAGAAACAGCCCCTGGAGTGCTTTGTCTGAGACTCCTGAAGTGGCATCCCCTCCCTGTGGCTTCGGGAGTAACCTGCCTAGGAAATCACTCGGGCCTGGCTGTGAGATAATCCTGCCACTGAAGCACTGCATGTGCTCAGCCACCATTCCTGATGCTGGGGCTCTGCCCAGCCCTCTCCCAGGCCATGTGGATGGGTCCTGGTGGCCACGGGGACCTCAGGGCAGGCACCAGGCAGGATCCAGCTGTAGCCACTCCTCATCCCGGAGAGTGGGAGCTGGCCTGAGGCTTGGAACAGGGCGAAGGTGTCACCACATCCCTGTCATTGGCCATCACAGGCACCAGTCAGCAAGGCAGGCATGTCCCTCCTGGCAGAGGCAGGAAGGAAACCCCTAGCTTTGGACCTCTCAGAGTTTATGGAAAGGGTGATAGGAGCTGGTCATGACTGTAGCAGAGGCCTGAGCTCAGTGTCTTGGAGATCCCATCCAGTCTCTGCAGGAGGAACAGATGTCTACAGACACAGCAGGAATGGCAGAGCGACAAGCCCAGGGGAGCTGCAGAGCGGTGCAGTGGGAAAGTTCTGTGTCCCAGACCCAGCTGCAGCAAGGTCAGCTAACACTGGCCAACACCTGAACCCCCCTGGGGCAATACAGCCCATTAAAAGTGACAAATAAACATTTCAGACACGATTTTGAAATGAGCCGATTACACCCTTCTTCTTCCTCAATTCAGTCATAAACGCAGCTATGAAATCAGATTGTGTTATAAATAATTTTTTTTAAAAAAAGGGCGCTGGGCTAAAGCAGCATGAGTGATTTATCCTTATTAAAAAATGGAGAGTAATAAAGTAAAGCTGTAATAATAAAACAAAAACGTTGACTATTATCTGTGAAAAATTTGGAGGGCCATAGAGAGAATGAGCTATTGTGCTTTGTGGCGGGTGGGGTGCTGGTGAAGTGTTTGTGGTTAGGACAAAGACACTGAATTTTGCAAGCAGTCGATGAGTTTTAGGGTTTGCTTTCTGCAAGCTTGCTGCACCAGTGAGGAAATTGTTCATGCTCAAGAAAGGCAGACTTTTACTGAACTCGCCAGAGTCTTTTTTGAGGGTCTTTTTTTCTCCTATTTCTTTCTCCCCGTTCCACTACACAGTGCCATTGATAAGATACATTTTAATATTGCAGAAAGAATAGCAGTGACAAAGAGCTCCTTGTTTTCAGGCTGTATCAAACTGCAAACCCAACGACACTTGCCGTGTTACCTTGCTGAGCTGGCTTTGTGCACGAGAGCTGGTGAGACCTGGCTGAGGAAAGGCTGCGTCCGTGAAAATCTCAGTGAAGTAAAAGTTCAAAGGAGGAGGAGGGAATGGGAGATAAGAAAGCTTCAAATCTTCATTTAAAAAGAAAAGAAAATCTGATTAAGATGTGCTGGCTAACTCAAAACACATGAGCCTGAACATCAAAAGGTTCGTAATTCGTACACGTGCTGTAGATAATTATCAGTTTAACTTGATACTTCCTACAGCGACAGAACTGACGTCAGGCGGCTCTGGCGACCGACTTTCAAACCAGCCCCTGACACTGAGCGAGGGCCCCGCTGCTGACGCCGTTCCCTCCGCTGTCCCTTATGTCCCTGTGTGCATACACCTGCCAAAAACCTGCCTGGATCCCCTCCTGGCTGCCCTGAGACCCAGGAGAGACTGAGAGAGGAGGCAGTGCCTCTCCAGAGCTCTGGACATCTCCTGCTATAGAGGACCTCTGGTAGATGCCCTGTCCTGCAGTGAAAGGGCAGTGACAGAAAACCTCATCTTGCTTGAGAATCTGTCAAAACATGGCCTAGAAAATAAATGTCAGGCTCTGCTTCCTCCAGTCCACTGCAGTCTGGGGATGGCTGCAAGCTGGCTCCTCCAGAATTGCTCCCGTGCTGCCAAGCGAGGTACGAGGGGCAGCTGGCGGCCCATTCCTGCCCTGGCTCTCCTTTCCCTGCTTGGCTGCTGGGAATGGTGCAGCAGGGCCAGGCCTGGGGACACCAGCAGCCACACGCACAGCCGGGCTGCCCCGCGGCCAACTGCGCTCTCACGTCGCCGTTTGGAGCTGATCTTGAAACTCCCTGCACATTCCCGAAGCCAGAAGGTTGGGGCAGAAGGTGGGTAATGAATCCCAGATTTTCTAAGAGAGTCATGTGTAGTATAAGAATAATGTGACTTCAGGGAATGGCAAAGCAAAGCATTTTCCTTCCGTAGCCAAGAGAGTTCTGTTCAGTCCCAAGCTCTCCCCAAGAGCTGAAATGCCCTTCTGTCTGCCTGTCCACGGGAGAGAGAGACAGACAGAGACAGACAGACAGGGCGTAGGCAGGGGAGAGGTCGTGTTTTTGTTACAGGGAAAAAATTCAAAAGCCTGCTGGTGAAATACTCCTAATCCCTATGACTCTTCATACGGTGGAGCTGGGAATTTTCTCACTCTCTCTCCCCATGAGCAGCCCCATGACAGTTTCCTTTCACAAAGAGCTCCGTGTGCCTCATCCACAACCCCAAGAACACCTTCTCTACATTCTTTTTTAATTTAAGGATTTTATTGCTTTGAGGGAGGAGGGGGGAAATGCTAAGAATTACAACTAAGCCCCCCACTGGGCACTCTGTCATTACCCCATCCTTGTGGAATATGCTTTTTTTTCTTCTCCCATGTACTTAATAATTTATTTAATGGACAGCAAATGGCATGTGAAGCTTTGAGGTCTATGAGGAATGAAGTCCAACCTGCAAGACGCTCTGGTAAGTCAGTTGTTTACAGTAAGCACAGCAATCCACTAAACATCCTTCTGAAGGCTCCTGAAGGTCAGTTTGAGGCCAATAAAATAGTCTAGTTTTGGTTGGGGTATTTTTGGTTGGTTTTTTGGTTTGGGGTGTTTTTTTTGGTCTGTTTGATTTGTTTGGGTTTTGGGTTTGAGGGGGGTTTTGTTTGTTTGTTTGCTTGTTTTTGGGTGGAGAAATAGTTACAAATACTTCTTCCTGTCTATGCCAAGCCTGAAATGCAGACAGCTAACACCTTGAGAGAAACCCAGCTCGCTTTATAGGAAAGGGGATTCACACTCTGTTGAATATTAGACACACACAGACTGACTGACCTCCCCTGGAAGTTCAGTTCTGTCCCACTTGGTGATCAATCTCAGCACTTCAAACAGCATAAAGCATCAAGTGTTTTAGGCAAAAGGAACTCCAGATACAGAATTTAAACCTATTCCTACAATGGTGCTTTAATCGCCCCAAAATGCTGACAGTAAATTTACATTTTAATTAATGGGAATGAATTATGCATGAGTGTGTAGTACTTTCTGTGTAAGCAGAGGATGAGCACAGGGACAGGTATGGTATGGATTGCAGGGATTTATCCTGACAGTTCAGGGGAAAAGCAATCATTTAGGAAAGGGGTCACTCCAGGCAGGCAGCAAAGCGTGAAAATGCTCCTGTGACAAGCTACACATTGTATTGTGATGCCTGAGAACTGAGTCCAGCTTCTCCCTGTCACAACACCACAACACTGGAAAATCCCATCACTGGAAGTTTACCCCTCCTGAACACATTTGGGTTGTATGTGTAGGAAAAGTGATGGCAAAATGCAAAAGATCTGCTATCCCCAGCAGGGACGTGCAAACACCAAAGTGACTGTTGGTGTTGCAGACTTCCAGGATTTTGCCATGTTTTGGCAGCTCATCTGTCACAAGTGTCACTCATCCCCACATAAAACCATAGCATTCCTCTGAGGAGGAGGAGACAGGAGGAAGTCAGATTTTCTGGATGCAGAAACCAATATGCAATTGTGAGTACATGAAGACAGGAATCTTGGACAACAAAACCACCGAGGGACATACTGGACTGACAGTGGATGCTTGATTTGTGACTACTTTGGGGATGTTTTACATCAGGACTTCTTAGCAGTAGGAGGGGGCAACAGAGCATGACTGTGAAATTATTTGAGATTTCTCTACTGCTTCTGCCTCTCAGAGCTTTGACCTTCAAAACAGTTTCTGGTTTCAAGCAAAAAGATGCGAAAGGCAAGAAAAAACATTAAAACCACCAAGGCAAAAGAATTGTGTCTGATTGGCACCACCCTGTCTTTGTGTCAAACTAATTTGACTGAGTTCCTTGACTTTCATGTTTTAGCTGTTTGCTTTGGCATGGTGGTAGCAATTTCCTTCTTCAGCTGCAGTGGGATGAGTGCTCCAGCCCTTCCCTGTGTGTTGCTGGAGACATCACCCTCTCATATCCTTGTCTGAGGGGGTCAAGGATACCTTGGGGACCAGGGAAGTGGCACTTGAGCCTCGTGGTGAGGACACGCCGTGACCTCGGCATGGATGAATGGATTTTGAGTACTTTGTTGATGAATATATATAATCAGAAACAAAACAAAGGACAACAGTTTTAGTCTCTTCCTTCACCCTGCTTTACAAAAATGGAAGGCTTGACAGGTCTGACACTTAGAGCATGTGTAACTGCTGTTATCCAAAGCTGACTGAAACCAAAGAAATGAAAGATTTACTGCAGTACAGAAGTTTGGGAAGTATTTTAAAACAATTAAAAATGTCAGTGAAAGCCAAAATTGAATGTTATTGTTACTTTTACCTTTAATACTGTGAACTCAGCAAAAGCAGAGCTCAGCACCATAGGACTCATTCAAGTTGTGACAATCCTGCACCAGAGGCTCTGGCTTCTCCCCTTCTCAAGGTACAAAGCATAAAGCTGCTGCATCTGTCCGGACGAGATGTTCTTAGGAAGTTGTAGGAAGTCGTGAGGATGTTGTATGGAACATGGCCAGAATTTGGACACTGCTGCTACCTCATGGCCCATTAAAAATTATCTCTTATTGGCAGCCATGCCTTACTGGAAAAACCAAACCTTTTATTTTTGAGATGTTGCAAACAGACATAAGATCCTTTGCCAACAATTCTGTCCTAAAGCTCCACAATTCAACTGCAATAATGAGGACAGTTCAGGATTGAAGAGGTCTGAATAATTGAATAAAGTACTACAAAAGACTTTGGAGAGCTTTGTTATTCATTTCCACATGCATCAGCTCACCAACAGCTTTAAAAGTTTTATTGGCTGATATTTTTTACTAAGCATATAGCAGTTATCTATTTAAATTTAATGGCTACAAGAGACTATCTATTAACTTCATATAGGCCACTGAGCAGCCACCAGTAGAAATTTTTATCTGTTTCTAACCTTATCTGAAGTCAAGCTCGTGACCTTGAAGCAGGTCAGTGTAGTCCCTAGCCAGTTCCCTCGGTGAGACTCTCTGCTTGTTTCTCTTTTCCTCCTTGAATTTTCCTTTTCTGTGTGTATGTGTGTGCTCCTGGTGACACTGAAGGGTACTTTTAATTGGTTCAGCCAACAGAAGGTACACCTAATGTCCCTTTCGAACAGCTGCTCTCCTCGAGGCTGGCTATGAAAACACACGTGGAAAGAAAACTGCTGAAGCTTTTGATGATGGAAGTGGTAGGAGGTTTCAACATCTCTCTGCTCCTCCACAGACCTCAAGGTGATAAGTTACTTTTTGATCCCAGTCAGAGCCTTCTGGGCTTCTACCACGAAGAAGGCAAAAAAACCATCCACTTTGAGCTGCTGAGGTATCTGCCTTTGTTTTGCTCCTTAGCCGAACCCTCCAGCACCAGAGGGGGAATGCTTGACTCACACCAGTGTGACTCTGCATTTCACACAGCACGGTCCCTTTGGTTGCTGTGGCTTTGCTAGAAGCAGGTCATGGGGAAGAATCAAGCTCCTTCCTTCAGAGACAGCGAAATCCCTCCAGTTTGAGCGGGCTTAGCCAAAGGGAGAGGAGCCTGTCTGTCACCTTCTGTGCAGCTCCAGGAGTGGAGGTAGCCTGCAGGAGTCTGTGTAGCAGGACACTGCTGGAACGACCTTCACAGCTCTTCACATCCTGAAATGACTCAGAAGATCTCCAGATGAGCTGGGCTTTCAACCAAAAAACATGGCATTGCCCTAACCCTCCTTGAGCTCTGTCAGGCTGGTGCTGTGGCCCTTCCCTGGGGAGCCTGTTCAGTGCCCAGCCACCCTCTGGGGGAAGAACCTTTTCCTGATATCCAACCTACACCTCCCCTGACACAACCTCAGGCCATTCCCTCAGGTCCTGCCACTGTCACCACAGCAGAGATCAGTGCCTGCCCCTCCTCCTCCCCTCACAAGGAAGTTGTGACTGCAGTGAGATCTCCCCTCAGCCTCCCTTCTCCAGTCTGAACAGATGCACCCACCTGTGGAAGGGAGTTGGATGAGGTGATTTTTGAAGGTCTCTTCCAACCCAAACCATTCTGTGATTCTCTGAATGACTCACACTTCCATGACTGGGGAAGGAGTACAAGAATTAGATAAGCAGATTATGAGAGAATCTGGAAGAAAACAGAGTTTCTAAAGGAACCAGGGGAAAAAAGTAATTAGGATGAGGAGAGAGGCATTTCAAGTACCTGGGCTCATAAAGAGCAGGTGCTCAGTGGAGAGAGTGTGGCCAGAACAACTGAAGAACTTCAGGACACATTTCCAGCTATAAGGAAACTCTCAACAGAGTGAAACTGGAAACACCCAGATGTCCAAGATAGTTACACTTATGGCTGAGAGAAACTGAAAGAAAATATTTGAGAATTTAACCAAATGGCCAGGTTGGTACAAATATGTTTCTTGGATGGGAAAATAATTACCCACACCTAAATCTTTCATGGAAGTATAAGCACTGCCTACTATGAGTTATAATTAATTTAATGATGCCAAAGGGAGACATTAGAGGAGACAAAACTCATACCATTTTTTGTGTGCTTGTGCTACAGCAAAGCAGGAAGAGGCCTAAGGCATTTGACTTGTCACACATGCCACAGATATTAGACCAAGTCAAAAGAAGATTATCGTTAAAATAACAGGAGAAAATGAAACATGGATTTGCTCACATTCTTCTGAGAAAGCTGAGTTTATTCCAGGATATTGCTTTCGCTGCACAGAGACAGCCCAGCCAACAGCCCCAGCTAAGCAGGGGCCCTCAGCCTACTCCTGGGAGTTGTGGTGTGCCAGGCAGAGCCATTCCCAGCCCAGCACACCCCTGCAGGCACCTGGGCTTCAGGTGTCTCACTGCCACCTTTACTGTACTCATTCCAGCAGGAGGTGACCCTGCCCATGGCGGGGGGTTGGAACTGGCTGATCTTTAAGGTCCCTTCCCACCCAAACCATTCTGTGATCCTTTTCTCTTCCCAGATAAGCCTGGTGTTCTTCACCAGGGACCATCTGCTCACGGGATGCTGCTCCCCACCTGCCCCAGACCTGCCACCCCCCATCTCCCTCCACATCCCTCCACATCCCTACAAATGCTCCCATGTTCCTCCACCTCCCTGGGCTGCTGCACCCTGGGAAAAGGAGGGAGCATTAAATCAACTGTTCTGCTGTGACAGGTTCAAAATGTGCTTCTTTTATCCTTTCCTTTCTGCAAAGATCAGGGAGGAATGCCAGGAACAGCCAGTGTCACCCTTGCCCCTGGGGCTGGGGTACACCCCCTTCCTCACGTGTTTCTGGAGCTCAGCTGTGTCAGCTGCCCAGCAGGATCATTCCTCACAGATCCTGGCACCGAGATCTGTGCCTGTTCTTGGTCTCTCAGTACCCAGAGTGGTGTGCACCTGTAGTGCAGACGAGGAGCTGGGAGGTGGAGCTGATGGGAAGTGATACAGGACAGTGTGCAATGTGCCAGCTCAGAGGTGACACAGCTCGGCCTGGCGAAATCAGATGCAAAATAACTCATTTGGCCAGAGATAACCAAGCAGGTGAGGGAGGATGGGCTGGTTAGGCAGTGCAGATTCACAGCGATGCCTGGAGAGAAATCAGACACAAGAGCTGCACTGAGCTGTGTATCCCATGTGGAGTCAGTTGTCATCCTAGTGCTCATCACTCTCTCCCTGAACGTCTTCTTCCAGCAGTGACAAGATTGGGAGTGAACCCAAAAGGGAGACAAAGTTCTGTGGAAAAGGGGCGCAGGATTGGTCACAGGGGGAGCTGAACCCCCAAGCAGCAAATGAAGCACTCAGGACATGGTTGCCCACAGGGGCAGGTCCTGCTGTTCTCCGTCAATGGCAGTGCAGGCAGTTCCAGCAAGGACAGCAGGGATCACGTGTGGAAGGGAAAGGGAAGGAAAAGCACTGTGTGTGTGTGCTTAACAGGATTACCCTCCACTGAGAAGGAGTTCCCCAGCTAAATAAACCCTGCTATGAGGCACACGCTGGGGTTTCTGCTGCCTTCTCCCACCTACAGCTTCAGTTTCCACCTTGCCCAGTTTCCCAAATTTGCCAAACCTGTGGTGGCCTGGAAAAAGGCACAGCAGGCATGGGAACCACTGCAGGCATGAGACAACATGAAGAGTGAGGGGAGACTGAAAGCAGCTACAACGCCACTCCATTCCTAAAACCCAGAGTGATACCCTTGAGGCCTTTTAGGGGTGAGGTTTATTTTTTTATTTTCAAACTGAAGATGCTGTTTGTCAGTGGAAAGATGATGCAGGCTGGGGACCATGATCAGCTGATGCCCTGCATTCCTGCTGGGACACAAGATGGAAACAGAGCTCTGACTCCTCAGCTGGTGTTGGAGGCACAGCTGGGTTCAGTATCACCCATCCTGCTCACAGAGGGTGTTAGAGCTCTTGACTGGGCTGATATTATCCTGTGAAACAAGGAGTTGTACAGATACTCTACCATACCTCTCTCCTCCTTCCCACCCCTTTCCCAGTTCCCCTCCGTTTTCATACCAGCACTTCCAGGGAAGAAACTGCGTTGTCTAACCCAGATTTGCACTCTGAATAACAAGTGGAGCATTTCACGGAAATGCAGGGGGGGAGGAACAGAGCAGGGGGAGCTCCTGAGGTGCTCAAGAATTGGAAAATCAGAGGAACAAAGCAGAGAGAGCTCCTGAGATGCTCAGGAACTGGGAAATCAGCAGTGCACAGTTCCTGGGAGCATGAACAGGAGGACCTGGAGAGCTCAGCAGCCACACACTAAGAGCTGCCTGCACTCTGTAGACCCCTGTAAGGGACTTATGGGAGTCCTGGGAGCAGGGAGGAGCAGACAGGGTGCACAAGGAACTTGTGGGGGCAAGGCATCCCTGCTGTGGGAAGCCAGGTAGGTCTGCAGCAAAGTGGGACACACACAGACCTGTCCAAGACACACACGGACAAGTATCAGACACTAGGGAGGAGCCTCGGTGTATGAAAGCCCCTCAGAGTTCTGCAGTGGAGCTCAATGAGAACCAAAGCTGGATCTTCCTTGTATTTTTGCAGGAATTTTCAGGTTTCTATAGGCTAGAGACCCTGGTGCAGGGTATTGGGGGGGCTGTTGCTTGCTTGCTTTAAACTAGAAGCAGTTCCAACAGCACAGAGCCTGGTGTGAACAGCAGAAACTCAGGGTCTTATGCTGAGGGAGGGAATTTGGTGGGACAGATGGAGGCACTTGGAGTCCCACGGGAGAGAAGTGGTTCAGGCTGTTGGGCTGAGAGGGGGAGATGGAAAAGGCTTTGGTGCTGTGCTGCATCCTGCAGGGAATATACAAGAGGATAAAGTGAAGAAGACGCTAGAAATTACTTCCTCCAGGAAGCTGGAAATTCATGGAAGGGTCACTCCGTCCACAAGCTGTCCTTGCTTCTCTACACCACTATTGGAAGGAGCATTGCACAACTTTGTCCTACTCCTTACCCTGGCCTCTCCAAGCCTCTGGCATGGCAGGCTGATGGGGAGGCAGCTGGCCCAGCCCCTGTTCCACACAGCAGGACACTTTCCAGTCAGACAAGCCCCAACCCGATAGCACACAAGGCTTTCGCTTTGCAAATTACTCATGGCATTTCCTGTAAACACCATCAGCACCTACGGGCTGTGAGCAGGCAAACACAGTGACATTACAAAATGTCTTCTGAAAGGGCAGCCCTCCCTCCTTTTTTTCCATTATTTGCCGGTTTCCATGTTCAGGAGAGCTAGATATTGGAGCAGGGAGTGGAGTGTTGGGAAATCCAAGATTGCTTGAGAGGAGGGCAACCTTATCAGAACCTCAGGAAAGTAGTTTCCAAAGCTGTCCAAAACCTTGGCGTGGAGCATTTCTTTCCCTAGAAACTTTGGATAAGAAAAGATGAGGAGTGCCCTGATTGCTTACCAGTTTCCCATCCAACTCCTGTAAACACTGTGCCTGAGGTAAAAATGCTTGTGGTCTAAATGTCAGGGTACAAAGCAAGCCTGGAGAGGACATACAGGCAAACAGAGCTGCAATCTAAATAAAATATTAGCCATTTCCATGCTTGAAAGTTCCCCCAAATGTAACACTGGATTAAAAAATGACTTAAGTATTTTGGTTTGAAAAGGAATAAGAAAATAGGCCAGCAAAGAAACCGCAGCCTCCCGTGAGGTCTGTTTGTCTTCTGATATCTTTGTTTTCAGGTTCACTGGGGAGGGGTTTAACCATCTCCCTCGGACTGTGACACGTAGAAGCAGCATAAAAATTGACGTCTCGGATTGCCATGTGACTGCAAACATCCAGGCACTTAGAAAGCAACAAACATCACAAGATTCAGGATTCATCATAACAGCGAGGAACCATCACGTAATTTGCCACTAGCACAAAGCAAAGCCGACTGACAGTGTCACCTTACAGTGGCATAAACTAAGGACTTGACGTAAAAACAGGCTCCAAGGACTTTTGAAAGTCGAGCTGATTTTCCCCTTGTTTGTTTTATGGTGTCCTCAGTCAGGACAAGGGGAGTCACCTTGCCAGGACGTTTATAAAGACCCTTTTTTTTCCCCTCAAAGGCTCACAGTCCAGTGTGTGATGGGGTCCAGTAAAGGGATGGACAGGAACAAAGCAATGAGCCAAAAAGATATGTAAAGGCTGGACATAAATTATTGCTCTGGAGTGGACAGGGAAAAAAAGACAAAACAATTATCTGCATGATGCACTATCACAAAAAATGTGAAAGTTAAATAGACACAGGCAGCTAATTCAACCTGGCAAGTTCTGTGGCTGTGCTGGGGCTGTGCCAGAAGGATTGGTGCCATCCAGTCCACGGCCGTGATGGAGGCTTTGATTAGACGAGGAGCATTAATGGATGGATGATGCCAGGGCAGATGCAGGGCAGGCAGAAGGGGCCAGAGAAGGGAGACACTGCAGGACACAGTCAGGTGGCAGCACATCTGGAATTATTCTGGAATGACATATCCAAGGCTTAATCTTATTGCAGATTTCTGAGCCCATTTCCACTGAGTTCTGTCCTTTTCTAGGAGCAGTCAAAACTCTGTTTTTGCTGCCCATCATAAGGGAGTGTGGTGGTCTCTTATAAGAGTCTAAATACTCTTTTTCAGACCACAGCAATTTGAGTCTATCCCAGGGGGAACTTCTGATACTCTCTGCTCCTGCAAATTAACCTGGAAAAGGGCAAGAGAATCCTGTTCTAGAGATAAAAACTAGTTAATTTGTATTTCTAAATCTCCAAGAACCTGAATCTGCTCTGACTCAGCAGGATCAAAATATCTGTATTTGGGCAGGTTGGATTCTCAGCCCAAACCTCCTGCTTCCTCTCCAAAACCACTGTGCTCCCACACACCAAGTCTTGTGGGGGATGTTTCCTTGCTGCTCTGAGTGTCATCTGAAACCCTCAGCCCAGGTTACACATTGACCCACGGTGTCATGCCCAGTGAGCAGGAACACTGGCAAGCAGGCAGGCACTGTGCCTGGCCTGCCTGATACACCTCCCCGGGGTGGCCAGCAGCTCTCTCAGGCTCTGATGGACAACTTTGAGAAGATTTTTGCCTCCTACCAGCAAAGTCTCCAGGGGAGATGGCAAAGCAAGGGGCTGGATCATCATCCAGCTAACAGAGTATCATAGGATATTTTGGGTTGGAAGGGACCTTGAAGGTCATCTCGTTCCCACCCCCTGCCATGGGACACCTCCCACTAACACAGGTTGATGAGAACCCTGCCCAGCCTGGCCTTGGACACCTCCAGGGAAGGGTTCTTTGGTCTTTTCCTGGTATCCCAGCTATCCCAACCTTCATGAAAATGTTTTCTCAGAGGGTACCAGGACAAGCAGGACCCTGCTTGAGGATGAAGAGCACATAAAAAAAAAAAAACTCAGAGGAGTTTTATGCCACTTCCTGCTTCAGATGAGGACATCAGGATGCAGAGAAGAGGGGATGGAGAGTCCGGGCAGCTGGATGCAAGGGTGACCCCAGCACTGGCCATGCCCTCGGTGACAGCCACCATCCTGCAGGATCCACACCTGGCAGAGAGACCTGGGGGGTTCTGGAGGTCCACGGACAGCCCCCAGCAGAGTGAGGGGATGAGGCAGGGCCTGGGCTTGGTCAAGAGCTGAAGGAGACAGGGCTGAGGGCAGGGCTGGAGACAAGACGCCTACAGCACAGACCTCAGGGCTATCCAAGAGACAGGGCTGGAGACAGCCACACCTAAACCTGAGGCCAGGAGGGGACTGGAAGCCCCAGGTGGAGCTGAAATGAGGCTCCAGAACTCACGGCCAGGGTGTGGGGTGAGGCTCCTGGTGAGACTGGTCAGAGCTGTCAAGGATTATTAAGAGCCCTGTGCTGATTTTGGCCGGGGTAGAGTTAATTTTCTTCGCAGTGGCTGGTGTGGGGCTGTGTTTGGGTTTGTGCTGAAGCAGTGCTGATGGCACAGGGATGTTTCAGCTGTGGCTGAGCAGCTCTCACTCAGAGCCGAGGCCTTTTCTGCCCCTCAGCCCAGCGAGGGGCTGGGGGTGCACAGGGAGAGGGGAGGGGACACGGCCGGGACCCCAGCGCTGTCCCACACCAAAGGTGCCACGCTCAGCACAGAGAGCTGGGGGAGAAGGAGGAAGGGGAGATGTTTGGAGTGATTAATTTGTCTTCCCAAGTCGCTGTTACCTGGGATGGAGCCCTGCTGGCCTGGGGATGGCTGAACTCCGGCCTGCCATGGCAAGTGGGGAACGAATTTTGTGTTTTGCTTTTCTGAAACACACAGCTTTTGCTCTACCTGTTAAAACCCCTTTCTCTCAACCCAATTTTCTCATTTTTACCCTTCCAATTCTTTCCCCTATCCCACTGTGGGGAGTGAGCGAGCAGCTGTGTGGGGCTGAGCTGCTGGCTGGGGTTAAACACCCTCAGGGCTCCGACAGATGAAAACACCACGGGAAGAGGGGTCCATCTTCTTTAAAAGCAAGTACTTTCTCTCTCCTTAGCTCACCTCTCTGATGCGAGGTGTTTCTGGGGAAGTTATCAGCTCCTTAACCAGTGCCTGCAGCCTCGTGTGCATGAGGCACTTCTGCAGAGTGGTCTTTTGTGCAGTCTGCCCTCACACCAGAGAAATCTTGCTCATACAGCTGACCTATGTTCTTCAGAATCAGCTCCTTACAGCACAAAATACACCCCTTAAAAACAAAATACACCCCTAAAAACAATGTCGATGGAGGTGCGGAGCCCAAAGTTAGGAAATGCTGTGATTAAGGCCACCCTGTGCAGCCTTTCTTCATCACCCTCCTGTGTCTGTGTTGGGAAACACTCTTTAATTGCCTGCTGCAGTGTCTTACTCACTCAGCTCACAAGGTGGGCAGTGCACTGCTATTTGGTCTCTGACCTGTTCTGTATCCACTGACACTGGGCTTTGTGTGCTGCACACTGCTCCAGCCCTGCTCGGGAAATGATTCTTTCACAGCTTTTCCCAAACTCCCCATCATTAATGTGTCCGGGCACGTGCTATGGGGGCTTGTCCAGCTTCACAGAAGTCCATCTAAAGGTGGTAAACCAGCAAGGCAGAAAATGAATGAATATTCCATTTTTGGCACTCAAACTGGGAATGTGAAATTCCCAGAGCCTGAGCCTTCCCAGTGCTCAGTGTCTTTAGGGATAGAAACCACCAAATTCAGCTGAATAAAAAACCCCCCAGTATGTCTGCTAGTCAAATCCNTTCTTTCACAGCTTTTCCCAAACTCCCCATCATTAATGTACCGGGGCACGTGCTATGGGGGCTTGTCCAGCTTCACAGAAGTCCATCTAAAGGTGGTAAACCAGCAAGGCAGAAAATGAATGAATATTCCATTTTTAGCACTCAGACTGGGAGTGTGAAACCCCAGAGCCTGAGCCAGTGCTCAGTGTCTTTAGGGATAGAAACCACCAAATTCAGCTGAATAAAAAACCCCCCAGTACGTCTGCTAGTCAAATCCCAGTGCTCCCACTTGTAGCCAAATCAAAGGAACAGCTGATTTTTTCTGGGTTTCAGCCACTTTTTAGCATCTTAACAAGAGCTTTGCAGAATAGGTTGCAAAAGAGTTCTGTTACTAAAACATGATCTTGGACAGAAGATGTTTGACGTTCCTACTGCTTCCTTCAGGGGAATTAATGCACTTACATGTACTTTAAGGTACATGTTAGATACACTGGAAGATACACTTATATGTATTTCATACATCTTTGGTACCGAGCTATAAACAACTAAAAAAAAAGAAATTAAACAGCACATTTTAGGGGACTGTGTTTGGCTGTGTCCAGGAGTGCTGTTTTCTCAGGGCATGACATGCTTTTATTCATGGTCTCTGCTGGTTTGACATCCTGGAGCTGGGAAGAAGAATGAGAGGTCAGCAAATACCTTTTTTTTCAGTCTCATCTTTCTCTCCCTCTTACCTCCCTGGCTGTTCTGTCCTGTGATGAGCCAAAGTCCTCGCCATTCCAGCTGTCCTTTCCTCAGCCAGATCCATCAGCCTTGGAGCTGGCTGCACGCACTGTCTGTGCCATCCAAGGTCTCACCAGCTGAGCAGTAGCCACTCAATTCACCACAACACTGGGTGCCCTCAATTTCTCTGCCAGGCACCAGCCTCTGCCCTAAATCCTGTTTTCATCCAGCTCCTACTCTGAATAAGGTCTCCTTTTGACCCTTCAGCCTCTGTTCAGCCTTGTTTCCTCCAGGAGACAAGCCAAGCTTTCCATAACCACTGGGCCCTGCCACCCTTGTGCCACTGAAGGTCCTGCAACACCAGTATAAATCACTGCTTCCTTGGGTAACCTCTGTACTCTGCAGGCTTGGTCCTCACCCATCCTCAGGCTTTTCTCTCAAAGTCTTGGGGAAAACCTCAGCTCTCTCCCAGTGATCCCATCTCCGCCTCCCTTCCTCGCCATCCCCTCCTCCATCCTTTCTCGGAGTCAGACCAGCCTTTCTGCCTTGCTTCCATGAGCTATCCTCCTAATCCCTGTATTCTTTCCTGCCCTGCTCACATTCCTAATCCTCTCTGCAGTCTCCCAGGCCTCACTCTGCTCCCTTTATAGACCTCACTTACCATTTTCTTGTCCAGTTTTGTCTCTTCAGCCTTCTGGCCTTCTCTTTACAAGAGAAGGTTCACAATTTGAGTGGGTTTTCCACAAAGGGGGGGGAACCACACCCCATAACCCAGGTGTGTACTCATTTATGATGCTACATACCACCCAGGCAGTGATGTGATGAGCTGACAGTGTCTTTGAAGTTATTCACATACTTCTGAAAAACTGAACACATGTACAAGATCAGGCAGCAAAACACCCAAACTGTACACAGAGTGAATGCTCTTCCCTTTACTCAGACATTTTTTAGCTTAGGAAGGGAATACTATGTCTGTATGTGCACAGGACAGGCTACAGGTGGGTGTTCTGTGGTTTTTGTTGTTCACAGGAGCAGATAAATTTGCATTAAGGGCAGACACAAAGGTAGACTGAGCAGACAGATTAGGTACAATCACATCAGGTGATGTAGAAATGCCCCCTTTTTTTCCCCAGCTCATTACCCATTTAAATGAACATTTGACTAAAACAACATTAAACCACCAGCAGTTCTTTGTCTCAGCAGTGTGCAGCCAGGGTACAACCAGCTCCTACCCTCCCTAAAACGAGGGTGACCAGGAGTGAATGACAGAAGAGCTGAAGAAGCTTCTTGGCTGATCTTTATCAATCAGCCCAGCATCACTTGGCGTAGCTAATTCCACCCACCACAGGTTTGTTTTGAAAGCAAGATGATGCCATGCCTTGTTGTGGATGCACTGTTTAGGCATGTCACAGTATTGCCTAAGCTCAGCAGGAAAGGGAATAACATTGCTAAGGGCAGGTGATATCATTCCTGACTGAGAGCAAGGACATGTCTTTCCCAGCAGCCGTGGGGAGTAGAAACACTGACAGCAATAAGCAGTGAGGAAAAGAGGAATTGCTTGGTGGTCCTCATTCAACAGTTCCCAAAACATGCCCAGTCTCCAGCTCACCACTAGCCCCTGGTTAAGGTTTAGCTCATGAGTAGCCCCCTTGGTTTAGGGCCAGGCTTGAGGACACTTCACTGAATCGTGGCCATAATCATGTGTAAATATGAAGTGGGAACCCTGCCCTAAAACTCACGAAGCTCCCAAGGATCCAGCTGTCTGCCACAGAGATGGGGATGGGAAGGAGCAGACCGACTGCCAAACAGCCACAATTTATTTTTGTACAGTGCCCCAGTTTGTAACAGAATGCAATTACGTATTCAATGTGTCAAAGAGGCAAAATCCTCCAAGGCAAATAACTTTTTTTTTTCCCAGCTGAAACACAATTATTGTATCAAAGCTCTATCACCCACTTCTTCAAAGAATGCTACTGAATGGCAACCACTCACCTGGATTTGGGGTTCCCATACCATACCAGGAAGGGAGAAAAGACAGAGGGTCCATCCCCTAAGTTTCATAGGCTGGAATCCAACAAGTGACCCAGAGATTTTACGAGCAACAGCAGATGAGAAGTGATTTTTAAATAAGGGAAAAGAAAGAGAGAGAGAGAGGAAAATTCCTATGAATTTCCTATTTCCTTTGAAAGCATCTGTGTTTGGGAACAAATAGGAAGCAAACACCGAAAGAGGACATTTACACCTGAGTTGGCTGCTTCTGGAAAGAGGGGAGAAATGGGCATTTCTGGGACACAGTTTGTCTCACCCTCATGTAGAGGTCTGAAAGAGATCAGATGATTCACACCATCAAAAGGAAGGAGGAATCAGGGAGGAAAATCCTGCTTCTCCTCCCTGAGAATAAGAGCCCAGAGTGAGTGGTGCGATCCCCACCTGCAGTGTCCCCAAATGCCTGGGAAAGGCCAGTCCCCATAAGAGGCTGAATCACGTTGGTTTGATTAAAAAGAAGTCGTACAGACTGAGAGAATTGTCTTCAGGGTCACCTTTTGCTGTATCCAGGTTTTCCGTGGAAAAATTTGCAGTTGACAGACCTGTGTCCCCTTGTTTGGGAGGAGGCTGGGCAGAGTCACAGGTTCTGCTGGGAAAGGATGAAGACTCTGACCTTGGTGACAATAACAGAAAGGAACGGAAAAAACCCCTTCATGCTTCAGAAGTTGCTAATTGAGACTTGTAGCAGTCATTTAAGGAAATCCCTCCTTGCTGAATAACCTTTAAGCAGGGAAGCAGTGGCTGGCTGAGCTTTCTGACGTGCCCTGGTACGTCAGTGGGAGAGCAGCGGGACTCACGGGCACGGCAGAACCCCAGAGCTTTGGGAACTCCTTTCACTGCATCCTCTCCCAGAGCTGGGGGAAGGCGGGACAAACCCCATGGAAAGGATGCAAAAAACAGCCCATAAGAGAGAGGAGGGGGAGCCTTTGATTTCCTAGTGCTTTTGGACACGACCATCTGGGCTCTCCCTCCCCCTGTCCTCATCCCTAGGGACTTGTGTCCCTGGATTGAAATGCAGGCCAGCAGCAAGAGAGCAGGAAGGAGAGCACAGCAGCTGAAACCTCTGTGCTGCTCAAAAGGAAGTGTGGTGATGTGCTCTAGACAGAAATTGACCTGCTATTTCCCTCACTTGATGGTGCTGGCTCCTTAGGAGGGCGGGCATGTGGATGTGGGGCTGGATTCCAGCCGAGAGCCTTGGGAAGCAGCCTATGGGTGCACCTGGGAGGACACAAAGCAGGAAGGTCTTGTTGAACTGATCAGGCCAGATGTTGGTTGGTTCCGCAGAGAGATTTTCAAGGGTCTGGACTCAACACTTCCCAGAACCTGTTTTAGCCAGGACCTCCCCCACTATAATCTACTCTATCTTGGCCTTCACTTATTTGGTAATATTATTTTTCCACCTTGGTTGACCACCTCTGGTGAACAGAGCTCTCACTGGCCAGGCAAGCATTGTATCATTCAACCTTGGCAATTTCCAGCCTGGAAAGGGGCAGCCCAAGTGGAGTCCCTGTCCCTGGAGGTGTCTAAGGAACAACTGGATGTGGCTGGGCTGGGTGACAAAGTAGTGATCAGGTACAGGTTGGACTTGATGATCTCAAAGGTCTTTTCCAACCCCAATGATTCTGTGATTCTGTGATCTATGGCAAGGATGGCTTTTAGAAAAAAGATAACATTTCTGGTTTATCTGGAGCTGGAATTCATGTGTTGTTCTTGTTGCCATAACAAAAAAGAGCTCTTGGTTTTCTAATGTGCTGTTCTTGGTGAGCCTTTTGCCAGAATAATCCTGTGAGGTGTGAGTCCCACAAACCTCAAACCTTTTTATTTATTTTAATAGCAAGGAGTTTACCACAATGAGCTGTCCATGTTTCTGTCTCCTTTTATTATGGTGCTGTGCCTTCTCTTTCATAGGAGCAACTCATGCAAATTCTTTTCTTGAATAAAAGAATCACCATCAAGCATTTTGAAAGCAGAAAATTGTGTCACCTCTAGGCAGTCTGAAATCCTCCCACCTGTCAGATTTCTTTTTTTTATAGGCCTGTGCAACACACAGTGCAACCTTGAGCCCAGTACCTCTGCTTAATGACGCCAGTCTCAATCACAGGCCTAAATTATCAGGTGTTTGGCACCAAGTATTCAAAGCATAACCTTGAAAAATGAATTGTAAGTTTGCAGAACTTAACTAATACTAACAGTTTGTAATCAAAAATGTAGGGAAAAGGTGAATAAAGAAAGCAAAAAGTTTCACTTATTTTTTGATAGTTTTCAGAATTTCTACAGGATTATTTATTCAGCACCTAGAGCATAAGACTTCCTATTTACTTTTTAAATGTGTGGATAAACATTTTTCCCCTAGTCTGGTGACCAAGCAAAAGGAGTAGAGGAAAGTGTTCAGACCACATTGTGTTTTCAATTTTCCCACAACACAGTAAACCAGAAGAGTTGCTGGACATCAATATTCCATCTGTCCCAGATAAAACATTTTTCTTTTGGGTCACGAAGGAGGTGAAGAACTCATTTCCTGGGATGCTTGAGGAGCAGATGTGCTCCCTTATCTAATGACCCAGCAGTCACATCATTCATCTGGGGCGCAGGAGATCTGATATTTTCTCTTTCTCCATGCAAAGGAGTTTGACCCCGCACCTTGTGTCCTTTAGATGACTGTCCTGAACGTATGAGATGACAGCCAGGAGCAAAGGGAGCAAGTAGGGCACAGCTCAGTTTCTCCTGCTGACGTTTCACTTTGCATGACAACTTAAAACCTCCACTTAATCAAAGATGAGTGTTCCCATCCCATCTGCCATGAGTGTGCCTCTGTCACAAGGCCAGGATTTCACCCCTGCCCCTCTGAACATGGAATTGAGCCCCAGTTTGGGTTTTTATTCAAACTGCATGAGCTCAACTCAGACCCGAGCCATGCAGTTGGGCTTCACTTTGAGGGTGTAAATTAGGGTTTGCCCTATTATTCACATTGTGTTGACACAGCTACATCTCTGACGAACCTGGAGTTCCCCCAGAGACTTCCCACACAGCACTGCAATATAGAATCATAAAATGATAGAATTGTTTGGGTTGGAAAAGACCTTTAAGGTCATTGAACCCAGCCTTTAACTCGGCACTGCCAAGGCCACCTCTAAACCAGGTCCCTAAGCACCACACCTACACATCTTTTAGATATCTTCCGAGATGGTGACTCCTCCACTACCCTGGGCAACCCTTTCCAGTGCTTCAGAACCCTTTTCATGACAAAATTTTTCATAATATCCAACCTAAGTTTGCAATGCTGAGCAGAACAAACCCAGAACCTGAATTTTTGAGGCTCCCTGTACAAATCCAGTAAAAACCAGCAATGTAGCTTGTGCTGTTGGATGATGCATCAGTTGTTCTTGACTTTCAGTCCAGTTCCACTGAATTCCTGTATTTTTACAGTAAGTTTTAAATATCCATGTAGGTATATTGAAAAGTGGCAGGTTACCTGGGCTCGATGGGAAAGTTTTCCAAATGTTCCTAGTTTTCATGGAGTCAGAAGAGGCAGAATCTATGTGGTTTGGAGTTGGATTTTGGAGTCTGCTGGTTGCTAACCAGCTACCTAATTGCCCAGAGTAGGCTTTGTGGACTACAGTACTGTGACTGCTGTCTCATGTGCACTGTGATTTACAACAGGTCCTGAGACACAAGAGAAAAGCCACTGGTGAACCAAAGCCAAGAGTCTCACTCCACCACCTGCTCTGTGATCTGGAATTTTTACCTGGCTTGAGAAAAACCCGCCAGCGAGGAGAAGATGGAAAACGCTGCCAGCAGAGCAACCTAAAATAAAACAAACCCTGCAGACTCCACTGAAAATGCAGTGGGAGCTGCTCTGATCCCTCTGTTCCTTCTGTAGGACCGTGTTGGAGCTGGAGAGCTTTATCTGAGCATCTGAGCTGTGGCTGGGAGAACACGGCCTGCTGAGGTGCTGACTAAGGCTCGAGTTCAGTAAAAAGCAGTGACGTGACCCTTTCTGTGCCAAAGCTACAACAAACACAGGGTCAGGAGCTGGTGAAGAAGCCGGCAGGACCACACCAGACCATTTAAAGTGGTCTGCTGATACACACCTTAAGCATATTACATAGCTGAAAATTTTTGCCCACTTAAGAATTTCGAGTGACCACACCCAGGAATGTGTTAATACTGTTGTAATTAGGGGTGGGACAACTGGCTCAGATAAAATAAAAAACAACCTGAAACTACACCCAAAACTTTAATGATCCTCTCGCATCCTGCCCTGTGTTGTTTCACCTTTAATCTCTTTTTTTTTTCTCCTCCACACACCTTTCCAGTTTTGAACAAAGAGGAAGCAGAAATACTGATAATAGCAGAGCAAGCTCCTCTCATTTTAGTGACCAAAGCCAGCAAGTATTGCAAATCTCATAAAAAATCAAGACCCTAACTCTCCAGCATGTTTTACACAAATGATCTGTGCTTTATAAAATCTCTCCTAGACACAAATTTTTTAGCCTCCCTCCAGGTTTCAACCAAAGAAAGGTAATTACCATTCACTGATTGTATTTGTGAGCACCTGATGTTTGCAGTTTAAATGATCACATGTTTGTGATGACTGGCTACAACAGCCTGGAAAACACCTTTCTTCCCAAGACCCTTCCCTGCCCCACTTCCTCACACGGGGGAATACAGATCAAGAGAGGATGTGGGGCTGGAAGACATGCATGTTTCCATGTTTTTTTTCTCTTGCTTCTGTGCTCAAGATTGGATGTAGAATAACGAAAGAAACCCTTCCTGCCACCCTGAAGGTGAAACTGGAGAGAGGATAGAGCTCCTTCCTCTTCCTTTAGCATGGAGCATCATCCACCTCCTAGGATCCCCCCTGGGACTGAACACTTGCTCTCTTGCATTTCTGGAAGTTCAGAGCACTTTTGGCTCCTGAGCTGAGGTGTTTTCATTTGCCAGAGCATGGATTTGTGGAGGAGAGATGTGAGGGAGGGAAGGGCAGTCTAGGGACTGTTTAGTAGTCCCCATGGCCAACAACTTCTTATCCATTTATGTACAAATCTTGTCTAATCTTTCCAGGTGACTCTGGCCATGAAAAGAAAAACAAATGGTGGCAGAAAAATTAAGATAGTGTTGAGACTTGACTAAAGCAATCATATTTTTATATGATTTATAATGTAGCCCTGAAAGGTTTGGTTTTTTTCCTCTTTGCTTATTAAACCAATTGTTTGTTTTACCTTGACATTATCAGGAATGCTCCAGGTTCCTCTTCACATCTTGTTAGTGGTGTTAGCCTGCAAAAAAACCTTCAAGGGACTTGGCTTGAAGCAGCTCCCAAGGGCTTCAACAGCAGCAATAAAGGAGCTGAATCCTTTCACAACGGCCAGGTTAGTTTGCCCTTTTGCCCCAGCTGCTTCTGCTACTTCAGTTACATTTGGCTACGTTAATTAAAGTTATAGTAAACTTTAGCCTGACTGGAAATTACTTCCCTTTCAGTTAGGTGGCATTTCTTTAATGGCAAAGTGTCCTCAGCTTCCTATGTTTCTTTCATGGTCTGTACTCTTTAAACAAATAAATTCAGTACAGCAAAACCCATGCAGGAAGCAAACCATTTTCTAACAAGGAAACTACTGTGAAGTTATGAGCACCTTTTGGGTTAAAGGAAACTTTCTGGATTTGGTCAGGAACTACTGAAAAGGTAGAGTGCCTTTTTCACCCTCTTTAAGCAAAATTTCCTCCCTTTCCCCCCAGCTCAACCGTAGACACGAATCTCAGTAAGAATCACCTTCCAGATTCTGGTAGAGTATTTATTAAGAAAACAGATTTATATTTGGGAAAAAAAAAAAGTGGAAAACTCCACATGCAGTTTACAAGCTTCAGACACTAAAACTATGAACTCCTGTGTCACAGGGAGTCACATTTGAGGGCTATAAATGGGGAGGGGGCAATAGCACAGTCACTGACCACAGCTCTGCACCCCCACCTGGGTTAGTTCTGCTGAGCTTCATGTGGGTTTGATCCCCATACGGGCCATTCACTCAAGGGCTGGGCTCGTTGATCCTTGTGACTCCCTTCCAACTCAGAATATTCTGTGATTCTGTGATCTGATACCCCAATTTTGAATGCAAAGAGCAGCCAGGAAACACAAGTGGAGCCCAGCCCAGGCCACACTGTGTACCTACATTCCCAGCTCTTCTCCACAACGCCCTGAAAGCCTCCATCCTCCAAGGTGTGAGAGCACCTGGCTTTTGGCAGGGAGGGCTTCCTGGGTAAGAGGGCTCCTGAATTCCCCAGGCACCAACTCGGCTCCTCCAGCAGGCACTGTGCTGCACACAGTTACCAGAACTCCCTAATTCCCACCTCTCGCTGCACATTCTTGCCCCCTTTTTCTCCCTCTCTCACATGCCATGACCTTGGTGGCAGAATGAACACGCTTAATCGAAAAGGGAAGAAAAACAAGTGCAGCCTTGTGCCACCACCTG
This sequence comes from Platysteira castanea, assembly GCA_013397175.1. NCBI lineage: Eukaryota > Metazoa > Chordata > Aves > Passeriformes > Platysteira > Platysteira castanea. The sequence continues at coordinate 276,594 of VYXC01010955.1, forward strand.
TAAGCTGCCCTGAATTCATTACCTGCACGGTGCCAGACAGTGACGTTCCCAGCCACCGTGAGCGAAGTACAAACACTACCTCACACCAAAGGCATGTGCGTAGGAACAAAAAAACAACAACAGGATTCCTGTACACATTACTTCAGTCCTGCAGACTTTCTTTTTTTTTTTTAAACGTTATTTTGCCTGAACTTGGGCATTAGAGGCACGCTTTTGATTTATTTCATTATTTCTTCAGATATACGTGAAGTTTGTTGGCGGGATCAGCCGCTCTCTAAAGCTCTTCACAGAGTTTAAAACAGCTGGACAGCTCTGCAAAATCATAAGCAAAGCTCGTTGTTGGTTTGAAAGCTAGGAAATATTAGAACATGGCAAACACCAGATCATCTGCTTGCCTTCCAGCTTCTGAGTTCTTGAAGTGCGTGCTATCAAATTTCTAAACTTCCCAGTTATGGTCCTAAGGGCTGGAAACTCGTGTAACTTTTGTTTTAATCCTGCAGTTCCCCCCTCCTGGGTGGCAGAGCTGAAGGTGGCTCTTGCTCTGTGAAGGAATTGCATGGAAGTTTTAAACACGGGGAGCTTTTAGAACACCAACCAAGGCAGTAGTTGTAACTTGTTTGGCCAGGTTTCAGGAAGATTATTTTCTCAGCTTATCTAGTGGAATGTGTGTCTCACTCACGGAGGCAGCTACTGGTTTTCCAGAGACAGGGGCATTGAGCAGTAAAATGGCATCAAGGAGCAGCCACTTTCCAGCTCCCCTGTCCTCATTTGCCCTTTGCAGAGAGTTTCAGCTTTCTGTTGTTTAAAAAGCCAGAGGTGCAGCGGGTAGGTTTTCTGGGCTGCATTTAAGCTGTTCGTACTGGGGTATCTGATGACAATCCCTGTTGCGAAACAGGCCACCACCACCAACAACTCAGAAGCAGAAAAAATTTGAGTTATGCTAAAATTTGGACAGTCCTTTGTGCAGATGGGCCAAATCTGAGCAGCCCATGCAGCTCATCTGCTTCATTCTCAGCATCCTCAAGAGCTGCCTGGGAGGTGGCAATAGTAACTCATGGGCTGCTTCCACCTATGAAGAGCCCAGATTTATAGCCTGGACTAAATCAGCCTGGGATGAGGCATTTGGTATCACATTTCCATTCCTGGGGCACCCAGGCACCGTGCTTGCTACTGTTGAGTTTTTGGTAGTTTCAGGTTTAGAGCAGTAATAAATTTAAAAGGAAAAGGTCACACTTTAATTATAAAAGTACTCTTTTTTTTTTGCTTCACAGTTCTTGCTTTTTTTTCTCTTCCCAACATATCAGTCATTCAGGGATTGTATTTTACCACGTCTCTCTGCTATTTCCCAAACCAAGGTTTGGTCAATGAAACATTAGATCATAATGAAACAGCAGCAGTTATGTGCTCAGAAATGCAAGAAGCCCTTTTTACTATGGTTTTGCTCTTATCCGATTTCAAAGGTTCACTAGAAGACTTGTGAAACTAACCCACTCAAAGTGTGAATCAAAAGCTTGGTCTGTGCTCATAAGCTGTGCTGGAGAAGGAAATCTGTCTGTCCTCTGTGCTGAGTCAAGCTATTAACCCACCCCAAACATATGTACGGGGAATTTACGGAGCACCCACTTCTTACCACGTCTGGCCTTGCTCCTGCCAGTCTGACACAGATCCTGGCTTCCACCCCCTCTCGTCTGCACCTCCCGTTTGTTTTTCTCTAGCTCCCCTTTGCACTCTTGCTCTGGTGGAGTGGGAAAATCTGCAAGGCAGAGGCAGCCCAGTGCCCACAAACTTCCAGAGTTTAAGCACTGGGCTCCTGCACCTTCCCAAGCCTCGGAGGTTTCCCACTCTCTCTATGAAACCCACGATTCAGGTCACTGCAGTCAACCCACTTCTCCCCAGTGTCTGGCAAAGGAGAGCCCACCACTCAAATGCTCTCTCAGGCTGGGACCCTCTGATCTGCCTGCAGCGAAGGCAGCACCTTCCTCTGGGACTTCCACTTTACAGCTGTTGTCCAAGGCCAGAGGTTGGGAGCAATAATGGGTTTTATGGCCTACAAAACATTGATCTGGTTGCTGTTGCCTTGATAGAAATTAAAAAAAAAAGAAAAAGTAATAATTAGAACTAACTATCAAACCTCCACCCTTTCTACAACTGGATTTAAAAAAAAAAAATAAACCAAAAAAAAAAAAACCACAACCACCACTTTTCTTTGGCCCAAATTATCAGTTGTGCAGAAAGTGCTTTGTTACTACTGAAAAGTCAACATTCGGGGTATGATTTTTTGTGTTTGACTGAAAACCCCCAATATTTTCAAGAGTTTTTCATAAGGAAAAAAAAGCCCTAACTTTATTTTTTCCCTCCTCTTTCTTTTGCATCAGAGGAGTTCCACACACTGTCTAATAAGCCAGGTCTTGGGGTAAAATTATTTGCTATAGGGAAGGCAAGGCCAGACCTCCTGTTTTGTTTCCTATCAAGGGGCACTGTAGTGGGAGTAGACCACCACACCTGTAGTTCCAGCTATACACAAGAACTTGAGCAATGAGCAGTCAGAGCTGAACAAAATGTTTTTTGAACATGATAAATAATAAAAGTGGAGATGGGAGAGATAAGTATAATTTATATATTTAAATACTTTAAAACTTGACTCTGGTTGACAAATTATATTTTAAAAATGATTGAGGGAGAAAAACATTTTGAAAGGCACTGATATTTTAAAAATTAGGCAGTGTGTTAATTTTAGAATAGAGCTGTTGTTTCATACTGTGTACATGTTAAATAGGAAAGATGTAAGGAAAAACTTTGCCCTGAGGATGAAACCATCTTTGGTCTGAGCTTGCCTTTTGCTGATTCAGAGCAAAGTAGTCTTGTGTGGAGGAGTCACACTGGAGGAAAATAAAACCAACCCCCAAAACATTTCACACCAGAGTTTTGCTCTTGTTATTTATTCTTTATTGCAGTCCGGCTACCAGATCAAGGACGTATTACTTGCATGTTATTTATACTTTTGTAATTAATGGGTATGAGCATTATTAGTGACCTCTTGCATCATCATCACCACCACATGCTTTCATAGTCAAAGTGTATCCGAGGGCCTAAGCAGGCAAAAAGGGAACAAGTTGTTTGTTGTGGCAACAGCTCTTTCATTTTTGCCGGGAAAACTCCTCGTGGCCTCCAGACACTTTATAAACAGGAGGAACCGCTTTTCAGAAGGGGAAGATGCTGATTCAGTTTCCTCCCCCCCAGAGAATGAGACGGTGAAAATATCCCGTGGTCATACGGGGAAAACACTAAATTAAACTTCTTAAATGTCCGTTCAATTAGGCTTGAAGGAAGGTAGCTTGGTATTCGAGGATAATGGGAGTTATTTACAAGGGATTGTCAGTTATGTAAATATTCCCAGGCTGCTATCCAACCATTCCCCATTAATCACTCGGTACTTCAGTTTACTTCTGCAGCTACCCCGCACCAGGGTTGTAGCCCTGGACACACACTCAGCTCCTGGCTGGTTAATCCCTATGTCCACGCCAGCCTCAGCATTTCCTGAGTGCCTTTTCCTGCTGCTCCCATCTCCTCAGTGCTCCACACCCTCTCTCTCAGGTTTGGCGACGACTGTCTGCTCCTGCTGCTGCCCGGGTATTCCGCCTGTGCTTGTCCTCATGGGGAGAATCCAGCCCAGACTGAAACACACACGAAAGCCCCAGACGACGATGCTGATTCGTATATATCCCTTCATTACTTAGTGCAAAACATAAAGCAGCTCATCTGCTGCTAGGATGTTCCATCTCCCGCTCCTTCCAAAGCACGAGTTCAGCTTTCCATGGGACTTCTCAGGAAAGAAGCAAGCTCATGATTGACACTACTGTCAGAGATTGTGGCTTTGCCCAAAAAAGGAGAAGGAAAAGGTTTGAAAACCTCCCCTTCTCACCCCTACACTTATATTTTTACAGAAGAGCAGGTCTGGGAAGGTGAGGGGGTGGCACACAGCACTTTCGCAGTTGTCAGACAGTGAGAAAACACAGCCAAACTCCTCATTCAGCAGTGACCCATTTACCTTCAGGCAGAGATGGAGATCTCATTAGATACTGTAAAACATCCCAAAACTTTTCTTTAATTTTTTTTTCTTCTCTCACAGCCTGGGTGTTCATAAGCCTTAACCTGTGCAAGCTCCTATTCTCACCTGCTCCTCTGGCTGCGCTGGGTTCACACACTGCAGTGCTTCTTTCTACCAGAAAAATCAGTAGTTTTGAAGAAATCTGTAACACCAAAGTGGGCTGACAAGCCACTGAGATGTTTGAAAGTGCTTGTTAAAGCTTTAAGAGCATAAAACTGTTTCCAACAAATATAACAACAGGAACAAAAAAAAGCCTTGGGCTGCAAGACCACTGGGCTGGCGAACAAACAGATTTTTGTGAGGCCCTTTTTGTAAGTATAATTTACCTTCACTTCTGTAAAACTCTATTTCTTTGTTCTTTTGTTTTCTTGGAAAAGGATTTCTGCTCCTAACAAAACATTTGCTTTTAGGTGAACAAACATGCTGTGAGAACCATGGCAGTGGGGACTGAAATGACAGCAAAGCTCTGCTTGGGGAAAAAAGGAGGGAGTATCCGATCCAGGGAAAACAAGGTAATACACCCACATTTGGGTGATGAATCATGAAAACAAGAAAGAATTAACCCTTGAGGCTTATTTTAGTTACAAAATAAAGTTTTCCATGGGAGAAAAGCAGAGAAATCAGGTGTTGGGCTGCAGGTTGGGCAAGCTGGAAAAGGGAGCCTGGCCATCCCCAGGGTCTGGGTAGCAGCTCCGTCCTGCCTGTGAGCTGCTTTCTGCAGTCCTGGATCCTCAGGCTGTTTTCCAAACATCTCTTGACAGTACAGGATTCACCAAGCACGAACCTTAAAGCTGGAAGGAGAAAAGAGTTAAAGGCAGTGCTGATCTGACCAGTTCATGTCTTTGTTTGGAAGAATGTGTTGCTCTTCGGGTGTTAGCATGCTCAATTTGGTTTTAATTCCTGTTCCTTTTTAACCTTAAAAATAAAGGATGTCTTTCACAGAAGACTGTTGCAGCCACCTCAGACCAAGGATATCCTATACCCACCCAACTCCAACAGAGTTCCTGAGCTGAGAAATGGTGTTGTCCAGCTATATAACAATTCATCTGATACCAATAAAGTGCTGCTGTGTAGATTGGGATTTAGCAACCAGGAGTTCCACATGTTAATGTGCACGTGCATGTGTGCACATTATGTGTGCACGTGCATGTGTGTATGTGTGTGTGTGTAAGGAGAGCAATCTTTCATCGTTTCTTTTCAAAGGAAGACCATGAGCATCACAAGTTGGTTTCTGAGACAATTTAGGTTGAACAGCTTTGATACAGATTCAGGTAACAGACTGGTGGCTACTGAGAAGTTTAAGAAGTTAAAAGTTTCAGGGTTTTCAATAGAAATACAAAAAGTTTCAGGGGAAAAAAAAAAAGAAAGAAGTGCAGCTTATTGTACCTGGAGGCTTTATCCACCCACCCCAACTATTCCAATTATAAGCAAACTTCAGAGAGGGGCTTACCTTGGCAGAGCAGCTGTTAATCTAAATTCCAATACAGCTGCTCTGTCCCAGTCACTCAGACCTGCAAAGATGCCTGCTGATCTCCTCCTGTGGGAATTAATGCTGTCAAGTGATTGTGATCATAAAAATGCAATGAAGAGCAAAGCTTTGGGTGTTTCTTTTCTGTTTTCCATACAGAGGGATAAAGTACCCCAGAGAAAGCAGGCTGAAATTTCTTCTTTTACTTGCATCCCAGCAGAACTACCTACTGAAATCCTCCACAGCAGCCCTGCCCTGGCAGAGTCTGTGCTGATGACAGTGGCTTCTTCAGGTGTCACCAGGAGCCTATTTTATCCAGCAGTACCTTGGTTCTCACCGCTGGCCAGGTGGCCTAAGGAAGTAAAGTTCTAATTTTAGTCTGAGACAGAAAAGCTATGAAAATACACCCATTTCCACTTGTCATCCAAATGGTCTCTATGGAACCCTAATTTTCATATCAAAAATCACTTTTCAGAAAAGAACTGTACTAAGGAGAATCACACCATGTTTTCCAGTCATGGAGGCTGGAGGATACTAACTTGGGAGTACATTCACAAAACATTTAGCTGCATTTTTATGGTTTTGACTTCAATCCTGAGATTTTCAGAAACATTTCTCTATAACTCCTTATGAGCTTGAGCACCAAGGTCACATCCACCTTCTGCCTGACCCAGGACCAGTGGCAGAGCAAAGAGGGAGAATATGGATCTTATGGAAACAATGAAAGTAAAACAATGAACTTCCCAAAAACCAGGTTGTTTTCAGAAGCACACAGACATTCATTTTTTATGGGTGTTAGAGCTTCACCAGAGGTCCCTGCAAAGCCCTGAGAGGATCCTCTGCTGTGTGGGGTCTGAGGATGATCCCTTTCCAAGAAGTTCCAGATGTCCCCATTGAGGGACAGCTGCTCCAGAGCATCAGTTTCATCCATAGGGTTGCCCCCTACACCTAAGGCTGATCAGACACACTGGAGCAAAGACAACTTTGCTTCTTTTAAACTGAATTCAGTTTCATCACCCTTCTCCAGACCTGTAGTGTCAAAATAATTTTCTCCCCTTTTCTAATTTCTTTGCCATGTTTGCACTGAAGGACCAAGAGGACTGAGAAAAAACCAGCTGGATTTTATTTGAGCCTTTTGTTCAGAGTAAGTTTTTCAACACAAAGGAAAAAAGGTCTGCTTGAGTCTTGCTCTGTGTATTATGTACAACTCCCCCTCCTTCTCCCTCCGGACATTAAGTGCTTTGAGGCAAAGGCTGGTTTGTTCTCTGTGTTGGGGCAGCACGTGGCGTATCTAAAACTTACAATTTAAAAAATACAAATCCCAGGCACCTGAGGCAAGCAAAATGCAATCCATGCCCACATGAGCGCAGGCAACTGGCAACTCTGTAGTAAAACCAGCCAGGCTGATTGGAAACTGGCCAGATGGCAGCTACTGCAAGCTAAAAGGATTAATTATTTGGGGATCATGCCTGGAGAGCAGGCGTGATGAATGCAATATATAATTCCTTGTCACGACTGTATGTCAGCACTGGGAAATAAGGAACAGCCTGTACCCTGGGATACAGTCACAGTCATCTTTGCTCTCTCTGAGGGGTTTTTTTATCAGACCCAGGAGATGAAAAGAGTCTCACTTTTTAGCCTGAAATTGTATGTGTGAATGGCTATGGTCTATCAGCCTTTGCTTTCCTGCAATTACATCGATGACAAACATCTTTATTTTATCTATTTCACAACTGTAGTGTTAATTAACTATTTCATTGTGTCTGTGGGATTAACCATGCCGTGACTCAAATTTCTACAAGGCTGTTCTGTTTTTTCCCCCCTTTCAGTTTAGCACCTAAGACCCTGTAGCTGCCTTTTCTGAGCGGGTATTTCACAAGATAGGCCCTGCTGCTGCTGGCCAAAGAAAACTGCCAGCCAACCTCTGAGAGTTCCTAAAATTGTCCGGCCTAATTAAGCACAGTTTGTGTAAGTGGAAAAATCCACCGAGGAGTTTGCTGCCAAATGTGCCCCGCAGGGCTCATCTGGGGTTACCTCTCTGCTGTGGCTCAGCACTGGGGGCTCGGGCTCCTTCTCCCACCCCCGGCCCGCACGCGGCTGAGGCAGGAGCTGGGAGGCCTGTGATCCTCCCGACCTGCCAAGTGGGGAAATTCCTCTGCATGCAGCAAAAACACCTCCCCGGCTTTTTAATCTAACATATCCTCCTCGGTGTGGAGACAAAGGCAGAGCTCCGCCACGGCCTGCTCCTCCCGCCGGGCAGCGCGGCCCTGGCTGCGCTCCCGTCCGAGCGGCACCGGCGACAGCCTGTTTTTGACAGCTCTGCATAAGCACAGTTATTTCTAGCACAGTTTCCCTGAGCTGTGCCAACAGACTTTTTTTTTTTAACAAATGTATTTTCAGACCCCATCTAGCCCAAGAGTTCTATATTCTCCACCTAGACACGGGTGTAGTGTTACAGGCCATCGATGAGGCTGTGAGGAGGAGGAAGGATGACCTGAGTTCTCGTAAAGCACTTTAACCATAATCTCCTGGGCTTTACCCTCTGACCTGGGCTTAACCACACGTGGTGAGAACACAGGCAGGCCTCCAGCCACTTTGGCCCTGCTGCCTGCATCTCTGCTAGTGCAAAGCACCACTTTGCTCCTCAGGTACTGCTGTGATGGGAGCACAAGCTGTGTCTGAGGGAAATGTTTGCTGTGCAGGACTAGGCACAAATGCTTGTTGAGCCTGTCCCTCTTTCATCAAACTGCCACAGCTCACGGCAGTGCCCTGGCAAGGCTGGATTGAACTGAAAGGAAAGAAATTAAGCTCTTGGACTAGCTGACTGTGTTTGCCTTCCCCAGTTGCCATCCCTGTACCAAACTCCTTTGTTCCCACTGCTCTGGGCTCCAGGGCTGCTGCTCTGCTTGCGGGCTTGGTAAGGACATCCTCCTACCCTCACATAACCACTTTTTGGGGATCTTTCTGAAGTACGTCCCTTGGTGGAATAAACTGTCCTCCTTCAGCGAAACCATCTCCTTTTTGTTGGGCTTCCATGATCCTTGCAGGTCCCTTCCAGCTCAGAATATTCTGTGATCTCATGATTTTTTAGATCCTTGTTTTGGTGACAAAGGAAACATCAGTGGAACTCTGTCACTCCATCAGTTGCAGGAATTCTGCAGAAAAAACGCAAATCTAGCTTCAGCTGCTGGATTGAAGGAGTTTCTGACTGGTTTTTGTGAGATCTGAGTGTGGGAGAAAGGAGCCCAGATTTCCAGGATGCTTTTGCAATGCAGAGAACTTCCCCACAGAGCCCTCCCCTCAGCCCTTCCAGACCCCTCTCTATTTACTTATGTGTGACTTTGTTAGCTCTAATCTGCTACTTTGCTCTTGTGGAGCTGAAGCTAACACATAAATAAGGCAAACAAAACAGAGAGAGTCCTCTAATGCCTCTCTGCACTGTTGCTCCTCAGAGCCAAACTAGATTTTAGGAGCTTGTGTGTGCCCATTGCTGTTTTCTCACCTGAAACCATAATCTTCTCTTTGTGCTTTTGTGCTTTTCGTCACTTCCATAGCAACCAGTTGTGATGGCTCCGAGGATTATCGCTTCAGGAAGGAAATAAGCAGTGATGGAAGAAAGAAAGGACCTGTTTTTTTGCTCTGATCCTGCTTTTATGATGAGTGCAGATAAAATAGTGTTCTTAGCTGATGTCCAGACAGTCCACAAGCTGAAAGGGTAGCCACAAAGTTGGGTTTGTTTCCTCCTTTTCTGTGAGTCATTGTGTTCGGGGCTTCTGGCTGAGCCAAAACAATACGAGAAACACATTCACCAAGAGCCTGCTCACCTTGCTTGGCTGACCTGTCCAGCTCAATCAGTTCATGCAATCAAGCTGACTTTCCTCAGAAAGGATCACTAGTCTGGCTATAATGCAGCACAAAATATTTGTGCAAATTCCTCAGTAATAAAAACATTCTGAGGAAAGGACCTGGATGATACACGCTCAGTGGTCACACAGAGAAGGCTGGGAAAACAAACAGAAAAGTTTCCTGAGCTTTTGGCTGGGCCCAACTGATAGAAGAGCCCTTTAGGTAATAATATTAACTCGGAAGAGAGACTTTTAGAGATCACGAGGAACATCTTATTTCTCTCCAGTGCCTCGATCAGATCAAGCAACTCAAATATCTGGAGTCATAAGAAACAGCATTGAGGATCCTGCAGGGAACAAGGGGTAGTGTGAGCCCATGAGGCAAAATCTGCCAGGAGGGTATGGAGCAGTACAACTCCCTCAAAGTACTGCAGGAACATCAGGGGCAGCTGAAAACAGGGTTAATGATGTGAGTGATCAATCCTGGGGATTGATCACTCTGGGGAGAGCAGTGGAAATCTGTGAGTCCCATCCTTCTCTGGGGAGAAGGATGGGAAAGAGGGGAGAGCAGTGGAAATCTATGAGTCAGCAGTGAGCTGTGTTAGTCTCTGAGCTGGTAAGGGCTACCAGGATCCAGAGTCAAACAGGCACAAAACCTCCTGTTTCTCAACTGCTGTCCCTTTGCTGCAGATGTGGCTGCCACACCTGGGTCTCCACAGTCATTTGTGCCCCCCCTTGCAACGCCAGGCATCAACACCCATCAGCAGACCAGCACGGAGGGTTCTGTGTGCTGCCCTTGTTGTCCTGAAAGGCCCCTGTAATTGGTATTATTGTTTTCCCAGAAGTGACAGTGTGTTCTGGAGAAATGAACGTTATTTGAGGTGCTCAACACGGCGATTTTTTTGTCATCGCAGGTGCAGCGACAAATGAAATGGAAAACAAGCTCATTCCTTCAACAGGGTACTGTTACTGCTAAGCCTGACTAATCACCCCCTGACGGCAGCAGGAATCTGCTGGGGAAGGAGCTTTGAGGTGGGAATGGCAGAGCCCAGATCCTCTCCTCAGGAAGCCCTCGGGAAGCCGTGCTCTGCCCACTCCAGGGGGACCATGCCAAGCTCTCCAAGCCTGCTGCCCACTCCCAAAGAAGCCAGCTCCTGCACAAGCCTGTGTATCTCATCCCATTAATAAATGCTTTCTGAAGGGCACAAAACATTGACACACTAGATCTGTGCTCTGGTTCAGGGCTATGGAGGAGGCTTGATTTTTTTTTTTGGTTGTTTTTTCTTGGATAGAAGTGGTTTGTTGTGAGGTTTTCCTTCTGGGGCCATCCCTGGCAATGGCATCCCCAGGGAGGGCAGCAAGGCTGTCTCCTTCTCCCCCAACAGCCTGTTTTCCTGGAGAAGGGCCCCTCTGTGTGGTGTGGAGCACCTGTACCATGCTGCGTTCCTTCAGGGCCCTGAGGAGCTGTGGGACATGCTGGTATCTGGCTCTGGGCTACCTGGGAAGCCCAATCCCACTGTTCTCCAGCCAAGTTGGTAGGAAGGAGTCACAGGTACACTGCTATACCGTAGCCATGTACTGGCAGCCCCAAGCAAAGTGGCTGAAAGAAAAAGACAATTTTGGTGGGGAGTGAGAGGAGTAGAGCACGGTGGGTTGATGCCTGCAGCACCACTCACGATTTCATTGTGACTGCTGGGACTGGCAGGAAAGTTCCAGCACCGGTGTGCTCAGCAGTGGTCACGAGGTGCCACCACCCCCATGGGTGTCTGTGGGTTTGGGGCACAGCTGCTAAGTTGGGTCCAGCCACTTGTGTGGCTCTGGACAGGCAGTGTCACACCCTCCCTGTCTCCCAAAGTGCTGCCACACCAAGCTGACAGCACCAGACTGGGAAAGGTGAGGTGAAGGTTTGTGCAGGTGACCTTGAAAAGCTGGAGAGAAAGCCATTTGCATGTGTGCTTTAGGAAATCTCTCCAAGGAGCCTAACGAAAGCTCTAATCACAAACCACCTTCAAGTGTGCAGTAATGACAAAGGGGAGCTCAGAACCACGAACAGGGTCATGCGCTGAACTAATACATATTCACCACCTCTCACGTGGAGGCTGCATCAATCAGATCCGCTTCATTCTTCACAGCCTGATCCAAGACAGGTCATGCATAATCTTTTTTCTTTTCGTTCAAGTCTGCGCTGGAGAACGGTGGTTCCAAGTTCTGTTTTCCAGGCTGTGCTGCGAAGATTGCTTAGCTGATGACTTAGGTGTGGTGTGTTAGAAAGGATTAATTTCTTTGTGGGCATGTGCACAGGTACATAGAAAATGAAATTTTTTCTTCTTGAAAACTTCTGGGGCAAAACTAGGCTAGGATATATTTCTCAAAAAGCCCCAGAGGGACATTTTTCAGAATGTTAGTCTTAAACCTCTACACATCAGGGACATGACTGTCCTCTACATGGAGGTATTTTCCACCACTTCAGCAATGTCAAATGTCCTCCAGGGAACAAGCAGCATTTTGTTTCCTTTTTGCTAAACCTTTTTCTTTTTCTTAGGTGAAAAGGAAAGAAAGATGAGGTGAGAAAATAACATTAAAAAAAAGAGAGAGAACAAAAATTTACTAGGATTTGTAGGGAGGACAACATGCAAACCCAGGACTGCAGGGTCACACTAAAGTGAGGCTGGAATAGAGGTAGTTAGGTCTCATGGTCTCATAAAGCAGGACCAGATGGACAGAAACCTGCTTTACTGCAGGTCTGAAACAGTCCAAATCTGTGCTGAAAACTCCCCCAAGCCCTCCCTCCCCATAAAAGCTTGCCTTTTCCATTCACCTTTCTCTGTTCCTCTGGCTACAAGATGGCAGAGACCTACAGAGCACAGGTGGAGGAACACAGAAAGCTTGTGGTGCATGCAGACAAAAGGAACAAAAGAAAACACAGAAAAAAGGCTGGTGATGTATGAAGCCAATAACTAAAGCCTTTCACACGAGCTTCTTCCTTAATTACTGTATTTAGCGCCACTGGCGTAATCAAGGACGCGGAGCTGTGACTGTTCAGTCACTCGTGACAGACCCAGTGCGGTATAACCTCATCCCCTCTCCTCACTGCCTTCCCTGAAGCCTTCCCAAGAGCATCCTTCATTCTCCAACCCTGCAGCCTAGAAAATAAGTCAAGGGTGGATACCGAGCTGTACCAGGATGCTGTGTATGCTGAAATGACTACTGTCAGTATGCCACATTGTATCGAATACCTACAAGCCACAAAAATCCCCCAAAGCTAAAACCGACCTGGCAACATCAACTCTGGCTATCTTTCCATGCTACAATTCCTTGGGAAGCAGATTTTGCTTAAAAAGTGCTCTCCTGCTCTCCTCTCTGCTGTACATGCAGCTCCCTCCACCCAGCTGTGACCATCTCTGTGCTTGTCACTCTCTGCTTTAAACTAGCTCTGAAAATGACCTGGTTTTAAAAGAAAAAAGAAAAAAAAGTCTGTATTTTGG
>VYXC01010955.1:289530-312287 GCA_013397175.1 Platysteira castanea
GGGTTTTAGTAAGCTAAGACAATTTAGAGCTCTTTTTTCCTCCATGCACACCAAAAGCATTGGGCCAGTGCCCCAGAGTGCTCTGGGAATTACCTTTGGAAACAGGAGTGGTGGTGAACTGCTGGCAAAGAGAGGGCATGGACTGAGCAGAGGGGATCAGAGTGTGAATTCCCATTCTGTCACTTAGCAAAGTTAAACCTCTACACATGAGGGACATGGCTGTCCTCTACATGAAGGCCTTTTCCACCACCTTGACAGTGTAAAATATCCTCCAGGGAACAAGTAACATTCCCATTCCCTTTACATTGAGTGCCTTGGCTGCAGAGGGATCTCATCCTGCAAAAACAAGGATCAGATAGTAGCTCTTGTTATAACACGAAGTACTTGGACTGTGGAATAACTCCAAGTTCATGCTGTTTGGGAAACCCCATTATTATTATTATTATTACACTCCTTTTTAATTTCCTAACTTCCTCATGGCTCCTCTTCCAGCCTGAACTTTGCATCCTTTTCTCTCTTTCCCATCACTTAGTTGTAACTAATGAAAGGGAGAGGAGGTAAGTGTTAAACCTAATTTCAATAGAGCATCAAAATTCCTTACCAACAGTTATTTTCCAACTTCCACTCATTTAACTGTCTCACTCTCAAATGTCATTGCAGATGCACCGTGTACATACCAAGGCTTAAGGGATTTGTTCAGAATGAAAATGAGGTGGGAAAAACTGCATCTGTGCAGGTATTGGCTCCATTCTGCCCCCTCCAAAATCCATAGGCACCTTACCACCCATGCCAGTTGAAGCTGGGGCACTCCCGGGGGAGGAGTGCGAGGTGATAAACACCAGGGAAAACAGGACTGGCAGGGCCATCAAAAATAGGATAATGGGAATTAGCTGAATAAGTAAGACATAAATGTCCTCTTCCTACAGCCCTGTTCCTCATCATTGCTCTGCAGAGGGAGTAAATAACTAAATTAGGCAGAAGAAGCTTTAGGAGGAATATGACAGGAAGCAAAATCCTGACAGCAAGGTCTGTTAGGCTCCCAAATGTCCCTCAAGGGAAGCAGTGGACGCTTGAGTCATTTGAACAACGGACTGGACCAAGTGCTGGAAAATGGAAAATGTCCATCTGCATTAGCAGAGGGACATCTCAGATGACCTCGTAGGTTGTTTCCACCCATAAATCTGGGATTCTGTGACAAGACCTGAGCCAGAAGAGGGCTGGGGCAACATCACAAATGGATACACCCATGTCATGTACGTGGGAGCTTTGGGAGACCACGCTGACCTACGTGTTACACGAATGACAACTCATACTCTGGTGTGGAAACTGCTTTCCACCACCCATGGATTTGGGATCTCACTTGTGTGTGTACCTCACCACCCAGTCCATGTCCTATTTACAGGTGAGGGAAGAAACCTGGGATGTCTGTGTCACTTAGTTGTTCTTCATAGCTTGAATACTTCACCTAGACCAGGCTCAGTGGCTTCTGGAGCCTTCCAGATTCCCTTTTTTCTTCTTCCAGATCTTCCTTTATTCTTGGGGACCTCCATCTGGGAATTTTGTGGGAAGGAAGGGCCTGCAAGTCTATTGATCTTTATCCAGGATCAACAAAATGTAGGCCTTTCTCCCAGCACCACAAATTTAAAAAATCACAATACAGAAGTAAAGAAACAAGCAACAAAGACTGAATGGTTTAAAAAACAGGGATCATCTTGGTTTATAATAATGCACACAATCCACCTGCTAGATTTTAATACTCTTAGTATCAACTTCATCCCTTCAAGGATTTCAATTCTCAAAGAAACCTTCCTCTTCTCGCATGAGTAAAGTATCAGCATGAGGAAGCAGAGACCTGTTTCCCAGGATGTGGGAGAGTAAGCATGAGACATTCTCTTCCTTATTGCCTGAAAAACGAAGCTCTCATTCATACCCATGCCTCTACATGCCTGCACACCACTTCTGGTGGCTCAGCCAAAAGTCAGGATCCAAACCCACCAACAACTCCTCTGAGCTCCCATTCCCACTCTCCTTCATCTCTCCAAGGAAAAGGGATGGAGCACGCCACTTCAAGCCTTCCTGTGCTCTGTGTCACCACAGTTCAGCACCACTCCTACCCCCATCCATCTGACAGCATTAGGAACCCCTGGTACCAACAGCTGCCCATCACACTCCAGCAAAGAGCATCCATCCGTCCATCCTGCCTGTGGTTCCCCCTCCCATCACTCACCCCCGGAAAAGTTTCCCTCGTTGTTAGTGAGCCCTGCAAAGCCTTATTAGCCCCTCAATACCTGGCAGGACCGACAATAAGCAATAATCAATGAGTCATTTAGGCAAAGAAATTGCTCCTGAGAGTGCCATTATTAATTCTGGGAATATAGTTTTGTGTGGTAGTGAGAAATGGCACTGATTCAGGCTCTGAACACAACCCAGGGAGTTCAAAGCACGCCGTGTACCTGTGCATTCGGGCACACAGGCATGGATGTGCATGCACATTCCCACTCCTGGAGCTGCCTATCAGCCAGGGGAAGGGAGGTGAGTTAGTCTGTGCTGCTCTTGTTGGACTGGGCACGTCTATAGCCAGAGTCACACCTGATCCCTCACCCTGCCCTGCTGGACACCAGCTCTGAGCAGCATCCTGCAGTGGCAGCTGTCCTACTCCCCTGCCACAGCCACCTCCTGCCATCAGGACACAAACACCCCTTTGCCTGGGCATCAAAACTCAGCCCTTCCTTTCACTGGGCCAGCAAAGTTTCCTGGAAGTGCTTAAAAAACAGAGGTGGACATTTAGCAAGTCCAGAGCCCTTTGGAATTACAGCCCTCACCTGCCTGGGTTAACCCACTCCAAAATTCCCCCCTGTCTGCAGTTTTAAGAGCTCCAATCCTTTCAGAAGGCAGTCCCTTCTAGACCAGGCATCTGCTTGGCCCCAGAGGTGAGATGTAGGAAGAGGAGTTTGGGGAGCTCTCCCTGGCTCCTGCTCCAGCACAGCCCCTTCTGCTGGCACATGAGGATGTCAGGAGGAAAACAGCTCATCTCTGCAAAGCAGGAGAAGGCTCCTCTTTGACACTGCAGCCAAGTGCTATTTCAATGATGCAACTGGGTTTGAGCAGGCAAGGGAGTGACTGGGACAGTCTGGGCATGCAAGGTCTTCTGCAGAGTGCAATTAGGAGCTGCTGTGATTTCCTCATCAGCTTTGGTAACGGCTGGCGTGACAGGGGAAAAAACTGGTAACACTGGAAGCTTTTATCCTTTTAGTGAGATTTCATTCCTCCAGCAAACAATGTGCACCTGAAAGTATGATCTCAGAGATCACATACTCAGGTGAAAGCGAGCTCAGGGCACAGGCAAGGCTTGGTGGTGGCGTAGAAGCCATGTGCTGGCCCACCAGCCTTGCTGCAATCAGCTCCAAAGCAGCCTGTCCTGGACAAATGTGCTGGACACCAGGATAAAACCAAATACTAACACACAGCTTGCAGAAAAAAGCCCAACCTGGGGTTTGCCCATGTGACTGTGACATACAGAGCAGGCATCCACAGCAGCTGGAATCCAGCAGCCAGCTAAACCTGTGAGAGAGGTGCTGCTGTAGAGCCTGGCTCTTGCTCTGCTGTGTGGAGAATTGGGGTGTAAGGGCACATCCTGCCCTGAGGAACTGGTTAATCCTGCTGGCTCGAGGGCTGAGTGCAGCCAGTGCCTTGATTGCATTTACAGTGTTAAGCCACTCATTGAATCCAATTAGTGGGGTCCTGCATGCAGAGCAGTGGATCCACCTGGAGACCAGGAGGGTGGGTATGGGCTTGTGAAACAGTCTGTGCTGAAGAACAGCCAGGCACTGCTGCACCCCACAACCCCTGTGCCTGCTACCTGGAGCTGGGAGAAAGTGGATTTCACAGTGTGTGACTAACCCCAAAATGTGCCAAGGGGGGGCCTCTGGGCAGTGACGTGACTCACTTCCTTTTGAGGACAAACAATTTCCCCTCATTCCTACAGGTCCAGCAGCATGAACAAACTTGTAGCCCGGTTGCACCAACACCTCTCTCACAGGACCCCTCTCCTGTGCCTGGGGCATCCCAGCATCTCCCACCTCTTGTGCCACTGATGGCAGGTGGCTGGGGGAAGAAGAGACACCGGCACTGAATGCACCAAAGCTGCCCAGAGAGCCTCTCTCCACAAACAACAGGCACGAGGGGGGAACCAGGATTCCTGTTTCCCTCCTGCAGCTCTGATGTTCACCTTCCCAGGCTGAAACACAGCGTCTTCCCTCTGTTCTCTGGAGAGCACACCTCCCACCCCACGCTGGACCCTGCTGAACGGGGCCTCCTTCCCGACAGCAGCCAGTGTGCAGCCCGGTGGGCTGAGTGGGCTGAAGTCCTTTGTCCTGTCAGACCTCCTGTTCCCCTCTGCTCCTCGCCCCTCCTGTGGGAACACGGCCCACGGGGCCACATCCTCTGGATGCCTGCGACTCACCGTGTCTGACTTCGGAGATTTGCAGCAGAGATCTGAGTAATTAAGAACCAAAGCTACGTTTCTGTGTCAAAGTCATTATGAAGACATCACTGTAGCCTTTTAAAACCATCTTAGCTAATCTGCAGGGAAGACTTTCCTCCCTCTGGGACAGAGAGACACCCTTTCACTCCCAAAATTCAAAGTGCGCAGAGAGTTTTTAACCTCCCTAGCCCAAAATTAAGACAAACACCCCGGTTTTTCTCAGACATACCAGTAAAGGGAAAGCAGCAATGGGTTTATAAATAACTGTCTGATCTGTCCAGCATTGCAGTCAGTTTGGTGACTCTGTGTCCTTGTTCTTGTTGTACTCACTTTTCATGAGCAGAGAGCAGAAATGTTCACGGAAAATGGGTTTCAAAGGCATGTGCATAACTGTTCCTGGAAATCTAATTTTACATGTACAGTAAAATCATCTGCCACCATACAAGAGTTGAACAGGAAAAACCCATGAAGACACTTGGCTGACCACTGTACAATTACCTTCACTGGGTCCAAAGTGCAGAAAGTGTGAATGTATCCCAGCAAATGTAGCAGTAATATTGTTAGGCAACCAGGAAAAAGCAGCTAAAAATCAAATGATTAATGGCTTTTCTTCTTCTTCTTTTTTTTGTTTATGTTTTTGTTTTTGTTTTTTGTTTTTTGTTTTAATGTGGTATGAACAGGAAGGTTTAAAGCTCAGTTTTTGCAAGATGTTTCTTGCAGGAGCAGATCTGTTTGGAAATCCAGCAGATGCCTGGAGATAATGGCTGTGAGAAGCCCTAAATTCCCATCTACCTATCAAGTGTGTAGACAAGCTCACCAAATGGTAACATCACGTTACCTTACCAGGAAATGGGGAAGAAGTGATCAGCAAGATTAGGCAAAAAAAAAGGCACTTAGCTAGAATTTCTAAAATCTCTTCCAGCTCTTGACTAAGACATTTTTTCTTGTCACAGAATAAACCAAGGGCTGTTACAAAAACACAGTTGCCCAGGGTAGCGGAAAGGGATGTAAGACAGAAGAACTAAAAAAGCACCCCGGCATGATACAGGAAAAGCTCCATCAAAAATAATGAATCTAAATTCACTGCCTCAGTGGCTGAAGAAACAAAGGATGAGATTGTCTGGCTCTGGACGTCGGAGCCTTAATGTGCTGCTAATAATGTTTATATCATAAAGCAGCGTCGCTGCATTAGCTTTGATTTAGCAACACCAGTTTACATCGACTGAGGAAGCCATCTGTAAATTCAGCTCCTCAAATGTAAATACAGTGAAGGAAGAAAGGCTTGGTCATCCCTGGAGGACATAAGAAGGGAGCTGCTGGGCTGACCTGGGGACTCCCAGGTGCCCACCCTGCTGTCACATCTTTGTCACCTGTCTGAGGTGCAAAAGGGACGTGTGGTCTGCATGGCTCAGCCTCTGGCTCTGCAGACCTATCCCTCCAGTCCTGGCAGTTCTGCTTGACTTCACTCCAGCTGTGCCCCACTCCAGCTGTGCCCCACTCCAGCTGTGCCCCACTCCAGCTGCACAGGGAACGAGCCTCAGAAGCTCTCCAAACCTCCAAGTGTGAGTAGAAGAGATTTTAGGATAAAACTATAAAAGTGATATTAACAGATTGCTGGGACCAGACGGTTTCACTCAAGAGCTCTGAGGGAACTCAGACTTGAAACTGCTGACCTATTCAGTACAATACCACAGCAGCTGTTGAAATGGCGAGGCACCACAGGAATGGAAGGTGGCAAATGTTACATTCATTCTTTAAAAGGGCCTTTAGAGGTCATCCAGAAACCTGTGGGCTGGGAAGCTGAGTGAGGCGAATTGACAGAAAGCACAACAAAGAGCAGAATAGCTGAAAGTGGGATAGAATGAGAAAGAGCAAAGTTTGTTGAGTGAGAGCTCAGGCATTTGAAATCCATTCATGTCGAGACCTGGGCAATTCGACATTTTCATAAAAGATCCAGCTGCAACCAGGTGGGGAGTAATCTCAGGAAACTGAATGGCAGGTTGATGACATAACCTATGAAACTCGCCAGCAGCAAATAAAAAGTGGGGACTGTGAGAAACTCCAACCCGAGCCATACAAAGACCATCAGGGACACTAAATTAACATCAGGCAGGAAGGAAACCTCAGTCAGTGAGTTTGCTGAAAACTCCAGCTTGTTGAAAACACCTGCTTAACAGGTGTCAACAGTGCAAAAAAAGAGCTTTAGGAATGACTACAGAGTTAAAAGAGAATGAGAATGTCTCCTTCTAAGGTGCCCTGCCTCAAATACAAGGTGTCCACCAAGGAGGATGTAGAAGAACCCATGAAGACACAGAAGAGATGACATGGAAATTACAGCAGAGTCCTTCTTCTTGGCCACCTCATCTGACAAGGGATATGAAAGAGATCCTGACAACTCGACATGGAAGTGGGACCAGGAGATCAGTATTTGTGTCTGCTATCACAAAGGAAAGGCAGCCCAACCCAATCTATTGGACAGAGGTCTAATACGAAGAAAAGGAAGTACTTCTTTCACACAATGTTAAATTGAATTATGGCACTTGTCACAGGATGCTGTGAAGACCAGAATTATAAAAGAATTCCGAAAGGGGTTAGCCAAATTCTTGGAGGCTCGACCCATCTGCAGCTGTTAAACACAATGACTCAAATGCCAGTCAAAAATTCCCTTAACCGCAGTCTGCTCTCTACTGAGCTGGTAACATCACAGAGGAATTGTGCTGTGCTTGCCCTGTCCTTACACCCTTTACCTCAGAGTCTGCTGCTGGAATGAGCAGCCCAGTTAGCTGGGCCTTCGGTCTGAGCCACTATCACTGCATAAGACACATTACACATGACATAAGATGTTTATGAAGAAATTGTAATTTGTTGCAGGTGATGGTCAAGTTTGTTCACCTCACAGGAAAGTTTTATCTCTGGCAGGCGCTAATATCTGATGCCTTGGGAGAAAGGCACTTCTGTCCTAAAAATCTATCATGCCCCTGGCAGTCTGTACCAAAGACCAGCTCCTTCCTGATCTCCCACGGCTGCTCTGCTAAATCCATAAACCGTGACAGTGGATTACCTTTATCATTGATTTAACTGTCACCACTAAAAGTAGTTAGCAGTCATGAAATAAGCCAGCAAGCACATTTGAAGCAATGTCCTCCCGAGGCACATATTTCCTTTTATCAGTCTTAAATTAATTGTCCTTCACTGTGTGACGTGTGCCTTATTCTCACTTTGCAGCATGAGTAAAAAGGAAGCACCGATCACTTTCCATCTCCTGCACCATAATTCCGTTCGCTCAACTGCTCTCCCTTCTGCTGCTTCCCCCTTCCAGCTGACACAGGCCAGGGTTACACAACCATGGCTTTGGCCATGAGGGATTCCTTTCCTCGCTCAGCTGTGGCTGCTGTGCTGGGCACAGTGAAGGAGAGGGTGGTGGGGATGAGTTATGGATCACCTGCAGGAGGAGAGGGGCAGGTGAGAATCCCTCGCTGCCATGGCCGGCCCACACTGGCACCAGAGTGCTCAGCTGGGTGTCTGTGCTCAGCCTGCTCGGTGCAAAAACAGCCTGTGTTTTTCACTGCCACCAGTCTGGCATCTCCTGCCAGCTCTAGGCATTTCCTTTCTGAAGAAAAAACAACCCAGGTTTGATCATTCACTTCTGGGGTTGTGCTAAACTTGCCAGCATCTGTTCCATCTGAACGGCGGGGGAAAAACACCAGTCCTGGACTGGGAGAGAAAGGGGAGATACCAAGTTGTAATGTGAGAAATGAAGGCAAGAAAAACAGCATCTTGAGAGATGTTAAAGACAAAAACAAACGCTGTGAACAGGAGCAGAGACAGATTTCAGAGGAGAGGAAGGAAGACAGTGACTAAAGCACCAAGAGTGAAAACAGTGTATACATGGAAACTGAGTCCAGGCTCCCAGGGTTTCTTTGTACTTGTTTTTCCTACCATTTCACAGAAATCATGATGCTGGCGGGATCCCTCTATACCCAAGGGTCAGTGATGTCAATGAAAGTTGGTGGAGCTGCACTGATTTGTATCCATTAAGAAGCAACTTTCTCAAATTTCCCAGAATTACTGGAGTTTAAAATAATGCCCTGAGAACCCAGCTGAAAACAAGAGTTGGGATTATCCTTAAGACAGGTCATACTAAAACCTAATTAAAAATAATTTAGAATGCATCCATTATTTTTTAAGAGTTGAAAAATTCCTAACTTGGGATGGTCACATTGAAAACATTGAAAGCTCTGGAAAAACATGTGCATGACACTTTTCCAGTTTAGGAGTCACAGCAAATGCACAAAGAGCTCTACAACTCTTTGTTGTAGACAACCGTTTGCTCCAGCTCAGCAAACAACTTCTTTAGAAAGAAAAATAAATAAGTATCTCTGTTTTCTCCAAGTGTCTATTTAATTTTTTGGATTTACCTTTCCATCACTCTCCTCCCAAATGTGATAGGTAGATTTAGAAATAAAAACTTCAGAATAAAAAAAAGAAGGAAAAATTTTTTGATCCATTTCTTTTTAAAAACCACAATTGTTTGTTGTTTGGTTTGGGGTTTTTTTGTTGTTTTTTTTTTTTGGCTGAGTGTTTGTCAGGTCAAACTAAAGCTTGTCAGTGTTTAGGGGTCTCTTTGCAGACAAAACCCCTCCTTGCTCTCATTGTGACTGCACAAACTGAATACAAAGTCTTTTCAGTATTTTTTTAAAACTCAAGTAATATTTTACAAAAGCCAATCCACTCTCCCCCTCGAATCCCTCCCTCCCCCTCCTCCCCTTCGCTCTCTTTCAGTCACTGCCTTAATCTGGCTGGGGCTGTCTCAGCTGAAGGTGACACGGAGGCAGTGCCCATCTGGTCACTCTCAACCACGCCGGGCCACCCTCACTGCCCAGACCTCTGGTCCTGCTGCATTTTATAACCCGATTACCACAGACTTGGGTTAAATTCAGACAGATTGCCTACCAGCAAAAGGCTCAATATCCCATTATCAGATTTGTGAGCCCGCCATCCCTCTTTGTTTAGGATGTAATAGAAAGTGTCAGTAATGTCCTACGGACTTCGGCTTGAAAATGAGTCTTGACTATGGAAGTCATAAGTGCATTGGGGGAAGATACTCCACAGAATCACATGCAGGACAACAATTTTAAAACATTTTTTATTTAAATATTAAATAAAACACATCAACTAATCATTTTGGTGTACACCTCTCATTTTAACATAAGAAATAAAATGATTGTTCAGTCATGATAAAAAATAAACTATACATCTCAATTAAACCAATCACGTAGTGTCTTTAAATACCCTATTGCATTGCAGTCTGCAGAACAGCACTGTCAAGATATCTACAAAAAAACCCCAGACTTTTAAAATGACCTCTTCTGCTCCAGCAATAATTCCAAAGAGGTTCTACAGCAATTGGAAAAGAAAAAAAAATACTATGAAAGTAAAGTGCTTGTCATTGCTCAGGACAGGAAACAAAAGAATCTGTGGCCTTTAGATCCATGGCATTAAACAAAACACAAATTGAGGAGGAAACTCTGTGGTTTAAGTACGTGTGCTACCCCTTACAAAACTGAAGGCCAAGTTGCTGCTTTATGACAAGCTGGCTTCTTTTCTTCTTGCCCTCCTCTCCAGCCATCTCCATGCAATCTCTTTTTTGGGTTGGGTTTTTGAGGGGGGATTGTTTGTTTGTTTTTTTTTCTTTTAAACCCACACTACAAATGAGCATGAGACTTTGGTGTTTTCTCTGCTGCAAGGCACCACTCATTAACAGGAGTTCAACTCAAGCAATTTTCTGTCACTTTGAAGCTTCCAGACCACGGAGCAGCAGTGGCAGGCTGGAGATGCACCAATACAGACACACAGATACAACACACAGATAAAGAGGTCGTTTATGGAGAGCCACAGACAGAGCCACATGACATCTTCAACCCTTCCTACTCCCACCAACTAACCTGGTCAATCTTTGGCTTTTTTCTTTTTTTTTTTTCCTTGAAAAAAAACCAACTAAACAAACCAAACAAAAAAGAAAACAACAACAACAACAAAAAAAACCAAACCCAAAACAGGTCACTATATTATTTGCAAATGTGTAATACTGCAGGTTGCATGAAGCCAAGGTAACTTGAAGGCACCCTGTGTCACACTAGGGAGATGGGTCCTTGAAGCATTTAGACAGAATGCAGCCACGCTCTGACACTCGGATGGCAGCTCCCAGCCAAGCTGCCTCTCTGTCTGCTCACCTGCTTCCAAAGCTGGCATGCACTCCCAAACTCATGTCTGTAGGAGCACAGCCTGTCCTCCCCTCTGCACCTCAGCATAACCTCTATTGACACCAAAGTCGTGGTCTGCCTCGGCAGGGGAGTTGGGGTTTATACCAGGAACACAACAGAAGCGTATTACAAAATATAAAAAATAACTAGTGTTATGTAGTTTTCTGCTTCCTATTTATATACATATACAGCATTAAAAACCATACGAAAAAACACCTATCTAATCCAAAACCTCGTTTTGCTAATATGCCAAAAAACAAACCAACCAAAAAAACAAACACCCAAAGATTGTGCTGTTTTACTCACTTTTAATACAGTTTTGTTCAGAAAAAGCTGTACTCCGTTAGAGTAGAATTCTGTTCTAGCCTATTCCTTTTGTCTTTGTTAGTATATAATTATAACCTCAATATTGCACATTTCCCCAAGAGTCAGTTCTGTTTGGACCCTGATAATGAAATGCATAAAAACATAATTAGCAGCGGAAATAACGATGCGCAGCACTAAGAAATACCCCTCAGGCAACTTTGTGGGCAACCTCCAGGAGGGTTTTTTAAAAAGGAAACCCTTCCCATTACCCCAGAGGTGCTGCTGCTTCCCTCAGTGCCTCGGCAAGAACATGAACAAACTTAGAGTTTATAAAAAGATTCCTAAAGATTACCCAGACCAACAAAATATAGGCATGTCTGCACCCGTGTGTATGCACACACACACCACTCCCAAACAAACCTCCCTGCAAAAGACCAGGCATTATGCAATTTGGATCCTGATTATCAAGGGATACATTTCCAATAGTTACTGCTTCTGTACTAATTAGAAGGGCATGCTAAGCTTTTCCAGCTGATGTATCAAGCAAGAAGTTCACAGTTTTCATTTAAAGTATGTGTATCCGGGAGGTGTGGAATGGGGATGTTGGTTCCTTTAAATAAAATGAGTGTTAACAGGAGGGAAAAGGAAAAACAACAAATGGCAATGCTTCCATTTTTGTCTCCTATGAATGCATAATGCTGCATGCCACTGGTTTTCTGTTTATTTTCTTTAAAAGAGGTAATCATCTTCACAAACCCATAAATGAATATTGTGAAAAAGGGAGGCTCTGGTCCCTTCTTTGAAAAGCCTCTCCCTGCTGTGTCACCACTACTGACAGCTGCTAATCTTGCATAACAGCAGAGCTGTATTGGTCTGACTTGAGTACAGTACCGAAGAGTTCTTCCCCAACCACATCCCTCCCTGCCCCCCACAAATGCCCCACCCATCTGCCCCATCATTATTTTTTACCTTTAAAAAAAAAAATTCAGTTTCTATTCGTATTTGTTCAGTGCAAGAATAGTAGAAGCAAAAAGACATACATATTGCTTGTTTCAGTCCTACAAAGCTGCCAGCTTTCTCAGCCAGACAGCCTCTTCACATACTTCAAAATTTATTGCTTCTGAGAGTCACTTGTCCCCACGCCGCCAGCCACGGAACAGCGCTGAAAGTTCCCCGCAACGAGAGCAGCCTGAAGCTCTCACTTGACCAGCACAAACTTCCCCAGCTGGCTGGCAGTCAGGTCCTCCATCTCACAGTCCCCGTGCTGCAGAGCGACGGCGTCGTAGCTCGGGGAGGGCGCGGAGAAGCTCTGCTGCTGGGAGAAGCCGGCGGCGAGCGGGGGCACGCTGCTGCTGCTGCTGATGTACAGGCGAGTGTCCAGCAGGTGAGCGGCCGACGACACCGGAGAGACGCTCACGCCGAAGAAATGAGGTTGGAGCAGTTGGCTGCTGCCAGCAAAGGCCAGCTCAAACGAGTTCTCTCTCTGCAGCTCTGACAGCAGAATGGAGTTGGAGGCTTTGCAGGTACCCGGCCCGTCAGAGGAGGGGATGACACTTGCTGCAGATGTCTGGGAAGCCTGGGGACAAGCTGTTTGGAGTAGTTGGTGATGCTGGAACTGGAGCATTCTGGACAAAATCCAAGGGGGAAGAGGTTAGTTTGCATTGCTAGGATAATTTCGTGTTTTATTCCTTCCTTTCTTGCCCCTAACCTTGACGATAACTTTCCCCTTTGTTTCCTTCTCTCTATCAAACCTCTCCTTACCCAAGCAGTGCAATCAAAGCAAGCTGCCCATGCCAGGCTTTTCCTCATTCTGTAGAGGGCAACTATCACAACCAAGTTTATCTGGTCACGATTTGGCCACCTAATAATAGATGTTCTAGAGACAATGTGTGCAGATAAACCGGAAGCTCAATTTTCCATCTTGCTTCTATGGGAATGAAGAGGTGCCACCGCACATGACATTTGAGGCCACTGGAACTGTGCCTCCTTTGTGGGCTGTAACTTTTCCAAATTACAAGGTCTCCCTTCCTTGCCATGGGAAAATTACAGGAGGAGGCAGAGGAGGAAAGAGATCATTCCCAAAAGTAACAAAGAAAAACACAGCTTGCAGTAGGGAGAAGCAATGTTTTCCCCCACACTACCAAACTGCTTCTTAATTCAGCAACCTCCAAATATTTGGACATTGAGATTTTTGAGTGGAATTGCACGTCCTGTGTTACATGTGCCAGGGCAGGAAGCCACAAAGGAAGCCAAGCTGTTTGCCCACTGCCACACAGCAAAGATGGAGCACAGGAACCCCCAGTGATCAAACCCCCAACCTCTTCTGCTGTGTTTACCCCTCCTTACCCAAAGTAAACCCAATGAAAAGACAGCAAAGCTCCTCCCTCACCTCTGCTGCTGCAGCACCTCCTCCAGGAGGCTTCTCCCCTCTCTGCTGTTCCCACTGCTGCTGTACATGCAGGTGTTGGGCTGTGTGTGCTGGAAAGGGCTCATGGCACTCCTTGCTGCCCGAGAGGAGGAGGACTGACACACCTGCCGAGCAAAGCCTTTGATTTTATTCAAGCCGAGAAACCCCTTGGCTCGAGCGTTCTTCCGCAGCTGCTGCCTAAAAGCCTTCAAGCCTGTGGGACACGAGGAAAAGAAATGCACTTTAATCCTCCTCAGCGTTTGCCTGAGTACAGTACAGATCTGCCTTTCTGGGCACTGCCCTCCTGGGTGTGAGAACTGGGCTACAAGAGACTCCAGCTCACGTTCACCCTCTGCCTGGTGGTCAGAGCAGGGTTTAGGTAATGGAACAGGGACTGGGACAGCTGCACCCTTGTGCAGACACAACCAAAGGAAAAGCCAGAGAGAAATCATGACGTTGTGCACTCCATATTTTAGGAGGAAGGTGGAGCCTGCCATCCCACTCACGGCAGCAGAAATATCTCCACGGGCAGGCTGAATCAGGGTCTGGGAACCTTTCCTCCAGGAACCTTCCTCAGGGCATCCCACCCTCCCTCAGGGCCCATGAATAACATGGCCCAAGAACAAGAGGCAGAATAGCCAGGTGCCCGGCCTCAGCGTAACACTAACAGGGGCAGCAAGGCTCCCTGCACCCTACCCTCTCCCAGCGACTGTAGGGAGGGTGCAATTACTCAGCACCAAAGCCAGGAAGACATTACCTTGAGTTAATGAGGTATCAGATGCTCGCCTTCCTTCTTGGAAGCTGACAGGCAGGAGAGAAGCACCTCCCATGCAGCCCTGGGCTTGTAACACGGGAGCGTCAGACTGGGAAGCGAGGAAAGGCGACGTCATCCTCGCTGTGGCCGGGCTCCCCGTCATTACTTGACCTGCCAAACAGCTGCTCAGGGCCACTGAGCTGTCATTTGAAGATGAAGTAAGGCAGCTGTCTGAACTAGTTCCCTCTGTGGGGCTGGCAGAGGAGGAAATGACTATACCTATGGAGGGGAAGGAAGGAGAGAAAGAACATTCCCAAGATGAGTACAGGAAGGAACAAACATGACATCAGAGCCTTCTGCCCACCTCCACTGGCACTAATAAACAGCCTCAAGCTGGAGAGGTGTCCAGCAACTCGTGTTGTCCCAGGACTTGACTCCAGCAACGGGTCATCAACAAATAACCTCAGCTTGGGCTCCTGTCCAGCTGGCAGGGCTCTGCCAGCACTGCCAGCATCACCAGGCTATGCTGGATCAGGCACACAGCGTTTCTTCAGCACAACCAGGATTACTGTTCTGTGAACAGTTGTGCTTATTTGGTTGGTTCATAGGGTCTGGGTATGTAGCAAACACGATTAGTGAGGAGTTTTTTGTTAAATTCAGGCACTCTCTCCTCCCCCAGTACAACAGCAGGAGGAAGCAGACCAGGTTTGTGTCCTGCTTGTGAGCACACTCCCCTTTGAAGAGATCTAGATGACATACAACAGCACAACTTCTCTTCCCTAAGGGCCCTGCTTATCTGTAGGAAGACAGAACTGGGGAGGGCAGAGTACAGACCTCTTTTCTAGGCTTTCCTACCTCAGTCAAGGTAAAATCAGCACATTCTCCCTCGGCATTTGGGCTCTATGAGACTCCCTCTTTGCTCTTCTCCTCTGCCTACAGACACCCTTCATCTCCCCCAGACTTACTTACATGGAGGGACGTGCTGATAGAAATGGGTGGTCACTTCAGCCAGGGTGTGCCTCCTGCTGGTGTTGCTGGGGATGCAGATGGGGTGGTCATACGCCTTAATTTCATCTTCCAGCTCCTTCTCTTGCCTCACTTCCTCACTGATGGTGGTCTCCAGCAGGCTGTTGGGGGAGATGGAGCGGTTCCGGAAGAGCCCGTTGAAATTGGTATCCACAGGGAAGAACACAGGCTGGAAAACATGCCAGATCACAGACTTCAGGGTCTTTTGCTTATTTCTGCACTGCCTTTTAATACTCTCCACAATTCTGTGGCATGTCTTCAGCAGCAATATCGTTTGAGAGGCACTGGTGACACCATGCCCAAATGCCAAACAAAACATAGGAGGGAAACAACAACAGTCACAACCCCCATTGTCGTGGATTGGCAGAACAATGGAAAAAAGAAGCGACACACAGTTTAGCTGGGAACACCAACCTGTAATGGGTTGCTTATGTCACAGTCCATTTCTGCCTGCAAAGATGGCTGAATCAGGCTCTGAGGTTGCTGGTAAAGCAGAGATGATCGCAGGGTTTCACTAGAGAGACTGTCCTGAGGCATCTGGAGAGAGAGGGATGCACAGAAGCCATCACACACACTGCAGTTCCACGTGACTTTTCAGACACTGGAGAGTCACAGAATTTCAGAGCCACCTCCCCTGCAAGCTTTCTCCCTATGCTTTCTATGAAAACGAACAAAGCTAATCCATCAATGCCAACACAAACACAGAACTCCTCCTCCTAAGTTAGGTGGTTTAACTGGAAGTGCAATTTGCAAAGGCACCCAAACCACACTTAAAAGGGGGTGGGGGCGAAGAAAATAAAAAGAATGTCAGAAAAACACATTAAGTGACTCATGGAGTTCTTCTGAGGAACCTACAGGATATGCAACAAAGAAGCACAACCAAGCCATGCCTCAGAGGGCAGATTTCCATGAGAAGTCTAATCTTGTGGCTCATCCTTGACCTGCACTGGAGGCAGATTATTCTTTGGACCATGACCCGCGGTCACTTCCTAGGAAGCAGGGCATTAATATTCACTCAGCCTCCTGCTGAAGAGCAGCAGGCTGTGTCCTGTCAGAGGGCACCACTGTCAGAACCGGTTTGCAGAAGCCTGGCAGTCACACTGAAAGGAGATCCACAGGCCCCTGTGCCTCTCCTCACCTCAGCGCTGGTGATCTCGGAGCTCCTGGGCCGCGGCTGCCGGCCGGCTGCCGGCCGAGTGGACACCTGGCTGCTCCGGTACTCCTTGAGGCGCTCCAGGAGCAGGTAATAAATGGCAGCAAAATGGTTGTAGCTGCTGTTCTGCAGAGACTGGAAGATATTGGAAGGGCCTTTTGAGTTACAGCTAACTCGGGAGGTAAGCAGCCAAAACTCATCACTGAGGGCTCAGAGTAGCATTCTCAAAAAAACAAGCAAAATCCAGAAGGGCAGCGAAGATTTTGTGCTGTGACACCAGATCAAGGCCAGTCACTGAATGACACATGACTGCACCACTGGCATTCTGGCAGGCACTGAAGATGGATCTAAAGGGCAAGAACTCACCTCTACAGTCCTCTGCCTGTCGATGCCAAGGGTTTGCATGATCCCAAGGACCTGCTCGTTGTAGTCGCCCAGGTTGGAGTTGTAGTTCTGCATGGAGAAGGACAAGGACTGCTGCTGCTGAAGGGAGGGGTCAGCCTGCATCCACTTGTGCTGCTTTATTTGGGAGATGGTTATCCGCTTGGTTGGGTCCACAACCAGCATCCGTCGGATTAGTGTTTCACAGTCTGGGTGGCAAAGACAAACTCATGAGCAAGGGGTAAAAACAACAGCCCAGCCCCAGGTCACTGCTAAGAACACTTCCCAGCAAGAGTGAGATGCCTATGAAAACAGGAATTAAAGGTTTGGGAGCAGCTGATGCCTGATCTGACTATCAGATATTCCAGACAGCACAAGAGATGTCCACATACACATCACAAAAACATCTCACTGCAGGAAATGAAGCTGTGCTGAGTATCAGGTGGCCTTGCACCTTGTACAAGAGCTGGTTTTGAGGGGATGCAGGTTTAATGGTGTTAGATCTACATAAAACGGGTCAGAATATGGTACAGAACCCCATCACATACAACTTCCTGGTCCATATATACTGCTTATTTACTTGTAACCAGGAAATAAAGCTATTCATGGTTATAACTGATAAACTTCAGACTTCAGCAGATAATCTCCACGTGACAATGGAGGCACGTTCACTTGGTTTTGAAACCACATCAGAGAGAGGTGATAACACTCCTCAGTTTCACGTTTCTCATCAGACTGTTGGAGTTGTCAGGAAACTCTGAGAACACTGCTAAGTCACACCATTTCTGCTCTCCTTGGCAGCACAGCCACACCGGAATACACTCCTTCTGCATAGCTAAAATACCTTAGGAGAACTACACCCATCTCAGCACTGCAGGCTAGTCTCATTAAAATCCTGTTTTCTCTCTTTTCTGAATGATTATTCCTCCAGCTAGGGTGTCAAGTGGATTTCTGTAAATCCATAGGGATATTCTAAGAAAGGAAACTACAGCCTTTTAGATGCACCATAACACAGAGCCCAGAAAAGAAAACGTGTTCTGCCCTAGAGAAACTACTGGATACATAAAGACAAAGTAATTGCCAGCTGCAAACAGGACAGCTACTCCTTTATAGCACCTGTTCTAACATTAAGGATCTGAAAAAAAAAAAAAGCACCTTCGGACATGAAGTATGGGATGCGGAACCGCCCCTCCAGCACTCTCTGCCTCAGGGTTGGCAAGTTGGGTCCATCAAAAGGCAGAGAACCGCAGACAAGGACGTACAGAACCACCCCAAGGCTCTGCAATAGAAAACAGCACATGAGTGACTCCAGGAAAAACAACAATTTTGAGGGCCCACAGACCCTCACGAAGTGTGAAATGCAGTTTCTGAGGAAGAGACAGCTCACCCATATGTCAAGGTGAGGTCCTTCATATTCTTTGCCTTCGAAAACTTCTGGAGCTGCGTAGGGTGGGCTTCCACACCAAGTGGAGAGGGGCTCTCCCGACTTGTAGAAGTTTCCAAAGCCAAAGTCTGAAATAAAGGTGAAAATCTGGGGTAAGACAACACTCAACCACTAATATTCAGAAGTAGCAGAAAATGGAGAGAAAGGAACAGATGTGTTGCTTTGTTTTCTGCCCATTCATTTAAGCTATTCCCTTCTGTTCAGAAAATCTGTTCTGAGAAATATCTGTAACTGTTGTTTTATTTTCAGTCACACAAATACATTTATAAGATCATCCTAGGGAGACCCAACGTGACTACACGCCTGACATCCTTTATAAAGAGACCTCCTATTTCCTATTACCTGCTAATTTGATATTCATGTTAGCATCCAGCAGGAGGTTCTCCGTTTTGAGATCCCTGTGCACGATGTGGTGGCTGTGACAATATTCCACTGCTGAGAGAATCTGCCAGAACTTCTTCCGTGCTTCGCTCTCACTCAAGTGCCCATTGGAGGTCAGGTGATCTGCGAGACAAAATCAGACAGGATTTAGAAACACCCCGAGGAAATTTTTCATAATCCTGCAGGTGCTGCACTTGCTGCTTGACAGCTGACAGCACAAGCCCTGGGGTTTTAATCAGAATAAATCTGTTACTCAGGAATGACAAAGCCATGGTTTCTAAATCTAAGGAACTGTGGGCTCCATCAGTGAGGACTTACCAAACATTTCTCCATTCTTTGCAAACTCAGTAACAATGTACAGCATATCCTTTGTCTCCATAACCTGTGAAGACACGGGAGGACACAATTTAAAAAAAAATGCAGAGCTCTATAGCTTAATTTATTTTTCTATGTGAATTCTTAAACATATCAGTTCAAATTTATATTTGCTGCAGCAGCTGGCAGTAAAGGCATCTAATTTTGCACCACAGTGTTCTTTCCAAGCAAACTGGTAATGAAAAGGATAACAAATCAAGGCTTATGTGCCTACATTATACAACGGTTTCCCAGGCCATTGTTCTTCTCACCATTACCATGCTACCTAATCTCCATGAGATAGTAGATGAGTGTTTAGATAATTTCATACACTCCCCTTTTGTTAAAATATGCATATATAGTTTTACGGTTAATGGGACATATTTTGAACATGCAAAGACACTTAAAAGTTTATCTAAAGTCATCTTTGTTTCAAGGCTGGTGGGGGCTCAGATCAGCAGAGAGAGCTGCAACCTGGACAAAGCAAGAGGTGGTATCAGATCCCCTGCTCCTGTTCGGAGCTGGCTGGGACGTGGGGAGCCTCCTGTGCAAGTGATAACAGGCTGCTGTTTGTGTAACAGCAGTGCTTGATGCACATCAACAACTGTCAATATGTTACCTATCAATCTAGTATCGACTGGCTTTCATATTTCACAATTTTTGCCTTTGGAGGAAAAAAAAAACAAACTAAAATCCAAACAGGGAATGAGAAATGCTGGGCGTTTCCACGTTCATCTGCAGTTACCACAGCACACCTTTCAAATGTTGCATTTCAGATTTCAGAATACAACATTTCCCTAGAAACATTGCCCTCTCAAGGAACAGATACTTTGTTTTGGAAGGAGGAGGCTCACAACAGGTTAACAATCCAAAAAGCCTCGATTCTACTTCAAAGGCTGTAACTTCCAGGCTCCCAACATGTAACCTTTTTCAAAGACTCTTTCCTCCCCTCACTACAAGTACACACAGACACGAAATGAAAATAAACAAACAAGGAGCAAAGGAAGAGAGGTTCCCAGTTTAAAAAACTGAAGGAAAGTGTTCTGGGAAAGTTGCCAGCTGGATGAAATTAAGACGCGGTGCTGAAACTAAAACAATGATGAAATAATACAAGAACACACACCCTACATTGGTATGTCATCTAATTCCATCCCTGCTTCTCAGCCTCCACCAAACAGGTAAAGCATCAGTAACAACAACAAAGAAAAGAAAACTTTGCTGAAAAGAAATTGTGGTCCACGACCAACGTCATTTGCTGCATCAAGTGAAGTGGTTCAATGAGATGGAATTTAACCTGCTTTTCTAAACGCTCCGAAACAGTATTTTCACCCACATCATTCCACTGAAATGAACTCAACCGAACTGTTAGAATGTTTCTGTATGTCCTACACTGCCCCATGGGCAACCCTGACGTCAGCTGTTAACACAGAATCATTTTTGCTATGATGGGTAACGCTATAAATACAAACACTTCATGTGTGTCAAGGTCTTCTAAAATAATGCCTTGCCTAAGCACCTGCCTTACTGGCTCTTCAGCCTTACATGTTAATTAAACCCTTTTTTTCTTCTTTTTTTTTTTTTCCTAAGCTAACAAAGCCAGCCGTAAGATCACAGCTGATAATAGTGTTTACTACTGCACATGGACTTTCAGACCTGCTGCTCCATCCATCTCCACCTTTCTCCCCTCTGCCCTTTTAGACAGGTCCAGAGAGACTGATACCTCTGCCCTGCTCACGGCAGGGGCTTGCACCAGATGACCTTTAAAGGTCCCTTCCAGCCCAAACTGTTCTGTCATCTTCTTCTTAAATCCACACGGAATTATTTAAGATGATTAAGAGGAATTTATACCAAAGGCTACTCAGATCTAACATTTAGAATTTGCAAAGCAGTCCTCGCTCACAAGACTAATGTGATCCTGTTTTCTGCACAACACATTAATTTGTCCCTACAGTTATAAATATCCATCAGTGCAGAAACCGAACAAATCTAAACCAAAATCCATGTTGTGAAACTCTGCAGGGGAAAGATACTTAAAACTCACTTAAAAAACTACACAAACTGGAACAGAACAACCAAGCAGGTCATTTTTGGCATATTCTGAGATACCAACATTTACCACCTTTTCCTTTTTCACTAATCAAATTTTTTGATTAAATTTCCATTTAGACTCTCTACTTAGATTAATTTGGTTTAATTGCTGGTGATTTTAAATCCCTCCTGCTTAAGGCAAACTCAACTTTAGTGCTTCCTTCTCAACCACCCAGCATGAGTTTAAGTCTTCCTCTTATCTAACGCACACAAGAAGTTCCAGTCCTTTAAACTGGGAAAAGCAGAGGAGATAGGAAAGGCAAGTTAATCATAGGAAGTTCAGATAACCCGTTCCTCAATCTGGAACAAACATCAGCCTGGTTTCAACTGTAAATTTACAGTGCATTTTGTCAAAAAGCTGCTTAATGTACCAGATTCTTGTTCAAAGAATGAAGAATGACTTTGAAGACACCCAGTTTATTTCAAACGTTTTTCAAAAAGTATTTCAATATGCATTCTCTCTGCAAACGTTGGATGTAAAAATCACGTGCAAGAGAAGACCACAAGCGTATTTTATCTACGTGCTGCACTTCAAAGCTGAACTCTTACCTGATATAACTTGATAATGTGGGGATGATTCAAAAGCTTCATTATTTGAACTTCTCTATAAATCTTCTCCAGGTTGCTTGGGTCTAACCTTGTTTTGTCTATTATTTTTATTGCAACCTGCAAATTTAAATAATAACAAAACAACCCCAGGTATTACTAAACAGGTACTCTCACTGTTAAGATATCTTAAAAAAGATACACACCCCCGCACAAACACACCACTCACAAAATCCAAGTAAATCAGCTTTTAAAGTAGCTTTCAAAGTACAGACTTGAAAAAAAAAAAGCTGATTCTGTTTTTCTGAACCGCACAGAATTCACGGCACAGAATGTTTTTGCTTTTCTTTTCTACGTCAAAGGATTACACGCAAGGTAGCGAACAGAACTGCAGAAATTAGCACTGGACAGGATTCCGTAAATCTTTTAATCCGTCCCATGCCAGTGCAAAACAGATTCCTGTAACAGACTATCTCCTGCTGAAGTGACTGAGGCGATTTTGACATGCACTAGAAGTATAAATACGGCTGCACGCCAGTGAAAAAATTATTTCTGCAAATAACACCTCAAGTTCTTTGTTCTTGAAGAACACTGAATGAAAAAAAAATAACCCAAAGCATCTAAAGTCTTTAAGACATCCTTTATTTGCAGGGCGCTTTTAGCAAACTAAGAGTAACTCCACGAAGCTGCAGCAGCACTCAGAACTGCGGGAGCCGGGGTGGATTTTTTGCACATATTCTTGCCGAGTTTTAATTTCACACAGCGGGAAAACTCGCAGCCCCTGCGAAGCGCGGCATCTCCGCGGGCGTGCGAAGCAAGCAGCGCCCGCGGGGCTCCGCGGAGCCGCCGCGCTCCCTCCCCGCGCCCCGCCAGCGTTTCGGTCACCCAGCAGAGCCGGCCCCTCCGCACCCACCTGCGTTTTGGTCACCCTGTGCCGGGCCAGCTTGACCACGGCGAAGTTGCCTTTCCCCAGGGTCCTCTCGATGTCGTAGAAGCCGACTCGCAGGGGCCGCTGCTGGCCGTGCGCGGCCGCGGGCGCCGAGGCGAACTCGGACATGATCACCATGGCTCAGGCGGGGGGCGGGCAGCGCTGGCCGCGCCTCAGGACGGGAGCATCCGCGCAGCACCTGCACGGACACGGCACCGCAGCGCCCGTCAGCCGCGCTCCGCC
>VYXC01010955.1:312387-329492 GCA_013397175.1 Platysteira castanea
CCCGGCCCGGCCCGGCCCGGCCCGGCCCGCCCTCCCGGCGGGGTCGCTCCCCGGCGCGGCGGCGGCTCCCCGAAGGGGCGTCCCCGCAGCGTGGGGATGTCGCGACTGCGGCACCGCCCCGGCGACGGCACCTGGCGCTGGTGACCCCCCGGTGACCGCCGGTCCTGCCGGGCGGGGGTGCCGAGCCCCGGTGTCCCCAGCCACCGAGGCACCTCTAGCGCCGTGTGATGGGGAAGTCCCACCGGCAGTGGGGAAAGTGCGGCTGCAGCCCTGCGGGGGAGAAATTTTCCCTGATCCCAAGGCACAGGGGGGCTGTGGATGCCCGCCCTTTGCACCGGTGCCTGCAGCAGGAAACGGAGCCGCCTTCCCCTGCGCAAGGCCGGTTTCCCTATCCCTGCTTTCCGGGATGTGATGGAGGGGTGCTGCAGAGTATCCCGTCAAGGGCTGGGGACACCCCGATCTGGGGACAGCAGCCCTCTAGGTCCAGCAGCTGGGCACGGACAGCAACAGAAGAAATAGTAGACACCATATATATATATGAAATCTATATAGAATCACGGAGTGGTTTGGGTTCAAAGGATCCTTCAGTCCCAACCCCCTGCCGTGGCCAGAGACACCTTCCACTAAACCAGGTTGCTCAGAGCCTCATCCAGCCTCACCTTGAACACTTCAGGGATGGGGCAGCCACAGCTTTTCTGGGCAACCTGTTCCAGTGCCTCGCTACCCTCACAATAAGGAATTTCTTCCTAATGTCTAACCTAAACATACTCTCCATCAACTTGAAGCCATTCCCCCTTGTCCTGTCACTCCAGGCCCTTCTAAACAGTCTCTCTCCATCTTTCTTGTCAGCTCCCTTCTGGTATTGGAAGGCTGCAGTTAGGTCACCCTGAAGCTTCTCTTTTCCAGGCTGAACAATCTCAATTCTCTCAGCCGTTGCTCGTAGGAGAGGTGCTCCACCCCTCTGATCATCTTGGTGGCCTCCTCTGGACTCTTTCCAGTAGGTCCATGTCCCATATATTTATGCAGCCCTGTGATACTATTGCAGCTCTACACTCAGAATGCACCTGCAGTGCCATTATCTCTGGTCAGTCTGGAAGGGAGGCTGGGGAGGTTTCCCTTTGGCACACCAAGGCTGAAGGAGGTTGTTTAGGATTGAACCTCAGCCAAGAGACTCCTCTCAAGGTCTCATGTGAAACAGCAGATGCACAGGGTTCAAACAGGGAGATCTTCAGCCTCCACACAGCAGGTGACCAAAATGTTTGTACTTGGAGTCAAATTCCAATCTAGTCTCAGAAATAAGACTTGAATGACGCCTGCCACATCTGTTTTTCAGCTTTATCTTCCCTATTGCAGTCAGTCTATGCTCTTTTCAGACAGGTAGTTCTTCAGTCAGAAGATGGGTTTCTGACTGGAAAACTCTCCCTCCTAGTCTGAGCCTCTCCCCTGACTGTCACAGCCCATGGCACACTGGGAGAGGATGCTCCTCTTCCATCCAGGGGCACCATGCAAATTGGATTTGCTGGACTGCTGGAAATAAGGTGGAAAAGTTACAGCTCTGCTTCACGCTGAAAATTTCAAAGCACTCGGTAAAAATCTCTTCAAAGAGAAGATGGAGAGGGGATCTAATCAATACATACAAATAATCTCCGAGGTGGGTGCCAAGAGGGGGGTGCCAGACTCCTCAGTGGTGCCCAGCATCAGCATGAGGAGCGATGGCCATAAAATGAACAAGAAGTTCCACCTCAACATGGGGAAGAACTTCTTTACGTGGAGGGTGGCAGAGGTCTGGAACAGCTGCCCAGGGAGGGTGTGGAGTCTCCCTGTCTGGAGACATTCCAGACCCACCTGGACGTGTTCCTTTGTCACCTGCCATCAGTGACCCTGCCTGGGCAGGGGGTTGCACTGGGTGATCTCCAGAGGTCACTCCAACCCTGACAATTCTGGGATTCTGAGATTGTTTTCATCTGTTGTTGATGTTCTCCTTAAGGTCCTAAAGGACTCCTAAAGGGTTCAAGAGGGACCCGCTAGGGGAGGAAAGCAAGCTTTTTGTAGATTTTTGTAAATTTGAAGGTGGGATGAGGAAGATGCAGTGCTCTGCATAAATCAAATTACACGATCCACAAGCTGTGTATCATCGACGTGCTTGAGAGAGATCTACCAGGATGTTTTAGTGAAGTTTTGGTGTTTACACTGCAGGCTCTTTCTCTTAGAAAAATGGAGAAATAACACCTTAAATGAACGCCCAGACTTTGTTTAAACACAAAACCCACGCTGTCCCAATGCTTGCTCTCTGTGAGCAGGCAGGCTGGCATTCTTTGGGGCTTGCATGGAGCTGGGAGAGGGCAGAGCTGGTGGTCAGGAGCTGAAGGACAGGAGCTGCTTACATGGTGTGACCCAAGTCACGGGACTGCTGCAGCGTGTGCTGTAAAGAGGGGAACAGCACAGAGCCAGCCCGGGCTATTGTAGCATTCAATTAGTGCTTACACAGTGCCTTGAATAACTCACATGAAAAGCTGACTTATTATTATTGTTATTATTGTTATTATTAAGCTAACAGTAAATTCTCTGTGGAGCTCATGAAGAAGAGGTGACGCACAAACAGCACATACAGTAGCAGCTGCATGTGAGCAGTGCCCCAGGAGTTATAAAGAAAAAAATTACCTTAATAATTGTTCCTCTGCTGTGGTGGGATTTTCCTCCCTTTAATTGTAGTTGCTGTTTTCATTTGAAATTGATTAAGTGTTTTAGGATGGCAAACAGAGCTGGTCTTTTTAGAAAGAACACTCAAAGACATCCAGCCCCAGCTAGGGAGTGGAACGTTTTTACTCCTTTTTAAAGGACTCAGAATTTCCTTCTTCCAAAATGAGAAGAAGAGGGCTGGATTTGGTGCTCTCCCCAACATCTCACAGTTTTCCCATCCTAAGGAGAGGTAGACACCTGTGCCATGGGACTTCCTGAAGAGTGTAAGACCTCACCAGAGGAGGATCCACCACCCTGATTTTAATTACCTGCTTTGGATGGAAGAGGCAAGAAGGTCTGGCAAGTGCTGCTCCCTGTGGAAGATACTTATAAGGACCTCTGTTGCAGATCATCTGCAGTGAAGGAGGGACCACCTAATTCCTAAAGTTTTAACACTGTTGTGTCATTTGTTGGGAATTAAAGACCCCCTACATCTATTATTCTCAGCAACCTTTTGGTGTTTCTCTTCCATTTTCCTTCATCCAGGTAAAAAAAGCTTCCAGCAGCACCGCTTAGAAGTAACCATTGCACAATTTTGGTAGTGTCATAATTGCATCGTTTTTCTGCCACTTTCACTCTGAATGCTGTGAAGGCGTCACAAACCTCTTATGCAATCGAGTTTTATCAGCTCGGAGAGGTGCTGCTGTCGGGAAGGTTGAGGCTTTTGCAGTTTCTGCTTTAACACTTGTGCTGCCCTCTGGTGTTTTAGATATCCTGGGCGGGGAGTCACCTTGGATGGTTCCGCGATACCCGTGGTCGGGAGCGGTGTAATTACAGAGCCAGCTTGCTCATAATCAGGGGAGAAAAGCGAGGCAAGTGGAGAGGCACTTTTCAGAGCATATCCACGAGGATGTCCCTTTGATTCCTCTGGGAAGAGGGAGAAACGGGGAGGACACAGCTGCTAAGTTTTTCCATCGCAGCAGCTCTGTGCTCCCTCCGTGAGGGCAGCACGATCTGTGTGTGGGAATACACACGGAGACTGATGCCTTCCAGAGCTCATCTCGCAGATATTTCCAGCAATTCAGTCTTCAGTCATTTCTCTCAGCGTTTTCTATCAGTGTCAAAACAAACTAACAACAATAGCAACTTTCTTCGCTTGGCGAAAAGAAAACAAACCAAGAAGTGGAGACATTCCTTTCTACCCATTTCACCCTCCACAGCTAAAGTTAAAGCCAGCCTGGCTTTCTGTGGCAAGTGGGGCACTACTTGCAGTACAGCTGTAGTTATTTGGTTTTGTTTCTTTCCTTTTCTTTTTTTTTTTTGGGGGGGGGTTGGGGAGGGTTGGTTTGATTTGGTGGTTTTTGTTTGTTTGTTGGGGTTGTTGTTTGGTTGGTTTGGGTTTTTTTCTAGAAAATACCAGTGTGATTATTTTGAAAGTCAGATTTGTTTTGACTATTTTATACAATTTAATTGAGTAAAACCATGCTGAAGTCAATAGAGGTGTTTCTGGTCACACCAAGTTAGACTCTGGCCTAAAAAGAAGTTAAATGGAAGGTGTCGCATTACAAAAAGTATAGTGACATTTGAAATAAAGAAGATGACATAACCAACTAAAATACTTGTAGGCTTATTTCAAAGACAAAAGCATTATCTTGAAAAAAACTGTGCGTGACTGTTTCTAATGTGACTTCAAAGTGTCTTTGAATTTGAAAAAATCCAGGCTGCCACTGCAATTTTGGCAAAAATACTTTAAAGCTAGCATGTCCTCACTGAGGCACCACGATGGTATCCACAAATGTATTTCAGACCACTGGAATGTCTTTGGTCATAACATTGCATCACGGTTACATAATTACGATCATAACAATGATCTTTTGTCATTAAGGTTTATGACATTTCACAATTAATGAGGCGATGACATCTCACTGACATAATACACTGAGCTTGTCTTGCCGGATAAAGGGACACAGACTTTTTCTCCATCATTCCTCTTTATCTAGGGCTAGGAAATTGCTTCTGAAGGGGTCACTACCAGGCATGTTTGGGTTCTTCACCTCCCTAAATATAATGTGGTACAAAACCTACCACTAACACCGAGGCTCTGAGTGTCTTTGTTTGTATAAAGGGAAGTACAAACACAGAACAAACGAGGTGGTCTATGCCCTTGAGAGTGCCTCTGTTTCATTGTAATCATTTCCCTTCCGTGTTTGTCACTCTTACAGTGCTCCACTGTGCCGGGACATGTGAGCCTGACTGACAACTGGCAACAAACACGTGAAAAAATTATGTAGAAAAGAGAAATGGGACTGGTTATTTCCATTGCCCAGGATAAATAAAATGCAGAAGCTAAACAGCCAACATGGAACAATGGCTTTTGAATTCGGGTTTTTTCCAATCAAGCTTACTGGCCAAAGGTGGTGATGGTAGTAAAAGGGAATACGCATCTGTAATCTAACTGTGCTTATTTAAATTTAGAATAAAATTGCTTTGTTTACATCTCTTAAAACATCCATCTTCAAAGTATCCTGCAAGGTAAGGCACTTATTCTACCAAAATTTGACTGAAGAGGACCAAAGGCCTCTGGGTCTGAGCACATCTGTGTTAAGCTGCTGGTACTGCTGGCATCAGGATCAGCCAGGCAGGGACCTTCCTGGGGCAGGACCACCTGGACTTCACATGCCTACAGACCAACACTTGGAAATGGCACTTTTCCCACCAAGACCATGCAATCTTCACAGAGAAAAGGCACAAAAGATAAGGAAAATGTGTAATTTCCCCCACTTTACCTGCTTTACTACTGGGAGGGCAAAAAGACTACAAGGATGAAGTGTCTTGCCCATGGTGGTGATGAGGCAAGTCTGTGGCAGAGCTGGGAAATACCTTTGTGTGTCCTGAGCTCAGCCAAAGTGCTTTAACTCCATCCTTCACACTGAAATTAAGTGATTAATCTTGATGTTACAGCTGGTATGAATAAAGTTACATACATACTGGGTTTAATACAGTTTATACTTATATATGATTTTTCTATCAGGCTGGACTTTCTGTACGATTCGTACTTGTAGTTTAAAGTTATCCTCCCACTCCCAGATGAAATGTGGACAGAGAGCAGGTCAAACAGCACCAGCTGATTCCTGGATTTGCCACTCTTTGCCAGCAGTTTCTGTTGAAAGTGTGTATTGCTTCTCACTGCTCCCTGAAACATCCTACACACTGTAGTAGCTCATGTGTTGCTTTGTTGTTTGGGGTTTTTTTAGGCCACAACTTACCAAGGAAGTTTAGCAGTGTAAGATCAGTCGGAAGCTGCCAGCTTCCAAAGCAAAAAATAAATGCTAAGTAGACTTCAGATATGAGAGCAGAGGTGGGAGGGAGGCATGTCCATGATCCATTTGACAGGGGATTTCATTCCTGTGAAATTATCCTTCCCCTTCTCCTTGTGTGGGATCTTTTCTCTTTGGGATCTGTACAAAAGAGTTGGGGAAATTCTGCCAGCCTGATGGGAGTGCTGGGAAACGAGTTTGGGAATCTTCCCGTGGGCACACCAGGAGACTGAAAGCTGTTGCCCTTGTTCCTTACGGGTGCTGGAGCTGCCATGAGCTGTTCCCACCTGGGAAAGACCTGCCAGTTACCCTTCAGCTAGTGCAGGGGCTGGGTGTCTGCTCCCGTGCTGGGCTGGAGGGACAATCTGTGAGGGCAGGAAGGGAATTCAGCCTCGTTCCTTTTGGACTGACTGTCCCAAGTGTCCTATTGCGTTTTACAGGAGTGCCATAGGATGCGGGGGTGCCCCGGCCGTGCAGCTGTGGGTGATGTGGACACGTGCCCGACAGGAAACATCCTGAGACAATGGAATTCACTGCACGCACACGTATGTTCTTTGTTGGTGGCTGTGCTGGAAACAGTGACCTGAGCGAGGCAGTTTTGATGTCCCCTCGCTGCAGCCTCCGCTCCCCTCCCCTCACTTGGTGAGTGATTCATGCGGAAAGCTCCAAATCCTTCCCCGGGGACAAAATTAATAAGGGCCCCCTCGCCTTTCCTGTATGTTCATGCATTAGAGTCTGAGATCCACCGTGCTCTTGCTGCAGTTTGAAATGGAAAGGCAATTGCTTCCCCGGAGTCCCAGGTAATTGCTTCATCTGCTTGTGCCTGCCTGTACCTCTGCCAGGCAAGGGGGTGTGCACAGGCTCCTTTGAAGAGGGTTTTAATGGCACTTGTCTACTGCATACCAAAAAATCAGGAGCTTCTCCCCTCCCCCTTCCCCTTCTCTACTTTGCTCACTGTGAAAGAAAACAGAAAGAAAATAAAAGTTGAGTTTACAGCACGGTGGCGATGGTACAGCTGTTCCACAGGGAAAACCTGATATATCCACCTATTGTCTGAGCCACTAGCAAGAGCCCTTCGTCAGTGAGCAAGTTACGAAAACAGGTATCCTTCCTTAGAGATTGATGCGATACTTGCGTCGGATATTTCCTGCCATGCAGCATGGATTGTTTGTGCCTGTGGAAAAGTGAGAAATGCGGCTTTCCAGCGGGGGGAAGGACTGTTGCAACACACCTTTATTGTCCTCCTCTGGAGCAGCACATTCAATTCGTTTTCCATCCATGCATCCCCGCAAATACATTTCCTATAATTGCTGCTCTGTCAGATGCGCTGTAATCCGTCCCCTCCGACGTCAGCTGCATTGTTGTCACCCCCCTCCCATGTCAGGAAAGCTCTTACGTTACTTGGGAGCTGCATCTCTGGCATTTCCAATTCCATTCGCCTGGAGTCAGGCAGAGCAGGGACACAGAACAAAACGCCACTTTCTGGACCACGACTGTAAGGAGTCCTCTGGTGTTTTGGGTGTGCACGTGGGTTGTTTGGAACTAAATGCATTTTGCACACTGGGGGGTTGTCATTCTGCAGCCGCTCACCAGACAAAGGTTCCCATTGGTGCCGGGTGTGAGGAGCTCAGCAGAATTTTTGGGTGGCATTGAACCATGCGTGCTGCATTCTTACACACTGGTTCTGCACATGGGCTGTGATGGAGGCGAAGACAATAAATAACGTTTCGGAAAACAAAGGGTTAGCAAAATTCCTGCTTTGTGCGTCCCAGCTGATGAAATGACTCCAAGGAAGCAGGAGTGGGGGAGGTGGGTGGGCTCACAGTCTGTGAGTGGGACATCAAGACAATCTATTTTCAAACGTGCACACGTGTGTTACGCTCCAGTGCCGGGGCTGAGCAAGAACCGATGAACAATAACACATGGGAAATTTCTTATGTGCAATTCTTGGCACAAGCCAGCCCTGAGTTTCCGGGGAAGCAGAATACAGGGCATATGGCATCTAAATATACGCCGTCATGGATGACAAGAAACGTGGAAGAACTTTTTTGGATGGGGTTGTTTGTTGACATCCTGAAAATATCTTTCACAAGACAGATACTGACAAGACAACTCCAAACCAGATGGTTCTCCAGCGATGGTTTCACAAGAGCTTTAGGCTTGGGGTGAAGTAAGCAGTTTGTGCTACTGGAGCAGGTTGATTGTGACTCCTCAAATAGGAAACCAGATGTTCATGCTTCAGCTAGAGCTACTCCCCTTGTTACGCAGCTGATACAACCAGAGAGCACAGGCTTTGTCCTCACACTCAGCAGGACATGCCGTCTTCAAGAACTCTTCCTGTTGCACAGTCTTGATAATTTTTTGAGTTGGCTCAAACTGCTTCCCCTCTGTCGATACCCATCACCTCTCACAAGATCAGTGACACAGATTCTCTTTCCCTGCTTAATTTATGCTTTT
This sequence comes from Platysteira castanea, assembly GCA_013397175.1. Classification (NCBI taxonomy): domain Eukaryota; kingdom Metazoa; phylum Chordata; class Aves; order Passeriformes; genus Platysteira; species Platysteira castanea. The sequence goes on from VYXC01010955.1 coordinate 320,841, forward strand.
CAGTTGGGCAGATGGTTCCCCAGTCTTGTTGGATGTACTGGGAGCAAACCCTTACAATTAGATCTGCCACTGCTCATCTTGGTGGTGATGACTGACAGGTGTCTTGCTCTAAAGACATGCCTATTAGAAGGTGTCCTAATTATGTGAGGATAGCAAGATCATATTCTGTGGGTATTTATTTTAAAGAATAACACTTCTAGATGCATCAGATGCAGAGTCAGATTAGGAAGAGACCTAGTTATGCAGAAGTTCTCACTGCAAGCAAGGGTGAGAAAGTCAGGAACTGAACTCATCTGAAAATTTTGGGTAGACACTTCCATGGGAGCTGAGATCTGTGACGTGAATTCCTCCAGTCAGCATGTTCCTACTTTGGTAAGCCATGTCACTCATGTCAGCAGCAGGGCTTTTTGGCATGAAAACCTCTAAATTTTGTAATTTGTAATGGAAGGAGGAAGAGTGTGAAGAAGGAGAACAGGATGGGTATAGATTTGCCGTGGGTTCCAGTGCAAAACTTCTTCTGGTGGGTCTGTGTGAGGACACCCTGCCCTGTAGCTGCAGATGGCACATCCCCTCAGGAGGAATGATCTGGGAGTGAGGGAACTGGTGGTAAAAAGGTGTACAGTCTGCAAGGCATCCAGATACATCTTTTTGCTTCACTGTGTGACAACAAAAACTAATGTGATGGCCAAACATTTCCATAGACTCATTTGTTAATAAGAGATACTAGATAAGAAAGTCAATATATTTTCATGTTCCTTCCTCTGACAGCATGAAATTATTCTGCTGGCTTGTAATATCAAAGGCAGACTAACCTGGGATTTGAGGCTTTAGCCTACAGGCAATATTGATAAGTATTTTCCTCAGACAAAATGTTTCCCACCTTTAAAATCAAAGGGATAAGCCATAAAGGGATATGTGCTTTCTCTGTTAGCAGTAGAAGTACTTTCGGGAAAAGTGGAATGCTTTTGGGAAAGTGGAATAATCTGCCTTCCAGAACATGCTCTGAATTGTGTAAATACAAGCTTGCAGTATAGTCGGGACAAAGTACAGGAAGGAGCAACACCCATCACCACAAGTAGGACGGGTCTGTGGTGAGAACATCTACTACAGCATCTTCACAAGACAGGAAGGTATTCAGAAACTCCTCTTTTTTTTTTTTTTTTTTTTTTTTTTTTTTTTTTTTTTTTTTTGTTTTTGCTGTTTTTCATGAACAGGAGTCTTGTTAAACAACACAGCAGCCACGTGAGCATTCAGAGAGAATGTACTCATGCAGCAACATCTGTGGAAAGGAAATACTGGTTTGGGAATCAGAAAAAAATGCCAAGGCCAAACCTGATGGGAAATGAATAGCAAAGGCATGATCGGAGTGCAGTTCACTGGGTGACCCAGTGCCAGCCACCAAAGCCATTCACTGAGGAATTTCCAGTGAAAACAAACTCTCTCTGCATCCAGCTTCACCAGTAGACAGAAAGGCAATTTCTCTTGGGCACACTGTTAATGGCAAACTCTTTTCCTGGCATTAGAAGAGCGTGGAGTGGAGTTTATGTGCACTGCTGTATCATCATGTCCTGACACAGAGGGAGCAACATTCCTGCACTGTCCCAGCAAATATCACCGGGAAGGACAGGGAAACTTTGCAGAAGCATCACCAGCACAGGCTGCTGGCCTTTAGAGCCTCATCAGTGAATTGTTTTGCATAAAATCCATTAGTGAACACTTTAAAAACGCAGCAAACCATAAACCAGTTGTCCTAATAAACTAAGACAAAAAAGGCTGGGTCCTGTCCTGGAGAAACAGCAGCAGCTTTTCATCACTGGAGTAGCATGAGAGAGCTGGAGACTTGTGCTGGATGCACTGTGTGTCTTGTTTGACAGGACCTTCACAGCCAGAGCTGGTCCACTGGCCACGAGTTTAACTCCAGACACTGTCCCAGTGCAGTCCCAGGGTGAGGGGGATGCTGCACTGCTCAGCTCCTGCCTCTGTCCCACTGCTGCTGTCCCACTGCTCAAGGCATCCTTGAGAGGACATTTCACCCCTCTCCTATCTGGCTCCAACAGGGCGTCCCTACCCACAGCATGGATGCTTTCTTGGAATGGCAGACCCACCCTGCTCCCAAAAGATAGAAAGAAGGAGGGGGGGAAAGCTCTAAAAGCAAGAAAATCATCAGTGACCCCTGCTGGACACAGGCACAGGTATTCCTGTTGGGCTTCCTGCTCACTCAAGGGACAAAGGAATGTGTGCCTGGATGAAGCTCTTGGGAGAGGAATAGCAACCGTCAGACCAAAAAAAAGAAAAAAAAAAAGTGGAAGAAAGTGAAAACTTAAAATTGTAACATTTACCCTGTTCCTGTGTGTTTCAGAGCTTTATGGAATCTCACGTTTTCCCCTCCACCTCAGCTGTTGCTGCCGTTTGGCAGCAAGCACAGTCTGCCCAGCAGCAGGGACCTGCTCCAGAGGAACCCTCTCCTGGCAGCCTTGACCCTTCCCTTCCTGCCTGCTGTCTCCGTGGGCTCCACTAACTCCTGCCAAGGCCGAGCACGGGAAGCTCTGTGCACCTCGCCAGCTGCTTCTCCCAGGAAAAGTCCTTGCCCTTGTCTCCAGGATCTCCTCACAGCAGGAGTCTTTGCCTAGGCATGCAGGTTGCTGGAAGAGATCCTAATCTTTCCTTCACATTTTCTAAAGCCAGCTCTGGATGTCCAGGCAGAAGCAAACCAACTGGCCATTCGTCCCTTCCTCCATCCTTCCTGACCCTGGGGGCAGTCTAAGGGGAAGTGTTCCTCCCAGGGTTCCCAAATGGCTCCTCCCAGGGTTCCCAAAAGGCTCATCCTTGTCTCCCAGTGGCTCCCTGGACGATGCAGTCGATTATCCTTGAAAGCCCTCTCAGCTGTCGAGTCTTTCATTCACTCTGGAGCCAGGATAGTTGGTGTCCTCCAGGTCCAAAATAGTTTAGGACAACTGCATCCTGTCCACCTCAAAGTGCCCAGCAGGTTCTGGTGGATGGCCCCCAGCAGCTGCTGAGTGTTTCCATGTGCTGCACAACAGCTGGATTTCCAAAGGGGAGAAGGGGCTCCTGTAACGTGGACAGTTGTCTCAACTGCCTTGGAAAGGAACAACACACTCTCTGTCCTGGCTTGACTGAAAAAGCCCTCAGCCAGTGCTAACCCTGCCAAAACCATAATTACCTCATCTTCCTTGTTCTCCTGGAATCACCGAGAGCTGTTTTTTATAGGTGATAACAACAGCACATCTTCTCCTGACATCTCCATGCCTTGAATCCAAAGAAATCCCCTACCTGCTCTGTAATTGTGTGCTAACTGCCGGGCACACAGGCAGCGTGTTCTGCCTGATTTGAGGCCACTGGGCTTCTGGCTACAGCATCATCCTGTGGTCAGAGGTAATGGAGGAAGGTGGACACCAGCAAGCAGATTGTGGTGGTGTGATCTTCAGTTTCCAGAACTGCAGCCCCACGCAGCCAGCAGAGCGCTGTGTCCTCATCATTCACCCCACTAAAAAGATGAAGTGTCTGCAAAATCTGGCGGAGTGTGTGCCCAGGATTTGGGCAAGATCTGGCAGGGCTCTGGGGACCCCCACAGAGGGGATGTGGTGAGCCTGGAGGGGGTTGTCTGCCCACCCACTGGGTTCGGGGTTCTGCTCAGTGACCAGCATTAGGTTTTGACTTCAATCAATCCATGCACAAAAAGAAAACAAACAAGCAAACAAACAAAAGGCTTTGCATCATGGACACTTTTTACCTCTCTAACCACTGTGATCCAGCATTCTCCTCCCTTCTCTCCCAGCTCCTGGGGAAAGAGCCTTTATGTGAAGTGACCATGTCACCACAAAGATGTGTTTGCCAGGTCAGACAACAGCAGTGACACAGGAATCTGCAAACAGGCTGAATTTCTGCTTTAACGACCAGAGAGTTTGAACAAATACAGGTGAAGAACAGTATGAGCCCTCTGCTTCCACCGTAACCCCAACATCAAAGGCCCTGCTGGCTCAAGGGACTGACACAGATGTCTTGGGAAGGAACATCCTTTTTTGCCTCTACTCCATGAAAGAGTAAGTCACGAAGGAGACTGATTCCCTGACACACAGTCTCTGCAGAAGGAGCAAGCCCCTCAGTGCTAGGTAGTGTGGAGGAGCCCTGTGCAGTAAATGAGCCCCAGGTGGGCAGTCACAGGTTACCTGTGAGTATTAATAAGTGAGGAAGGGCACACAGACCTGCCTGTCCGTGCTGCTGGCTCACACTGTGGGTCTGTTTTGGACTGCTCCAGCTGGGTGTCTCCAACCCAGGTCTGCTGAAAGGAGCCTAATTCTGCACAGTGGCGAAATGAGTGAGCAAGTGCTCCATAAAACCAATTTCTGTTTTTTTTTTTCCTTTTGGCTGTCAGGATGAGTGCCACAGGCCTTAGGTGCTCTCACTAGCTGAAAGCAGTGGGCAGCTACCCAGTTTTGCACATCCCAGAGAACATCCCTACTGACTCAGCAGACCCAGCACTGACTGCTGATTTCCCCTCCCCTGCACACGAGGCGTGTTTAATGTCTGCTTTGTGTTAAACAGTGAAAATGAACGCTTCCCTGATATTTGCTCTCGGGAAGGAGCAACATTATAGTCAAGGCATCCTGCAGGAACACCATGAGTCAAAGGAGAGGTAATTCCAAGGCAATCTTGCTGTTAGCTGGGGTCCAAGCTGTGAAGATCTTGTGCAGCTCTGAGCAGACAGGACCCAGTAGGGCTGTAATTTTGAGTCTGTCATCCTTTATTTTCCCTTTTTTGTACAAAGTTGTGCCTGGTCTCAACCCCAGGCCAGGCTTATTGCTCTGCCTGTGTTCTCAGGGGTAGAAGCACCCTTTGGATACACAGCTTGCATCATTAGTCACAGACTTTGATCCTTCTGCTCCCATTTCCTCTGTGGCAGGAGCCCAACCTCTTTTTTTCTGACACCACTCTGCAGGGCTCAGTCCTTTCACCACCACACTGAAGAGCATTCCAATGTTTTCAGTAGCTCCTCAGGAACCCAGTGAACCCAGTGCAGATGGAGACGCCCAAAATATTCCTGTATGGATGGGGTTATAACATCCAAACTTCGCTGGGCAATAAAATGCAGCAGGGCTGGTGCAAAGCTTCTGGAGGACTGGCACAAGGAATGGGCAGATCTCTGCACCCTGCAAGCTTCACTAAAGGGTTGGACATGTCAGGTAGGTGGGCTGGGCACAAAGCCTCATGCATTTATTCTGTCTCCCAAATCAGAAACTTCTTGTGCCAGGGGCTGTGTCTCATAGGCAAAGAGTGAAGCTTGTCTTGGTCCTTTGCAAATACCACATTAACAGCTGCCGTTTTCAGTGGCCAGAACTTCAAAAGCACGAGCCAAAGAGTAGGAGTTCTTTGACAGGGGGGCAGGGGGTGTCATGGTGGAGGTGCACAGGGACAGCAAAAGAAGCAACAGAAATGGGTTGCAAGAGGGAAGTTCTGATTAGGTCCTTGAAAAGTTCTCTCCCTGTGGTGGTGGTCACACACTGGACCAGGCTGACCAGAGATGCTGTGTAATCTGTGGCCTTAGAGATACTCAGGGCTCAGCTGGACAAGTCCCTGGGATGTTTGAACTATGCTGGCTGTGCTTTGAGCAGGGGCTGGGACCAGATGTCATCCAAAGTCCTGCCAGACCTGCACAAGTCAGTGGTTTTGTGATGCTGTGGCCAATGCCAGCCAAGCCACAGTGACTCAAGAAGGCACCCTGAGGATGGAGATTGTGCTAAATTCTCCTCTTAAATTTGTAACTCTTAAATGAGACTGTGCAAAAATCCTCTCCCTCACCTCGGGGCCTGTGGGGAGCTGCTCTGCACCAGGGACCCTCAAGGCTCTATCTGCTCTTCCTTGTCTCCAAGCTACAACTTCATTAGCACAGGGTTTTTCTTCTGGCAGGGAGCTTATCCACAAGAAACACAGCTCCAATCAGCCATGGAACACGCAGCTCCCCTTCAGCAGCTGACATTTCAGGGGCAAGTCACAAAGCCACTGGGACCCAGCAGCAGCACTTTGTGGTCAGGGCACAGAGCTGTGGGAACCCCGTCTGTCTCTCTCAGACCAAGTGGTGGAAGCGACATGTCCCACCACACAAGGAAGCCTTTCAGCTCGCAGGTCATCCTCTCTTGGGCTCCTGGCTATTTAAAGAGCCTATGGAAAGTGGGACAACTCCAGCACGAGGGGCTGGGAGTAACCCACCCCGCAAGACACAGAGACATGGTCAGGACATTGTGGAGGAGGCTGGAGACGTGAGTTTCCCTCGAGGGGTGAAGCAGTGGGGTCTGCATCGCCCACGTCCTGTGCCACAGCCCTCACCTCCTGCCTGTGCCCTGCCACATCTGCAGCAGGAGGGGGACGGACACCTGGGGGTTTGAGGAGCAGACAAGGGGCTCCATCCCACGCCAAATTTATTTCTCTCTAATATCTAACCTAAACATACTCTCTGTCAATTGGAAGCCATTCCCCCTTGTCCTGTCACTCCAGGCCCTTGTAAACAGTCTCTCTCCATCGTTCTTGTCAGCTCCCTTCAGGTACTGGAAGGCTGCAGTTAGGTCACCCTGAAGCTTCTCTTTTCCAGGCTGAACATTCCCAANAAAATCCTCTCCCTCACCTCGGGGCCTGCGGGGAGCTGCTCTGCACCAGGGACTCTCAAGGCTCTATCTGCTCTTCCTTGTCTCCAAGCTACAACTTCATTAGCACAGGGTTTTTCTTCTGGCAGAGAGCTTATCCACAAGAAACACAGCTCCAATCAGCCATGGAACACGCAGCTCCCCTTCAGCAGCTGACATTTCAGGGGCAAGTCACAAAGCCACTGGGACCCAGCAGCAGCACTTTGTGGTCAGGGCACAGAGCTGTGGGAACCCCGTCTGTCTCTCTCAGACCAAGTGGTGGAAGCGACATGTCCCACCACACAAGGAAGCCTTTCAGCTCGCAGGTCATCCTCTCTTGGGCTCCTGGCTATTTAAAGAGCCTATGGAAAGTGGGACAACTCCAGCACGAGGGGCTGGGAGTAACGCACCCCGCAAGACACAGAGACACGGTCAGGACACTGTGGAGGAGGCTGGAGACGTGAGTTTCCCTCGAGGGGTGAAGCAGTGGGGTCTGCATCGCCCACGTCCTGTGCCACAGCCCTCACCTCCTGCCTGTGCCCTGCCACATCTGCAGCAGGAGGGGGACGGACACCTGGGGGTTTGAGGAGCAGACAAGGGGCTCCATCCCACGCCAAATTTATTTCTCTCTAATATCTAACCTAAACATACTCTCTGTCAATTGGAAGCCATTCCCCCTTGTCCTGTCACTCCAGGCCCTTGTAAACAGTCTCTCTCCATCGTTCTTGTCAGCTCCCTTCAGGTACTGGAAGGCTGCAGTTAGGTCACCCTGAAGCTTCTCTTTTCCAGGCTGAACATTCCCAATTCTCTCAGCCTTTGCCTGTAGGAGAGGTGCTCCATCCCTCTGATCATCTTGGTGGCCTCCTCTGGACTGTCTCCAATAATTTAGGCCAAACTTACTGCTCTGTTGTGCTGCCAGAAGAACAAACCCATGGATACCTCCAGAAGGAAGGAAACGGGGGCACAGCAATGCCTGGCACACCTTGAGCAGAGAGCAAACAAGAGAGAGGGAGGTGAGCAGGATTTATGGCTGTGACCTTGAGGCTTTCAGCACATCTTGCTCTATATAGGGGGCAGTTTTCTTTGACAGAGTTGCAACACTGCAATAACCTCCTGCACTCAGTAACAGAGGGCAGGGGCTTGCCTGTGTGCTTTGAAATAAAAACCGAGCATTAAACTGGTGAGAATGATCTATTAAAAAAAAAAAAAAAAAAAAAAGATAGATGAAAAGCGGTAACATGAGAACACATTTTCACAGGAATTGCCTGCTCCTTCCCGTTGGGTCAGTGTATTTGCCCAGCACATAAACAACATTGCTCATACAACTCACAAGGAAATCTGACCGGCAGCGCAGGCTGCCTGTGGGGGAGATATTTTTGTCCTAAGGCCCAAAAGAGGAACAAACAATACTGAGCAGGGAGCATAGGTGGAAGGCAAGCCGAAGGATGGCAGCTCTGGGGCAGTGCGGGGAAGATGGGCCAGCTGCTCGACAGGTGAAAGCAAGAGCAGAGGGAGCAGCCTGGAGAGATGGGGAGTGGGAGGCAGGAGCGGGAGCCAGAGATGAAGAGAGTGGAAGAAGAGATGAACCTGTGGTTCTACCACGAGGAGAGGAAGAGTAGGAGGAAAGCTGAGCTGAGATGTGAGCAGAGGCTGCTCAGCCAAGAGTTTTAAATGTCAGGATGAAGAGCTTGACCAGGCGTGGAAGGGCAGCGAGTGGGATGGCACTGCAAGGAAGGGGCAGCCCCTCAGGCAGGCAGGGCACTGGCACTGCTGGGTGTTCCAGGGGACCTGCTGTGCCCAGCACAGGGTGAGGGCAGATGGAGACGGGAAGGGAGGTGCCAGTGCAGGGCTCCCGGGGTGGTGGGAGACATCCTGACACCCCTGAGAGGCGCTGGGCGCTGCGATGGTGGGAACAGACGGCCCTTCCAGGGACCTCCGCAGTAAACAGGAAGGAGAAGATAAAGCTGCAGCCCGAGAGGCCACTTGGTTTCAAGGGAGATTTCCTCTGTCTTTGAGA
>VYXC01010955.1:332309-426692 GCA_013397175.1 Platysteira castanea
CCATCTCCATCCCTGCCTCCCAGTGCCAGGTGGATTTTGGTAAATGATGCCACGTGGAAATCACGCTTTAAATGGTTTTGAAGAACAGTCACACGGGTTCTTTCTTTGAGTTCCCATCCAGGGTTGTTCTCTGACTCTGACGGTGCTGTCCGCACGTCTGTCCTGGGCTGCACTGGCAGGGGAGGCAGGGCTGCGGTGCCTTCCTCACTCCGCAGTGTGACCCGAGCCGGTGTGGGCAGGAGAAGTCCTTGTCTGGCTGTCCTGCTCTCAGCCCCGCTGGCAGCGAGCAGAGATAGCGGAGGGGAAGTGTTGGTTTTCCAGCATGGATTATTTTCCTAAGGATTCCTATCCCTTCTGAGTCACTGGAGGTTCTTCCGCTGACTGCAAGGAATGAAATCCATATCACTGAGATATTCAAAAAATGTGTGCAGTGGTCAGGAACGCTGCTTTATCAGCTTTTCGGTTATGAGATATGTTGATTGGAGTGAAGATACAGCTAATTGCAATTTAAAGGCCACACCTTCATGTGAAACACAACAGCTTGCCCTGTCTGAAAAATCTATAGTATCCCAAACCAAAGTGCTAATTTGGTGTATGCTCAGCCCTCTGGGGCTTAAATAGATCCTTGTGTGCAGGAGCAGCCTTTGGAGCTGGGTTTCAGTGCTGGATGGCCCCGATCCCTCTGTAGATTCTGGACATGGAGGAGCTCTGTCCTTCCCCAGAGCTCACAGTGGGATCACAGCGGCCACAGCATCGTGGGCAGCACGGTTTGGGAGGACAGAGCCCCTTCCTCCCAGCTTCCCAGATGTCAGCAGTGGAGCACTTCCATCCCACACTGCCGGAATAGCAGGTCAAGATATTCTCAAACAAATAGACACCGAGTCAAAGCAAAGTTCAGGGTTTTACAGACCAGTGGCGTGCATGCAGCTGGAGAAATTCTCTGGGTGGTTACTGCACGGGTTTAAAATAGCCAGTCTGGGGGAAAGGGCTGCATTTACCTACAGACGTCCATTTTCCTGCAAAGAGTGCTTCTTCAGGGCTTTCTTGGGAAGAGCCCTCCAGCCGGCTCATCCCAGCCATCACATGGGAAGGATTTTCAAAACACACTAATGAGCAGAGAGATGGAGACACTAAGTGTTGGTTTAGACATTCTAGAGAAGGTCAAAACCCTGTTTAACTTCCATTAATGTCACTCCAGTCCCTTTTGATAGTACTGAGTAGCAAAGGGAAAAAGAGAAAGACAAAAACAATCTTAAAAGCTTTTCAAAAACACCACATTCCTAAAGAAGACACATTTGCTTTAGAGTGGCTTTAACGGGAGAGAAAGCGTGAAAGAACAAAAATTTCTTCACTGATTCCCAAATTATAGTCTGGAGCTGGGGATGGCTGAGGTGTGATTCAGTGCCTGTTGGACACTGATAACAACTGAGTGCCCTTAGCACTGCAAAAGAGATGGTCAGTGGAGAGTGAGGGGGCAGGAGATGCCCTCTGGTCCCCTGCACTCCAGGAACAGCACGGGGTAAGCAGACAGAAGGTCAGGACCTGTGTTGCACAGCAAATCAAAATGTTGGAGACAAAGGCCATAAGATTCTGCCCAGAAGGAAGAGAAGCAGCAGCCACAGGCTCAGAGAGACCACAACTGCTTTCTGCAATGCATAAATGTCACACGGTGCTTAAAATACTTGATCAGCCTCGTCCAGCCAGCCCGGCTCTGGCAATAAACACACTGTTCTGCTTTTTAATGTGTTTCCCTCAAACGATGCTCTAGCAACCAACTGCGTTCAAAAAAGCCCAGCAGTTGCAGCTCGAGATTTATTTTAACTTTGCAGAAAAACAAAACCTCAGAATCAAAACAAAAAGAGCCAGAAGGGACTGTGGGAAACTTTTCCCTGGATAAACGTGAAGTTAGATTACTTTGCTCTTTCCACCCTGCCAGGGCTGTCGGGATGCCACCGGGAGAGGATGGAGGATGTGTGGTCTAATGACTAACAGGGCCAGAGGAGTCTGAGCCCAGACATTACCAACAGGCAGAAGCACCTCAGGCAAATCGCTAATTGCCTGTGACTTATTCCCATTTACCCGGGGGGCAGCAGCTCACTCCCGGGAATGCGGTGAGCATTTAATCAATTAGGGCTTGATTGCTGCTTTGAAATCCTGGCTTCCAAAACATGCGGGGTAATTGCAGAAAGTCCTTTATTATTCCCAGCAGCGGGGACCACGCCATGCTTGCACACACGGATCAGACCCTCCCAAGCCTGGCTGGTCCCCGCTGCCCATCTGGGTAACCTGCTGAGGTGGTGGATCATGGTTAAGACAGATGGCTACGCTGCCCATCACTGGCTGGAGCTGGCTTTGAACTCCCCCAGATGGAGCTGTGAGAGGTGGATCACAGGCAAAATGAGCCCAGGCAGCCAGGGAACTGTGGCAGTCATTACCCTGATAGCAGAGGACAGCCAGTTTGTAACTCCATCCCTGAGGGATGGGGCTGGGAGGAAAGTGGGAACGTGACTGTGCTCCTGGGAGGAAGGAAGAGATGGAGGTGGAGGTGGAGATGGAGATGGAGAGGGAGGTGGAGGTGGAGATGGAGATGGAGGTGGAGATGGAGGTGGAGATGGAGATGGAGGTGGAGATGGAGATGGAGGTGGAGGTGGAGGTGGAGGTGGAGGTGGAGGTGGAGGTGGAGCAGGCTGAGGTGACTGTGACCAGTGGAAACGTCAGTGACCTTTCACTGAAGCCTGTGTACACTCTGCAGATGCTGGAAGTCAGCAGGGTGGAGAGCTGGAGCAAGCTCTGAGCTGCCCTGTGCCCCTGGCAGCACCCACCCCCTCAGCTCCTCACTGGGGGGAAGCAGGACCACCCTCAGGCACCCTGGCTGCCCTCCCAGGCCCCAGAGGAATGCCACCATGGCCCCTGCACCGAGCCCCTGACAGGACACAGCACAGCCAGCACAGCCGCGGGGCCGGAATGGGGTCGTCCGTCAGCTGTGTGGAATGAAGCCAAGGGAAATCTTTTTAGGCGTTTCAGACGAGAAGGAGGTTAGCTTTCTTTACTAGATAAGGCATTTTCCATCTAAGTAGGACACTTCAAAATGTCCCATTCCCAAACAAGCCTTTCTAAGAGGCCTGAACAAAACAAAGTGTCAGAAGCCATCGGTTTGAGCTCCTCCTGCTCTGTTTCGACCCCCCCAACCCCTGCAGCCTTGCTTCCCTCTTTGCCTTCTTTCAAGGAAGAAAGAAAAATGTTGAAATTGGAAGGCTGCCAGCAGGACGGAAATGTCATTTTCCAGCAGCCTTGGTGGCCACACCAAACCCTGCAAGGTCCTAGTGCAGGAGAGGGTGTGACCTGCGGGGACAGCCCTGTGGCACCATGGGGCTGGTGGCTGCAGCCACCGCCGGGCTCTGCTGGGAACTGAGAGGCTCTTGGAGGTGACACCAAGTGGGGTGGCTTTTCCACCCTCCCACAGAGCCAGGGGAGCCGGGGGGACTGGGAGCACTATGGGGCCACCCTCCTCTTCCACTGGGTGTTACTCCTCCTTGAGGTGTTGGAAGAGAGCCGATGGCTGCAGAGGCTCCAGATCCTGTTTCCTCTCTAGTTTTGTGCCATTTGCTGCTGAAATCAGTGACCTTGGCAATGGTTTCCCCTCTTCTGTGTGACTGTCACCCACCTTTAAAGCTGGCACCCAAGTGCCTGATCTGCCTGGGGCAGCATCATTTTGGAAAGTGCCCAAGGAGGAGGACCCCTCTATCTACTACAAGATGTCCTACATGACGTTTTGCCATGGCCCACACTGTCCAGAGGACACAGCCGGGTTCAGAGCCCGTGCTGGTGACTCAGCCACATAATCACCGTGGCTGAAGCTCTCGCTGTGCTCTGCACCCAAGCGAGGAGCCAGTGACAGAAGCCTCCAGGCCCGACGGCATCCACACTTCACCACACACGGCTGGGGTCGGCGTAAATCCGTCTTCCCCAGGAAGCTGTGGAGCCAGGAAAAGTTGTGTCTCCTGAGAGCAGGGATAAACCACTCCTTGCAGGCAAGGTGAGGAGATGTGGTAGATCTCTGGTGAAGCAAACACCCTGCTGCTGCCGGAGGTTTTATAGCAGTGACAACTCTTAGGCTGACAGGAGGTGCCAAAACGGTGTGTGTGTGCCTTTGTCACACCAAAAATGCCATTCTCCACCATTGCTGGGCAAGATGCATGAGCACAACCTCCTCTAGTGCAGCGCTGTGTTTGTGCCAAGCCTTGCTCCTGCCAAAAGCCTCGTGAGACAACCTCAGGGCTCAGCCATGGCAGGGCTTGGTGGCTCCATCGTCTCAGCCCTCGGCCTGTGCCGGTGGAGGAGCAGGGAGAAGCTGGTCCAGGTCTCCTGGAGAACTGCAGCAGCTCTCTGGGGAGCACACAGCAGGGAAACACCACTGATTCATGTTTCCTTATGAATGGCATTGCCACACGACAAAAAAGGGGAAGTGGAACCACGAAGGGGCTGTCTCAATACCTTCCCCCCACCTTTCCTCTCCCCCCACTCACTCTAGCTCACCCCAGGTCCTGTCTGTTGGGATTCACTTGTTTCTCCCTCGTGCCAGGCTGTTTCTCATGGTGGGAGAGGTGCGTTTTAGGATGGCTTTCACTCTCTGTTAGCTTTACCAGTGATTCCCCAAGGTACAGAGGTACTCCCTCCAGCATCACTCTTCAGTCCAGCAGCCAAGCCAGCACCCCTTCACAGCCAGGACCAGCACCAGGACCTGTCAGAGGGAATCCCTGTTGTGACCATTTCGTGCCATTCCCTCTCCTGCAAGGGACCCATGNCTGACAGGAGGTGCCAAAACGGTGTGTGTGTGCCTTTGTCACACCAAAAATGCCATTCTCCACCATTGCTGGGCAAGATGCATGAGCACAACCTCCTCTAGTGCAGCGCTGTGTTTGTGCCAAGCCTTGCTCCTGCCAAAAGCCTCGTGAGACAACCTCAGGGCTCAGCCATGGCAGGGCAAGTCCTTGGTGGCTCCGTCGCCTCTGTGCCGGTGCAGGACCAGAGAGAAGCTGGTCCAGGTCTCCTGGAGAACTGCAGCAGCTCTCTGGGGAGCACACAGCAGGGAAACACCACTGATTCATGTTTCCTTATGAATGGCATTGCCACACGACAAAAAAGGGGAAGTGGAACCACGAAGGGGCTGTCTCAATACCTTCCCCCCACCTTTCCTCTCCCCCCACTCACTCTAGCTCACCCCAGGTCCTGTCTGTTGGGATTCACTTGTTTCTCCCTCGTGCCAGGCTGTTTCTCATGGTGGGAGAGGTGCGTTTTAGGATGGCTTTCACTCTCTGTTAGCTTTACCAGTGATTCCCCAAGGTACAGAGGTACTCCCTCCAGCATCACTCTTCAGTCCAGCAGCCAAGCCAGCACCCCTTCACAGACAGGACCAGCACCAGGACCTGTCAGAGGGAATCCCTGTTGTGACCATTTCGTGCCATTCCCTCTCCTGCAAGGGACCCATGCCATGCCAGAGCCCAGGACCCAGTCCTGGGGGGTGCCTGAGGGATGGCTGTGCTGCACTGCCCTGGGGAGGGGCACGGTTCCTGTGAGGGTGGATCTATCTGGGTTGCCTGGAGAACAGCTGGGGGTTTGAACAAACCCATAGGAGCTCCCCTGTGTCCGAGGGGACACAATAAGACGCTCTTACACTTGCTAGGTTCAGCAGAAAGAAGCAAAATGGATACTTTTTATTGACACTACATTTTTCTTATACACATTTCAATACTTAAGTAAACATTGGCTTTATTTACATAACACTGTGTGAGAAAATTTGACTTTAAGGTTAAAATCAAAAGGCTTATAAAAAACAACCTTTAGCAAAAGCCCAAGGCAACACTCCCCCATGCCTGTCCCCTCCACTGTCTGCACAGGCCACCCTGCACAGTGTCCCACAGCTTCGTGTCCGTGCCCCTGCACTCTGGGGTGTTCACCAGGCGACAGTGGGACCGAGCTGAACAACCTTTAAAAGCCTTTAAGGGGTGTCACTCTACAGCAGAATCACAGTCTGCGGGGTGAGGGAGCCCCAGTCCTGGATTGTCATCCTCCCATGTAGGGAGCAGAGAAGAGAGATCCAAAAAAGCAGCGATGAAAAGTCCCCTGGCAAACCCCAAGGCAGCAAACGATGTTATTTTCCATCAGGAAAGGTGCTGCCAGCCTGCTAACCAGGGGAGAGGACAGTTGGCACTCACAGTGCCACCCATGGGGCTGCCAGCCCATGCTGCAAGTGCCCTCTCCCAGCTGGCACTGGAAGCCATGTCCTGCCCCCTTGGATAACCCCCCTGGGATGGGCCGAGCCCCACTCTGATCCCGGGAGATACCGTGGGGAGGAGCCCACTGCCTCCCTGGGAAGAGACTGTGTTCCCACAGTGCCCAAGTCAGCACTACAAAGCTACTCCTCAGGGAACATTAATGATTTAGGAATAAACTGGAGCCTCTATTGTGTTCTGAGTAGGCTGTTGTGTTTGCTTATCATGGCAATGTCCGAGCCCCTTCCGGCAATGCACTCGCCTGTCTGATGGATGGTTGGCACGTGCTCTTGTCCTGTCCCCAAAAAGAGGAGGGACAATCTGCACAATTGCTTGGGCAGCAGGAGACACTTGCTTGGGTGCTGGACTTCCATCTCAGATAATGAGATAGTCTTAAAAAGGCTTTCCGAGTAAGGTCTAAACCCAAAGTAATCATGAGCAGCAGACACTCACGGTCCATCGAAAGCTTAGAAACACAAACCCTTAAAGAAAGAAGGGTTGTAATTTAATTTGGTATCTCCCTCTGCAATCTGAGATTTATTGAACCCACTGGGACCAATTTATCCTCTTCAGTTTTCCTCAGTGATTCCTGGAACTGGTCTGGGGTAGCTTTTCCTGGACAGGCCTGTGTGCCAGCACCCCTGTCCCAGAGTGCACGTGTGACTCAATGCATCAGTTTTGGCTGAGGCACCCAGGAGTAGACACTGTGCTCTAAGTTCACAGCTGTCACTAACACCAGATAGATTTTCTGTGGAAACTAATAAGAGTGTGGTGAAAATGTTGACGGTCACCTCGTG
This sequence comes from Platysteira castanea, assembly GCA_013397175.1. Taxonomy (NCBI): domain Eukaryota; kingdom Metazoa; phylum Chordata; class Aves; order Passeriformes; genus Platysteira; species Platysteira castanea. The sequence goes on from VYXC01010955.1 coordinate 339,379, forward strand.
TTGCAGGCAAAGGGGCAATAACACACAGCACAGCTCAGGAGCAAGACCCAAGCTGTGAACACGTGAACAGACAGGGATAAGGAGGGAGATGTCCTTACCTTCCTGTCAGCTAAACTGAGGGGCTGCAGCTCCTACGGGAAGTGTTTAACAAGGAAGGAAAGAGTGATTGAAATCCAATTCCGTCTGCATTCAGCATCTTTCGTGAAACCAGCACATTGAGAGATCCCTTCTGAGAAGCCTTGAGATGGGATGACCCGAAGCTGGCTGGTTTACAGGAACACCCAGTGCATGGCACAGTCTCTCCATGAGCTGGATGAAGGGAACAGCTTAGTCACTGTGAGGGGAACCATTCACGGGGAGATGAAACCTTCACCTCCTGTTGCAACAGAGGAGTTGTTGTTTCTAACTTGCCCACCACTTATGTCACCACTTGTGCGTGGCAGGCAGCTCCCCCCCACTTCCCAGCAAACTCTCAGTGACACTGAGTCACACCATTGATGTCCCTGCGGGGAGGTGTCCAAAAATGAATATCTCACGGGGAACATTGCAAATACCTTGGCTGAGCAGCTGCTGCACTGCAAGGGAGAACACATTCGTGGGGGATGATACCTGGGGAGTGCTGCAGTCTCCTACTGAAACTGCAGCTCTTTATGAGAAGCAGAAAAGTCCTCCCCAGGCTTGACTCAGTGGCCATGAGGCAAATGCCTTTCATCAGAGGCCAGCTGAAAATTCTCCCAAGATCAAGGAAGACTCACGCTGATCCCAGTGGGTTTTTACTCAGGGGTTAGGGGTCTGGGGTTAGGTTTGCAGAGGGGTTAAGGTGTTTCTTCTGTGCAGGAGCTAAGGGTTGGGCTGTCCTGCCAAAGTCCTCCTGGCAGCAGCACCCTCGTATCCAAGCTTTTGGGAATTAAGGCCTGAGAGTGAGGGTATTTAAACCACCATTTCCCACTCCGTGTGAGTGGGCCACGACACACGGTGGCTCAGAAGAGGTGATCTCTTTCCCTCCTGCTGGAGCTGTTCCCCTTGACATAGATAAATTAAGTATTGATGCAAGTATTGATTACTGTTGTGCTACGTATTGGAAAACTTAACCTCATCCTTCCATGGACGTTTTTCCATCTCACTATAATTAGGTGCCCAGGCGGATACTCTTCCCACTGAGGAGGTGAGGGTGGGTTTTCACTGAGTCCTGTGGGTCTAGCCCCGGCCTGGTGGGCAAGGCAGGAGGAGAGGGCCCCACTGCCTTAGTGAGCAGAGGGACAGCACTGCCAGGACAAGCTGTGTCTGGCAGTGACAGCAGTGCCACCAGCAGAGCCCACACCTGGGGGCTGCGGCTGCTGGCTTGTGTTTAGGGGCTGTATTTGATGAAAGCAGCGAGTGGCTGGGACTGGGAAGGCCTCAGGGAGGATGTTTCTAAGGAGAAGATGTGGTCTGCAGGCACCTTTTGAAAACACCTTAATGCTTTTACATTTTGGAAGCTGTTCATGTGCAGGATGCAAACAAAGTAGAACCAAAGAGTTCTACAAAGACTAAAACTCCAAAACCAGAGAAGAACAAAACAGTTCTTCCCACTCTGTGGTTTGATCTGTGTCCTTTTCAGGTTTTGCTCTGAAGCACAAGGGTAATACAGGTCTTACAGCAGAGAGACATTTTCAGTAGAAACTGTGTAGTTTCAGTTAAAGTGAAATACAAATACAATGGTTTAATGTCTACAAGGCAAAGTTAAAAGCAAATTTATTTTCAGTAGAAATAGCTGAGGGACCCTTTGAGCAGAAGTAATTTTCCCGTGAGGCTGCTGTCAAGGTACACCTGTGTTGGAAGTGAATCTGCCTGGGCCACTCCCAAAGCATAACAACAATCTGCCCTGTGCTTCTGGCCTGGGGCCATTGATAATCTCTGGGTTTTTTGAGATAAGTCATGGGGCTGTGTCCCAGTCCCATTCACTGGCATAGGGTGCATTGCTTCAGAAATAGGAAGGGAAGAATAGGTCAGACAAGAACTGCTGTTGCAGTGGGGTTAGCTCCACAAGCTGTCACGTTAGTCGCAAACAGAGAAAACAAAACTTAAATAGGACGGGTTTTTGTAACATCACGTAAGCTGAAGCTCCACTTTCTGTCAATAAAGTCATCCCCGAGTAATTGCTGGCACCGAGGCAGCCAGCCCAAACATTTTACAGTTTAGCAGCCTCTCCGTAGAGTGAATATTTGCACACAGTAGAGCTTTTTTCTTCCCTTTTTTTTTTAACCTTTCCCGAAATCAACTGAGAAGTGCATGATTTCTCACTGAAAACGTCACTGGTTTCTGCAGTCCTGCCAGAATCAATAGATTCCAGCAACGCCTTTGATGTGGAGATGTGTTAGTGAAGCAAACTCACCGCAGTCTGTTTTTAATGCTTTCGGTGTGTGCGCTCTCACAGGAGAAGAGCGGAGAGAGGGAGATGAAACAAGTACACAAAATGCATTTTACATGACACCTTATCCCACCCAGGAGCAGAGAAGCACTTAAAGCTCACAGTTCCTCTCTGGATGGTGCTCCTGTCAACAGCTTAAAGCAACATTGCCTAAAGTGGCATTTATCTTTGGGGCTCTCTATCAGATTCCTTTCTGATTTTGCTACGAGCGCGTTCCTCGCCGTTTATGCCATACATGGTTAAAGGGAATCTTTGTTGCTCCTCCACAGGTTACAGCAAGGTCAGGACTGAGCACTGTACATCCTTTTGTGTCCTAAATATTGGACACTTAATCCCAAAGGCTCTGTCCTGGAGGTGGAAATGCACCTACAAGGGCACCTTCTCTCCTGTCTACCTATAAGGTTACTCCTGAGCACAAAACCCAGCAGCCACATGGGATTTGAGGCAGAAAGGAGCCAGTTTCTTCCTGCTGTTTAGATTCAAAGCCTGGTGAGAAGGGATTTATCCTTCTGCTGCCCTGTTCTCGGGAGTTCTGAGACAGACTAAACAATCAGACCCTGGAGTGACCAGGGTGGTGGTCCCAGCTCTGGCCAGGGGCCGCCCAAGGTGCCATTGTCAGCTCACAGCCCTGCTCAAGTTCCCCAAGCTGTACAGGTTTATCTTGTCTGCTGGACATTTTGAGAACAATCCACACACGATTAATATGCAGGGCATTAAAATCAGAAGGGAAATCTCTGCCCCTTCAGGCACTGTAAGTCTGCAATTAGGGCACCCCAAAGCCTTCTTTTTCCAGGCCAAACTCCATCTCTCTCAGCCTTTCCTCACAGGAAAGGTGCTCCATCCCTCTCATCATCTTCATGTTCCACCTCTGTGCTCGCTCCCTTCTGTTCTTCTTGTGCTGAGGACTCCTGAGCTGGATGCAGGTGGGGTCTCCTGAGAGTAGGGGGGCAGAAATTAGAGTTATGATCCTCCAGTTGCTGAGACAGAGGAATGACCCATGTTTACAAAAGACCTGAAGACAGAAATTAAGAGAAAAGAAAAACACCACACGTGGTCGAAAGCTTGCTTATTCTTCAGCTCTCAGAGCTTCTCCACCTCCGTGAGGGACCATGAGAGCTTGATTGATTCTTCCAGCTGCAGGTGAGAAGGTGACCAAGGAAAATAATGAATACCCCTGGCTCCAGTCAGTGAGCAGTCATGGTTTGTACCTCATGAAGCTCAGGAGAGTGACAAACAGAGGCTCCGTTGCTGTTTGTGGCACAGAAACAGCTGTTTGAGAAAAGAAACATATCTGCATGAGTCTGTCATAGAAGTCACACCTAAATTTTTGGAGATTTCTGGCAATAGAATCCCTTCTGTTCCACAGCTGTGTGAGAGAGGCTGAGTGCAAACTAACACTCCTCTATTCCATACAGATGTCCATAAATCTGACAGAGAAGGTAAAATTAACACCAGGATAACTGAATTAACTTGAATTAAGTCACTTATTTTCACCTGTGCACCCAGGAGAAAAATCGAGACCTTTACTATCTATTTTATCATGTCATGGTTTTGTAACACTGGAGAAGATTAATATGCAGTAAAGCAGGGACAAATGCCTGTGAACTTCATGGATAAATGGTTACATTCTGGGCTGGTTATAGTGGTGAAAGCCAAGAGAGGCAGCATTGCCACTGGTGGCACATCTCCAGTGCTGATCTGACACACGTTTTGTCTTCACTCCATGGCAAGAATGAGCAAAAAGTGGCTGAAGCCATTGGCCAGTGAACAGCAAATGAGCTCAGACATCCCTGCTCCATGCCCATTTGCAGAGGATAACTTTTCCAGCAATTCCAGTTATTCACCCCTGTGCAGTAGGCTCCAAAATAGAATCGAATCACAGAATTATTAATGTTGGAAAAGACCTCCGAGATCATGGAGTCCAACCTTTGATCAATCACCACCTTGTCAACTAAACCATAGCACTGGGTGCCACATCCAGTTGTTTCTTGAACACTTCCAGGATAAATCTTGTCAGACCCATTGAAACCTGTCAGTGGGCAGTTCACAGGCACTAACAAAATGGGTTGACTTATTTTGCATTTAACAATGAGGATAGCTATTAATCCACACATGTCTTGGGGAGGAATAGCAGCCTTTCTGCTACGTGAGCCATCTCACAGGGCTTTTCTCAGCCCTTTGAAATATCCCTGTGCACATTGGTGGGTGTTTATTGTGCGGAGTGGGACGCACAGTGAGACACGTCTCCATTGAACACGGGGTCACTTCTGAAGGGGCTGCATTTTTTTAATCTTTCCCTGACCACAGCAAACATTTTAGGGCTGTGAGAACTTCCTTTGCTACTTGTGTGCCTGGTGAGGACAGACTTTTGAAATATATAACAGCTGCAGGGGAGAATTACCCCCACCAACAGCCTTATCCCACCAACACCTCTTCCTCCTGCCCCACTGGGGCACTTTTTGGTAACTGATTTTGCTGCTTCACTCTCCAGAAAAGCCAAGGCAGTGTTTTACTGCAAAGCCCTGTGGGTGCACGAGTGCATGAGCACAGCTAAAGAGGCTTCTTTGTGGTGGGAACTCCGAGTAGGACGGGTGCAAAAGCTGCTCATCCACGTGTAGCTCGGGGCTTGTGGGAAGGAGAGCGCTGGGAATCAGTAAACAGAACAGGGGAATGAATGCACGTGTCCACGCTCCCTGGAAATCCCCTGGCTCACAGGACAGCCTGCCTAGGGAAGAGTTAAAAGCAGAGCTCTGGAAAGTTTGGCCAGATGACTTCCTGATGGAGTTTATACAAGTATAGTGTGCGCAAGGACGTATGTGCCTACGTGCCACTTCTCCCGGAGCAGCCTGAGCCGAGCAGAGGGAGGAAAAAAATTGTAAAAACATCACAGATGGGTCCAGGCTGAAAACAACCATCTGATGAATGTGCAGGGTCATCACACTCCTCTCATTACAAACCTGCCAGACAAATCCGTGTGATGCCTCCTCTGCTATGTAGCCCCCTTGCCACAGAACAAGAGGGCAGGGGCAGGGGTGAGGCAGGGCAGGGAGGAGACAAAAGGGGACATGAGCACGAGGAATTCGCAGTATCTCAAACCAGCTGCCACTCGCTGAGCTCTCAGGACATTCCCAGCAGCCAGGGAAATAAAGCAGTCGTCTGCAGTCACTGGCATGCCAGGGTGATGCAGGGGTGATGCAGAGCTGATGCCAGGGAGATTCCAGGGAGGCACTGGCACGATGCCGGGTGATGGCTGCAGGCAGGAGGTGTGATGGAATGCAGCTCCATGCGTACACATGTGTTGGTCTCATAAAACCCAGCCTGGATAGAGCTATCAGTGAAACACTAACACCAGCTTGCTAGCATGGATTGTACAAACCTGGGCAGGACTTTGGTACTCAAACTATCCCCTGCCCCTGTGCTGTCTACATGGAAAACCCTCAGGGTTACCTTAACACACTCACATGCATGTCCTGCTGTGGAGCTGTGGCAGCCAGAGCTGCTAATCCTGAGGGGAATGGGCTTGCTAAGGTGCAGGAGCTTAATTCCCACTGCTGTGTGCTGAGTGGGAGCTCTCTCTATCCTCCCAAAGGAGAGCAGTGGAGACAAATCAAGGATTATACAGAGCGGCCTGCTTGATCTTCTGTAGGCAGATCAGTAAGAAGGCAAACTCCTTATTACTCTCATTTAGCAGTAAATCAACCTTCCTCTCAATTACAGAGCACATTTGCCTCCTCCTGCTCCTTCAGAGCAGGGTGAGAGGGCAGCATGTACGAAAGGATTAAGCAGCAGTCCCTTTAGGGATGCTTAGTCAGTGAACCCGTGCTTCTCATTACATACTTCCAACCTGCTGTCATTTGATAATCTCGTGGAAGGGCTTGCAAGTTTGTGCTGCCTCAGAAATTTCTGCTTGTTCACTGCAGCTGCACTCAGAGGGGATTCTCTGAGCACAGCAAGAGCAGGGCTAATTGCATCAGGAGGTCGGGAGGAAGGTCTGCTAAACTGCTCCCGTTACAAACCCCACCTGCATTCTCAGAGCCCAGCCAGGTTGCTTACAGAGCCATCATTAGCCCTGGAAAGTAAAAAGCTGCAGACGGAATTTGCGCAAGGTAAAGCAGTGATAAATTAAAGGAACAAGAAAACTTTCTTCCCAATAGTTGAGCTGACTTCGGAAAGCAAGACTTGTAAATGTTAGAAATTGGCCATATCTATAAAATGAGCATTTTATTCATTAATTTCTTTTAGGTCAAAATATTAACACTGAATACTATCATTTGACCACATGGGTTCCAAAAGTCATGTTATTTTATTTAGCTGGCCCCTTTTTATTTTATTTTTTATTAAGTCCAAAAACTTACCTTTGACTGGAGCAACAATAGATTCTAGATTCTTGAGTGCAGTTCTCTGGAGGGTGGTTTTGAATTTTTATTTACTCTGTTGATTTTCTGGGTATTTCCATCTTTACATTTCTATCAAAGATCTGTCATTTCCATCTTATTTCTGTAATGCCCAAAGCAAATGGAATTGGTTATAACCCACAAGGCAGGTAGGGCAATCAGGGGGAAGAAACGTTGCATTTTGCTGCCTTCCAGTACCCAAAGGGAGCCTGCAGATAAAGGGATAGCTTTGACAAGGGCACGGGGGAATGGCTTCAACTGAGACTAGGTTTAAGTTCAATATTAGGAAGAAATTCTTTGCTGTGAGGGTGGTAAGGTACTGGGAAATGTTGCCCTGGAAATTGTGGCTGCCCCATCCCTGGAAGTGTCCAAGGCCAGGCTGGATGAGGTTCTGAGCAACCTGGTCTAGTTGAAGGTGTCCCTGCCCATGGCAGGGGAGTTGGAACTGGGTGATCTTTAAGGTCCCTTCCAACCCAAACCAGTCTGTGATTCTGTGATTCTCCTCTGCTTCTTTGCACTGGTAGCAAGAAGCCTGCCAAACATGAGGTCAGGGAGTTGAGTTTTGCAGTGGCAGATCCAGAGCTTTACTTTCTACCTCTTTGCATTTCACCCTCTCTACAGATTAGCACGGGCTCAAGCCTGGCTGAATAGGATCAGGATGAAGCAAGATAGTGGCAAAGAAGTGATTTCATCTCAGTGCAAGCATTTCGCACTGGATTGTCTCCCACTTGAGCTGACATGTTAAACAGAGCTGTTTACCAGCCTGTGGTAAACTCAATTTACACTGGGTACACAGCCTGCATTGCTCTGCAGCCAGGAGAGCCCCTGCTCCTGGGTGGGTGCCTGAACCCAGTCTGAGAGCACAGAGCAGGGTTCAGGCTCCCTACCTGAATGACAGACGTCTGATGCCAGCCACTACAGAAGTGCTCCTGTTTGGGTGGGAAGGACAGGCAGCATGAAACCATGTGGGGATTCATACCAGAGGTATTCCAAAACCAAAGAGTCAAACCTATCTTTCCCGAGAAACAAGCTCCCTCCTCAAAAAAATGAAGAGTAATTTAAGGTCAAATACTTTCACCCTAAGCAACATTAAGTGAAGAATGGCAAAATTTGGTTGGCATCCTGCGTGGTTTACCAGCAGTGCCTGGATTTGGATTTGGGGGAGGACTGCAACGTCACAACACTGCCTGGCAGCTGAGTGACATCAGGTCACACTACGTGGGAGAATGCCACACAGAAAAGGTCATTCCCTGGGCTCCAACCCAGCCTGCTCCACTTGGAAAGAGGGTTCTGTACTGGGCAATGGCTTGCTCTGGAAAATGCCTTCTCAGGCTCAGCTTCTGTCACCCGAGCCCCTGACAGCGGCCGATGCCAGGCAGGGAAGCTCTGGGCATGCACAGGTGGTAGGGAAAACCAGAGATGTCTAAAGGAAGGGGTGATTTCTTAGAAAGAGAAGAGGAACAGGTCACTCTGGGGCTGGCCAGCCAGTACAGGGTGTTTCACACACACATGGACTGAAGGGGCTGCTGAGAGTTGCCCAGAAACGAGCTCGACCCTCTTAGCACAGCCACAGCGTCCCTTGCAGGACAACTACTCCCTCTCCTTCTTCTTTTTGGAGTATTTCCTGAGCTGCTGCAAATGAAACACAGATCCTCAGGGGCTGGCAGATGCCACCACTGTCTGGCACTGCCCCCATGGATGTAACCTGTCATAGCTGTGTCCTCAAAATTACTGTGGTTACCGTGCAGTAAAGCAGGTGCCAGCTCTCCATGAGACAGCTCCGTGTCCCTTGCCCATCCACGATCCCTTTGCAGCAACAGCAGTGAGGCTGCTTTCTGCCCAGCCCCACAAAGCCCTGGGGAATGGTGCCAGTGTTGTCCCCAAAGTGTGGCAGTGGGGCCTGTGCCAGCCTTGCCAACCCAGGACGGTCTCACACAGCCTTGAAGTGAAAACCAACCTCTGTAGCAGGAACTGTACTGGATTTTACAGGAGATATCCAGGAACCCTCTGGCACCCGCAGCCACTGAGAGTGGAGCTGGTGTTCCCTGGTGCTGCTGCAGCCATAAACCACTGGCACCAGAAGAGTTTTTTTCCAGTATCAGAGGGATTCTGCCCTGCCTAATTTGTTATTTCTGTGCCACCACAGTCTTACTAAGGGATTGCATCCAAGCTAGGCTCTGGCTTACCCCCACTTAGTGAAATGCCTACCAGTTTGGACACTTGTAGACCTGATGGTCTCGCTGTTGTGGCAGGTTGAAAAGGGAAGCACATCCTAAATTGCCCTAGTTTTGGTGGCATAACTGAGCTTGTGTTGCCAGCAGTGAGGTCTGGTACATCCAAGGAGTGCTGTGGTTCCGTGCTTGAGCTGTAACATTCAAAGCCTGGCTTAGGGCAGGTATAGGAAATGCAGCCACCAAACCTCTGGCACTTTAAAAACGCACCATGACTTGCTCCCCACACAAGGTGCAGGACAGGCATTTGCACCTGCTAGTGAGGCAGAGAGGAAGGACACTTCAGCTTCTCACAGGTACACATTTCTCACCTGTTTGGCACCCACGAAAAGGGTGATGTCCTCTCAGGGTACCCGCCTCAGTGACCAACCCATCAAGAAAACACATTGTCAAGTCCCGGGACCCTAAAATGAGGTATCAGCTCTGTCTGGGCCCTGCAGTCTAGCACCTGCTTTCACACACAAGCACCTTCCACGTCCCCTTCCATCCCTGCTCGTGCAGCTGCTGTGGTCAGCACAGCACCTTCATCCCATCATCCCAAATACACCTACCTTCCTTCCCCATACAGGTTCAAAGCTCAGGCTGCTCGAGCTAGGCTGCAGGCAAAGTCCTGCCTCTGCTGAATTCAGTGGCAGCTTTGCCTTTGATTTCAATGGGGAGTTAATTTTGCCCTACATGGTGATAATTTGCAGAACATCAGTCAGAGCCCACCTCCATTCCCATCCCCATCCTGCTCTGACAAGCAATCGTTCTCATGCCTCAGTTTCCCCCTCTGTATCTAAAAGGAAAGCCAAGTTGAAAATGCACCTTCCCCTTCCTTATGAAGTTCTTTGATACAGAGATCTAAAATACAACACAAGAGCCAACACTGACCTTCACTTTCCTTTACCGTGTCAGACCCATTTAGTGGCTATTTATGGCAACCTGGTCATTAGCACTACAAGAACAAATTCAGCACAAAGAAAGCTTTAAACCACAGAACTGGGGTGTGCCAGGCTGTCAGAACACCACTGTACACTACTTTCCTCCTTGCCCTATCAAAGGACAATAGCTGCATTTGATGATTGAAGACAATGAAACCAGAATAGCAACAGGAGCTCCTCCTGCAAAAAAGGAATTCCGCATTTCCTAAACCCCACATTCCTCCTTTCCTCTGCTCTGCTTGGTCCCCTTGGACCTCTCCACAAAGGGATCAGAGCAGGACTTCTTCCCCAGCTTTCTGTTCGCCTCTTGCAGCCCCTCAAACCAGACCTGGGCTAAGCTACTCCAGCAGTGTCAGAAGAGCTTCTGATGTGCACATTTTTTTGCTGCTTTGTTTTCAGACAAACAAGGGAGCAGGCAGATGATGGGAGATGTGGACAGCCTCTTTGTCAGGCAGGGAGCTGCTGCCACTTGCTGGCATCCCGCTATGTACAAGTGAAAAGGTTTTTCCTTCTGCCTTTCTTCCCATGGAAGATTTCAAGGGTGAAAACTCACTGGAAGGAGGTGATGCACCTTCTCCTGAGCCAGGAGGGATTTTTCATTTATGGTTTTAGGTCCTCTCATAGTTCTCTTAACACCCATGGGCCTTACTAATGTACATTTCCCTTTGTCTCTCTTCCTGCAGCAGAGCTGCTCAGTTCTGACTCCAGAGCCAGGGGAGGACCAGATGCCTTTGCCTCACTGGAACTCGCAGACAGTGAGAACACCTGAGTTAACCAGATCTTTGATGACTTTCCTTCTGAACTAAAACCAGGCTGGAATGGGATATCTGTGTTCAGATGTGGACAACAGTGAGACTGCCTCTGAGCGAAAAAGAACCTGAGAATCCTATTATGAAAACATAACGTCCTTATGTGCTTAATTTTAATGAAAACAGTTGTGAGAACAGCTTGGTATTCCTTGAAAACATGCACAGGCACCCACTGATGTATATATTAATAGTCACTACCTCATTTCTTGTCTTTCATTCCATTCCAATTCCAAATGCCCGTCTGGCCTACCCTGCCAACAAACAGCAAACCAACTTCAGTCTTGATCTTGTGGGGATGTACCCACAACACTGTGAAAGACATGGGTTTAGTAATATTTTCCAGCTTGGATATGATGGAAGTGGATATCTACACCTTCCTCAAAGAGGCAGTGTGCTGAGCAAGTAGATGCAGCAATGAGGGAAATATAAAACTGCAGAATAAGACCAGATCTTACAAACTGAGCACTTTATGAAGGTGTCACACCCTGTGGATGCTTGGAGGATGCCGTGCAGTCCAAAAGGATCTCCTCTGCCCCCCATATTTCCTGGAACAAGAGGCTTGGAGATATTTATGGTTGACACAAATAATCTGTAAGGAGGGGATTCATTCCTCCCAGAAAGTGCACTACACAATGACTGGGGAACACCTTTCTGCCCAGGAGGTGAAACTGTGCTGAGGATCACGTAAACGCAAGGCAATGCCATCCTGAGAAAGCTCTATTTGTTTGTTGACTGTCAGTTTAGCTGGAGATTAGATAAAGCCTAATTAATGCAGCCCAGTTATGCTTTCGAGGTTAAATTCTTAACACACAGATAAAAATTATTGCTGAAAGTCACAGGCTGACTCCAGCAGAAGACAAGGGAAGAGGGAGCATTTTAACCACTGACTCAAAGGGGGCTTTTTTTACAAAACAAACCATATTAGTGAGTTGCTGTCAGCTCCATGCTCACAGCCTGCATTGCTTGGCAGACCAGTATCACCCTGGGAAAAGCCCCAGAAGCAATCTCTCAAACATGCCCTTTTACAACCCCAGATATCTATTTTCTACATTCATTTGCAAATATTCTGCAACATGTAGTCAGAAAGAGATCAGATGGATGGACTCAATGATCTTAAAGGTCTTTTCCAACCCAAATGATTCTATAATACTATGATTCTATATCTGAGCTGGCCTTTCATAATTGGGAAAATGCCAACTCATTTACATGAATGTTCATGGAACAACAGTGACTTTGCAAATGTCTTACCAGAAACCTTCAGGGTCACAGTCATCTATAAATAGGTATCAGCAGGAACCTCATTCTTACCAAAAACCTTACCAAAACCTTCTATATCTTCCAAGCAGATTCTGGTCAAACAAGTTAATGCATCACAGTTAATGCTTCTTGTCTTTCACAATATTTACAAAGACAATGCCATCCCCTAGGTCACAGCAGCTAATTCCCCTTCCTATTCTACTGATCAACTGAATTCCCAATGAACCCAGAATCCAATTCTTTCCAAAGCCTTTTTAGGAGTCAAATTCCTGCCTGGTTATACCACTACAGCTGCCAAAACTTTTGGATGGTCAAGTGGCAGCCAAATGGAAAAGAAATGGACTGAAACAGGGATGGTGGCTGAGGGAGAGAATAATTCTCAGCAGCAGAGGTCACCACCTTAAGCTCCTCAAAACACCTCTAGAAACAGGACTAAATAACAAGAAGGAGTTTGAAGTTTGAAAACACCTTAAGTTTATCAACCAAAGTAGCAACACAAGGGAGAAGAAGGGAGGTGGAGCAACTGAAGGCAGAAGCAGATTGTTGAGCCCTTTCCCAAATGAAAGCAAAGCCCAAAACCCAAGGCTGAGGACAGCGAGGCAAAAGGCAGCAGAAAGGAGGTGGACAGGAGGAGAAGCTGTGGCCAGCTGATGTCCAGAGCTACGGCCACAACGTCAATGGGAGCAAGGCCAAAATGACATTGAATCTGCAGAAGCATCACTGAAATAACATCTCCCTGACTGAAATGCCACGAGTCTGAGGGTCAGCTCCAGGCCAGCTACTGCAGCCGAGTCAGGCGCTTCCCAGGGGACGTGTTCCAGCTCATCCAGCTGACCTGACTTTGGCTCTGTCCCTGGCTGTCGCGCCCAGCGCCGTGTCCAACCATCCAGCGGGGCTGCAGCGCCTTTCAGCGGGACAAGGGGATCACTGGGAGAGCAGAGCTGGTGCAGTGTGAGCCAGGGCCGTGGGTTAGGACCTGACAAACTGCCCCTGTTCTAACCTGGCTGCATTTGTAGATGAGGAACTGAGTGTGTCCCTCCAGGCAGCGAGGATGGGTATCCCAAGGAGAAAAAGTGTCTGGGAAGAGGAAGGCATTCCAAACAACCCAAGGAGTCTGTCCACGCTGTCTGTGGAGTTGGCCAAGGGAGCAGAAATGGTGAATGAGAAGATAAAATGATCAGTTGAAACATTTGTATTACATGTGGAAGAGAAGATATGAAAGAGGAGATAAGTTATAGCATGCTAAGATTGCAAACATTTTCCTCTGTGACACACACATTCCCCCTTTCTGCATGTTTTCCTATGTAAACAAAGAATTTTTCACCCCTCCCCCGACTTTAAGAACTTTTGAACTTATTGGCCAATTTTGACTAAATTTGTGATATCAAAGATATCATTCCTCTTAGAGTTTCTCAGGCCAGGCGAAGAAGAAAATTTTTCCTATTTGAGAGACCAATTTTCTTAGCAACAGAGAATCCATGGCTGCACAAACCTCTAAGGGGGTGAGGAAGAAGGAGGATGATTGAGGTGTCCAAACACCAGCAACAGCTCTGGCCAAGCTCTCTTAACTGAGGCCAGCCAAGCACTAGACACAGTATGGTGCTGGTAATTCTTTGGAAGACATTCTACTTGCAATGGCAAAAAACAAGCTCCCTTTTCCTTGCATGTGCATCACAGATTTCGAGTTATGCCCTCAGGCTGGGTTTGTGCTTGCGCTAAAGTTGGGGAAGCACCCCTAACCACCCACCTCTCCTGTCCTCTTTCTTCCTCACTCCTGCACAGGCTTGTGCACCCATGGATTCTCTGTTCCTTGGAAAATGGTGACTTTATACTAGTCTCTCACATAGGATAAATTCTCTTCTTTGCCTGGCCAGGGCAAATATGGGAATGAAATTGTCTTTGATATATCTTTGCTTCTCACTCCTTCCCTTTCTCCCTGGGGGCAGAGCCCTCTCCTGCCTCCAAAGCACAAGTGACTGGGAGGCCACCACGTATGGCTGCTCTCCTGCTTTTTGGCTGTCATAGGCACTGCTTAAAACCAACCTGCATAAACCACTGGGATAGGAATGGAAAGCTTAACAGAATGATCCTACTCCTGGTAGGAGGCCAAATGCCAGCGGTGCAGAAGCCTGTATGGGTTTGTTAACCTATTACAATAACATAACTCTTGCCCCACCAGCACATTCATACGTGGCTTCTGCCACAGCAGGTCAGTAAAGATTTATTTACCAGGTCTGAGGCACAAAATGCTGGCTGGACCCTGCTGGGAATCTGCAGAAAAATGCAGTAAACAGCAACAAACTCTTTGGTGCTTCTCCTTTTGCTGAAAGCAAAGCCTCCAATGGTGGCTATAAATCTTTTTCTGCCAGTTGCAGAGGGTATTTACTAATTACAGCATCAGCACGCCTTGTGTCAGTTGTAGGTCATCGGGATAGCCTAGAAAAGGAGCAGAAATAGTTTTGCAACGAAGGCAGGCTCAAAGAATGAATGCCTCAGCACTGATCTCTTCACTGCTCTGGCAGCAGCACTAGGAAACTAAGGATCACAATGCAGAGAACAAGGATGTTAATTCTGCCTAAATAACAGACCACATTTCCTCTACCCGGCTGTTCTGGGGAGCTAATTACACAGATTCCCAAATCAAAGAAATATACAACAGTCTGCAAACGATTGCAATGTTGATGTGTTGGCAGTCCAAACCATGACATATGGTCCTTCAGTTTGCCATCCCAGAGAACAGGCTCACGAGCAACCCCCATTACGCAAAATTATGTCGTAAATAACAGAAAGAGGCTGACTTTAGAAATGAGCTCGAGGTGACCTCCCTCCTTAGCCCACGAGAGACAGTCAGTGTTTCACAGAGCTGCTGCCAGCCTGGTCATAGGTCCCCAAATGTACCTCCCTTGAGGGGGAAGGAAGGTGAATCACATCCAGGCAGGATCCCGGCTCAGTCAATACCCACACACAAACTTTGCACTCAGGTCGCAAAGCCGAGATTTCGGCACCAACACCGGCTGGACATGCGTGTGCCACCAGCCCAGCTCTGGGACCGCTCTGCAGCCGTGTGCCAGCCCCCGAGCCACCCATCAGCAGGATCCGGACCTTGAGGTTCATCACGGGACCCCCATCACGGACCTCAGGGAGTGAGGGACACCTGCACACACCAGGAGGGGAGAGGGGTGAGGCACCAAGGGCTGCCACACGCCCTCACCCGCAGCAGTCGGTGCAGGGTCATCACTCCAGCCCCAACCAGGGAGGTGAGCACTGCTCCCGGTGCCACAGGGCTTGGGCCGTTCCCAAAAGGGAGACCCTCCTCTCTCCTCCTCCTCCTCCTTCATGCTGCCCTTGTGTCAGAGACTGGAAGGATTGATGCCTCGAGACATTTTGAGACGCGGGTGTGTGGGGCAGGGGCGGGTGGGGCCTTGCCCCGCGGGGCAGTGCCCTGCTCCGCACACCCCACCCCTCTGGAGCCTCTATCCCAGCCCTGCAGTGGTGCCAGTCAAGGGCACAGCGGAGGCAACGCTCCACACCCGCCCCTGGAGCCCCTGACCCAGCTCCTGAGTGGCCAAATGACTGGAATCCCCACCTGGGAGAAGGGCCCAGGAAGGCCAAGGGGTATTTAAGGCTGAACACGAGGCCATCATGTTTATCTAGACCCTACCTCTTCTTGGAGTCTCTATCGTCGCTGGAACCCAGGAGTTGGTAGCTATATGTGTGATTTTCCATATCTTTTCCATCTCTCTCTCTTTCTCATTCTTCTAATTCCCTCTTCATGGAATATTTTGAGTTAACTTAAAATCAAACGGGCTTAAGGTTTGCTAAGTTGAATGGGCCAAGTTAATGCTGTGAGAAGTGTTCTATGTTGATTGACTGTTGTGCTAAACCTTTTGTCAAACCTTTTTGATTTCCTAAAATCTGTCAGTAAAGTCTTTTGTGTTGTTTTGACCTCTTGAGAATATCTCATTGGTATTTCTCCTGTGCATCCAACTCAGAGTACACGAACCACTGTAAGCCCTTTTAAAAGGCTCATCAAGCTGGTTGTTTGGAACCTTACACCTTGCCTGAGCATTTCCTCTTCCTCCACTCCAGCAGTGCCTCACTTCCTACTTTGCAACCTGACCCAGTGTCACGGCCCCACCTCAGCCCCTGCTCAGCCCCCCGGGTCACTCTTTATTCCCCAGGGACACCCCAGCACCAGTCCAGCAGAACCCCTGAGCACCAGCCCTGTGCTCCTCCCTGGCAAGCAGAGAAGTGATTTTCCCTGTGCAAAGGTTAAGGACAGAGCTGATTTATTTTCTCCTTGCCCTCAGGGATACAAAGTTCAGCTGCACAGAGCAGCATCCTCACACTGAGTGGCTCAGGGCGTTTCAGATAAAGATTCTGGCCCCGAAAACAAGTAACCCTGGCTCCCCTGCCTGCATCCTCAATCCATGCTCCTCCCATCCCATCAGGACTGCAAGGGCAAGAGGAACAGGCAAGGAGGTGTGTGACCTCCACTGCTTCTCCCTTAAGGTCATTGTTTGGAGCTTGTAGCTCAGAATGGATAATTTGTATGTGCTCAGCATCTGCTCTGGACCCTGTGGACTTCATTAGTCCAGAAAAGGCTAAATGGGCACAGCACCTTTGCCCTTGCCTGCCTTACTGCACACTGAATCCTGAATTCTGGTGTGCTGAGGGGCTGTTGGTTGCCTTGCTCTCATCCTGCCTGTGTTTGGCCTTCAAATGGGCAAATGTAACTCTGGTAACGGAGTAGAGGAAAGCTTAGAGAGGCCACGGGAGCATTGTGCCTCTTCAGAAGGAGACAGCAGATAAACAGGATTAAGGAATTTTGCATAGTTCAACCTGCCAATTTCTGTGAAGAGGAAATGTAGGCAGTGCCTGCAGCCCTGATTCAGAGGAGAAGCCTTTGAAATGCCTGCCAGGCAAAACGTGTTAAGATACAAGCTGCTTTTCCTCTGCAGCAGGGCTCAGTGCAGGGAACAGCCCTCCCTCTGTGGAGCCCACCCCAGGCAGAGTCTGTGGTGCTTAGACAGATTTCAAGAGCCCTGGGAGCCAAGCAAAGCAGTCCTGATTCTGAGTCATAGACTGGTGCTGGTGCTGGGATTCAAACGGGGAGATCCCCTACAAGATGTTCTGTTCTGGGCCAGACCAAAAAATTTCACTAAGAATTGGTTTCCCAGGAACACCTTAATTTTTTTTCACCTCTTTTTTGTTGTTGTTTTTGAAAAGTGCTGAAAACTAAAATATTTGAAATGGGGTTGGTTGTATTTGGGGTTTTCTTTAGGGGAAGGGGTTGGATTTGGGATTATGTCTAGAGAAAGTGTTTGGATTTTCAGGTGAAACTGGCTCATTCTGACACCTGGTCTTACAGAGCCCTTCATATCCTCTCCTCACTGCTGGTCATGGCACCAAAGGATGAACACTGATTTTTGTGAGCTCTCTGTAAGCCAGCACACAGCGAAGCCTGTGGTAGCTCTGCTCATTAAAGCCAAGAGAAAGATATTGTGAGAAAGGGCAGGAGCACTGTAAAAATGAGTTGCTGGCTGTGTGATCAGCTCCATGCAGGGCCATCCCAGCCTGGACGGTGTCACTGGCCTGCCGTGTTTGTTACCACTGGTGGCTCTGCCCTTTTGCCCCAGTTTGGCTGGGGATGCAGCACAGAGCCAGGTTTGGGCACTTCAGTGGAGATGGGGAGAGAGGGGAGAAGAAAATCAGGGCAGAAACCAGCACAGCCTAAACATTCCCTGCAGGTGGGGAGAGCAGCACATCCTGCACCCCGCTGGGGTGGGACTGAGGCAACCAGCACAAGGGGTGGTGGTGTGAGGTGTGGGAGATTCCCCGAGTGCCCAGGGTGCTCACAGAGGATTTGCTGTGTCTCTACAAGCAAGGGGAGTGGGGCAGCCCTCGGGCAGGTGCCAGGGGTGGAAAGTGAGGCTGGTGTTTCTCAGTGGGAGCTCCACGTTGGGTAACCCGGTCCCACCTTTGCAAGAAGTCTGCACTCCTGGAGGATTGTATATCTAACCAAGTTCATCTAAAATTAAGAAAAATCTAGGCTTTTCATAATTTTTTTTTATTTTTAGGGTTTGTTAAATTATTTATTTGCAGGTAGTGATTCAGAAAAGTTTGGTCTGGACAATGTGCTGTTAAAACTTCCTCTTCTCCTGCACAAGGGGCACCCACCACTAGCAAATTATAAGGAACTGAGTGAGGAGTCACGTCTGGTTTCCCTGCATCTAATCAGAATTTTCTCTTTCACATCGTATCTTATTTGTTCTGTCCCTCAGGGTACTCCTGTCCTTGGATGAGGTTTTAGTGGGGCTGTTAAGTCCTGTTTGGATGGACTTCCAGGCAGCCCAGACAGCTGGAAGCTTGGCTGCACAGAATGCAGGAAAGGACTGCTGGGGTCTGGAGCAGGCGTGGGGAGAAGCTGCTTCTCCAGACAAGGTCTCAGCTGTGTTGTGCAGGTTTCCAGAGCAGCCCACCCCTCCCCTGCCCTGCTGGGCTTGGGGGGCTGTGGGAAACCTGCTCTGTTGGCCCATTCCACAGAGCCCTGGGTCCAAATCCACAGTCCAGCCACTCCAGACCTGCTGGCTCTGAGGAGCCCACAAGAGCAACGCCAAATTGGCAAGAGAAGATGTAAGTATGGAAGACTTCTCAAAGAAATGTTTGAAAAAATATCAAATATCCCACAGCAGTCCAAAGTAATAGCTCAGCTGCTAAAAAGGTGGAATTAAATAGGTCAGGCTGTGGAGCTGTGCCACAAAGGAACTAACTTCTCATCTCTTAGACTGCTTTCTCTTTTGCTGTTCCAAGAATCCATCTCTCTGCTAGTAATGATGTCAAATAAATCTTCACTAAAATATAAAAATGTTTATGATTATACTTACTGACCCGTTCCTTTATTAAATGAGGACAATAGGATGATGCCTTGATATTTACTAATGGGTTACTCCCATCTAACCTTTTCTTGTTCATCCAGATCATCTGTTTTCATTTCACCATTCAATGGCTGCCAATAAAATTAAGTCAATTAAATTAAAGGTCTATTATGTTCTTTCAAATCAGGCTGAGGCCTTTTTTCTTTCCCCAGTCAATGCTCTGAGAAGATTTTTGATAGGGCAGCTGGGAAATCTGGAGCAGATCCTCCTCTGCTGGAAATTGGTTTAGCTTTTCAGAAATCAATAGAGAGGCATCAGCTTAGCCCAGCTGAGGGCCTGAGCCCTGATGTGTAGGAATAAGCCTCAAGCCTGTCTTTGGGCCAAGATTTAGATCTGGAATCATTCCCTCACGCAATCTCAAAGACCTTGTCTACTTCTCAAAGTGTTAGAAGTTACTTATAACATATATGGTGCACTTACACCACCATCTCTTCCCTATGGAAATACCCCTAGCCCAATACAAAAATGACCTTTTATATTTAACTTTAAATGTGAGCTATTGCCAAGGGGCTTAAGTGAAATCGATAAAAACTCTAATATCATATCATAGTGTCTGCATGAAGCTGTCTGCTTTGGGTTTCTGGTATTAAACAGTTTATTGTATTTTTTTTCCAGCATAGACAAGACCTTAACATCTTACTACGTGATTATTAAAATAAAAACCAAGGAAGAATGTTCTACAGCCTAACAAAATCCTAAAGATTGCAGGTCTTTTCTGCAAAATTCTTACAGGGCTAGTGAAGATGTCAAGCATAAACCTAACCAAGGCACCATCACCTTGCTCAGGTGACAATCTTGGATGCTTTTTTCAACTTCTAAGTGGTGAGCCTCCCTCAGTGCTCTGAGTGCTTTGTCAGAAGTCATCTGTAAACTCTTAACTCATCATCTCAGTGCTGCTGTTGTATTTGAAGTCTCAGGCCTCTGTTAGCAATCATCTCAAATGGCTGGTGCAAAGTAGAAAGTGTTTTGTCTTCCTGCAGACTTGGTGGCAAAGTTAGCACAAACCCCACCAAGCCTAGACAAACTGCTGTGAAAGGAAGGCAAATAAAGACCTGGAAGAGCTCCTTCATAGAGGCTGAGAGAAGAGACAGTGTTTACCCAAAAACCGTAAAGCAAACTCGGGAATTAAGGCTGAACAGCTTTGTGTGTGTTTCCAAGTGAGAGACTTTGTAAGCAAAGCTTTATTTAACTCTCTGCTGTCATGAATTCAGACAGTGAAACGGCTCCTAACCCTAATTAACTCAAAATGTTTCACATCTTAGGAAAGCCTTGAAGCACAGAAGGGCTTCGTATCAGCCAAACGAACAGTGCAGACCAAAATTCTCCCTATTCAAATGTCAAAAGTTTTTCAGTTTGCATCAGGCATCATATAAACTGCAAGCAACCTCAGGCAAGAGCCAGCAACCTTTTTTTGGCTCCTGGACTGCATTTTTCTAGGATAAAAGCTTTAAGGTGACCTACAGATTTCAAACCGCAGGCAGAAAATCCCAAATTCTCAGACCCAAGGGGTGTGGAAATGACTACAAGAGATACGGTCACACGGTGAAAAGGCAAAGTAAAAATGTCCCTTGCATGGTGTTGCAAGAGGGGTGGGATAAGAAAACAAGGTCAGACCTTCCTCTGAGCTGATCTCTCTGCCACTGGGCAGAGGATGGATCAGAAAGAACCCAAAATTTCTACTACTGCTCAGGCTAGTGACTGCCTAAGGATAGAAAGTTTAACCCGCTCTTTCCTCAACGAATCTTGTCTTTCATTCGTGTGGTTCCAACTCTAAATGGTCTCTGAAATGATGCAAGCAGGATCTGGTTGCTGGTTGCCTGTTAATGACCCTGCTGCTGTGCAGCTCCACCAGCTCTGTGCAGAGCTCATTCTTGCTGAGCGATCACAGCTCAGCGGCTGGAAACCCAGAGATCATCAGTTTCAACATCTGCAAAGGTGAGCTTCCTCCCGGGAGATCCACACCCCTCCCGAAACTGTCAAATTGCGTTGGGGTAAAAGTGATGTAAGTGAAGAGAACACTTACGTGGCAATTTGTGTGCTGTATCAGGAAAATGTTATCACCTCTGACATATCAGGGGGATTCTGTGTTCACTGACACCTTTGCAACACAGCGGTGATCTTGATGAAATCCTTGGGTAATGATTACATCAGGAGAGTTACACCACTGAAAAAAAATGACAACATTTTCCATCTGTGCTGCACATTAGATACCAGTGGTGATGACTTCCATGGGGTTATCCCTGTGTAGAAGAGAAGCAGGGGAGCTCAGATTTCTTTGTTTCATCAGGCGAAGCTGAGAGCCACAGCCAGGAGAGCTTGTGTCGGTGAGAGAGAAAGGGAAAGGGGTGCTTATACCTGATGTGCTCACAGAAGGAGCAGGGTTTGACCAACAGAAGCAGCAGGAAAATCACTTCTCCACCTCCAGACATGCATCATGTCTGTAACTCACTGACAATGGTGGTTTTTGACAGGAAGGAGAAGAATAAAAGCAAGAATAAACACTCTGAACAAGATAATCTGAGTTTGTATACAGCAACCTTTGCAATCCAACTACTTTTTCCTTAAAGGAAGATCTTCCTTTAAATCTTTAAATCAAGGTGTTCCAATGAGAGTTAGTGCTCTTTTTGACCAAAATTGGAGTGTTGCTGTGATAAGGATTACCCTTATCATCCTGGGGGCTGTAGAAGAAGGTGCACCAGGCTCAGGGTAGGGGAGGGTGCTGGAAGGGTTTGCAAACATCTGGGACATCTGGGCTGCTGAGTCTCGTGTGCAGAGAGAGCCTGTGCTGCAGGCCATGGCCAGATGGCAAAAGAACACAAGCAAAGCTGTGTCCCATGTGCCTCTCATACAGCACATGGGATTTGAGAGTGTCATAACAGGGAATCTGTGTTCAAAGGGGTGGCTGAGGGGCTTGGCACCCACTGATGGAGAAGGGGTGTCCATTGCTAGGAACAGCAGAGGAGTGTGGTTCCCATGCAGGATGAGGCACCACGCAGCACCCCACGTTTGCTGAGGAAAGATCCTGCAGGGTATCCCTGGTCTCTCCACTGGGCTTTCTTCAGGCCAGAGCTGCCAAGGAGGTCAGAGCTGTGCCTTGGCTGCTCTCCCCAGGCTCAGTCTGGGCCCTGCTGCATCTGGCTCCAAGCACCTCTGTGTAGGGAAGGGAGCACTCTCACTATAAGCTTTCCCCTGGAAGAGCAGAAAACCACCAGGAAAGAAAACTGTAAGAAAAGAGAGCGATGAGATGACATGTGGATGGTGATGGGCAGCAGGGAGCGAGAGGAGCAGTTGTTTGTTGGTCTGATTGATTGAGCAGGGATTTTTTGCAATATCCATGGTGCAGGGATGGAGCTCTTGCAGGGCGGATGTGTCCAAGCCCAGTTCTGACAGCCTGGGAGTTCCTGTGTCACATGTCCTCATTTTGCTTCCCTGCCAGGTGGACTGGACACCTAGAGTACTTTTCTTTCCCCTCCTCTTGTTTGCTAGTGGAAAGTGGCATTTCATTGCATGAATCTGGGAGAAAAAGCCATGAGAAAAAAAAGCAAATATTGCAAGACTGACAAAATCACAAGAGCTGGCAGCACTACCTGGATTTGTCTGTTCAATGCTCATTCTAGAATAATTAGAAGAGACTTAACCAGCCCACTGGCATAGACAAGGACACACAGGGCCTTGTAAAACTCAGGACAGATAACAAAATGAAAAGGTCGTGGCAGCCGAACTCCCTGCAGACACAGAACTTCAGTGTGAGAGTCTTGTGGATCCAGTCTCTCTCTGTGAATGCCTGTGTTCCTGGCTGTGTACCCACATCCCTGCAGATTTCAGCACAAACAGGTACTCCTTGAGCCTTCTACCAAACTGTAGGGCAAACAAAGGCCATATGACAAGAGCCTGAATTAAGAAAAAGAGCTGATTAACTCCAGGCAGTCACCAAGTCAGTGTGTCTAGACTGCATCCAGTCAGTGCTGCAGACCAGCTTTGATTCCCACAGCTTCTGGCATTCCAGTGGTGAGGAGCATTTTGTGGTGTAAACTTGTCCTTACTTCACTCACAGTTCTCTGTGGCTCTCCTGGGACTTATTTAATATAACATGATCATCCCAGTGTCACCACAGTAAGGACCTGTGAGCCACATCCTGTGTTCCTCAGGCACTTGGTACTTTCAGGGCTGCAGAAATATCAACTCCAAGGCCGACAACTCAAACAAAAAGTTAAAGATGCCCTTTCAGACAAATACCGTGGTTGGACTTTGAGTCTTCTCTCAGGTCCAAAACATCAAAGCCAGTCCCCCATGGTTTCAAGGAGAGCAACATATTGCATTTTCCCTCTAGGCAGCCATTTATTAAAAATGCCAAGAAGAGCAACTCTCCAGGGAATCCCATTTCTGCCTGCTGAAGGACAGCTGTGTCAACCAGCCACCACTCAGACCAAGCCCAACTTCCTGCAGCATTTACCTGGGTCTCCTCTCTTTCACTCCAGTTTGGGTTAGAAAGCCTGGCAAGAGGCTTGACTGATGCAAAACTGTGGGAAACAAGGTGTTCTGAGACATGGTGGTTATGGTAACGTGGAACCTTTGCAGGACAGAAACAAGGCCACTTCTTTCTACAAGAACCAGGAGCAACAGCACCACCGACCCTGGGAAACGGGGGTGAGACCCATCCAGCAGGGCTGGGTGAAACACTGCAGCAACCAAGACAACCCCGGCTAGGTGGTGGGTAAAGAGAACAGCTTTTTCTCTGCCTGTAGGTACACACACACATCTATACGTGCGGATGCACATGTGCCGCTATGTGCATTCAGGTAGAAGCATTGTTCAGAGAGAGGTTAATTCCAAGCTGATGATGCCCATTAGTGCAAGGCACAGCCACCAATTTGGAAGCATTCAGAAGTGTTTCCTTTCATGGGTGTAGAGCAGCTGAATCGGATTGTAGAGGCAGCAGTGGCTCTCCCCAGGGACCCTCAGAAGGCAGGCTGGTGCCTCTATCTCTGCACATACCTTTCATCACAAGTCAGAGTTAGGCTGCAAGGAGGATTTGCTGCCTTATCACCTCCTCCTGCCCCTGTCACTGGCATTTACATCAGCCTGAATCTGGCCTGGCTCATTTAAACAAAGCCATAAAAAACCCCCCCCTGCATTTTCCTAATCACAAACGGATTTAGAGGGCCTAGTGCAGCAAAAGGCAAAGTAAAACTCACTTGCCTGACAAGCACAATCTCGCTGATGGAAACCAAAAGACCTATGCCAAGGGAAACTTTATTAGTCACCTGGAAAAAACATTAACTGGAGTTACATCCATTTTCTAATGGCATATTGTGTGTGTAACAAAACACCCACAAATAATTTTGGGACCAGGGATGTTCCCCCTTCCAATTGTTTTCATCATGGGGGCCGACAGGGCTCTTACGTGCGCTTTCGACTGCCGCGGTGAAAAATGTGTTCCCTGTTTGTTCTTGTTCTGCCTCTGCAGGAAATCAGAGACTCTGGCTTCCTGTAGGCTACAGATGCTTTATTCTTTGTATTCCCCAAATAGGAAGTGCTGGGATCACTCTGCCAAATATATGGAAACTTAATTTCATTTCAACACAGGATTAATCACTAGGAAGTGTCAGGACATTGATGGGCTGATAACAAGACAGCTACAGCAGAAACCTTTTATGGGCACCGGGGTCACAGCATTTGGCAGGAGACATGGAGCTCTGAGTCTCCCCTCGAATGGGGAAGGAAGGCTACCTGATGGGAATTAACGCCGGCAATTGTAGCAGCGGTGTTTGTTTAATGCCCTGTAAACCTCAACAAACTTTCAAGCCTTTTCATATTTTGAGAGGAAGGTAAACTGTTTTTGATGACTAACCCCTGTTTTTGATGACTAAGCTCTGTGTTTTCACTCTACAAATCAAAACAGTCTGCGACAAACGTCCTCTCCTTACCACAGCCTGGCAATGGCACAACTCCACTCAGTTCAAGGAAAGGCTTCTGATTTGCACCTTTGGAACCACAGAATCATTAAGGTTGAAAAAGACCTTTAAAATCATCAAGTCCAACCATCAACCCAGCGCTGCCAAGTCCACCACTAAATCACGTCCCTTAGCACCACATGTTTTAACACTTCCAGGGATAGTGATTCCACCACTTCCCTGGACAGTCTGTTCCAATGCCTGGCCACCCTTCCACAGTGAAGGAATTTTTCCTCATATCCAGTCTAAACTTCCTCTGGGGCAACTTGAGGCCATTCCCTCTCACCCTGTCCCTTGTTACCTGGAAGTCACAGATCAGTCCCTCTACTGCCACTGCATGGCAGAGGGGGTCCAGGCTGATGGATAGAATGGGAACACTGGAAAACCCAAATTTAAATCCAGGAGCAATTAAATGGAGCTCCACCACGTGTGCTCAGACTTTCTGTTTAAACACAGCCAATACCACACTGCTATAAAGTTAACAGCTACTATTATTCCCATTATAAAGGTGGGAAAAGTGAGGTACAAAGACTGAGAGCTTGGTCTGTGCCCACAGAGTTGTGGTCTTTGTCAGCACTCAGGGACTGACAGCATCAAGCACAGAATTAAAGAATCAGAGAATGGTTTGGGTTGGAGAGAACCTCAAAGGTCATCCAAGTTCCAGGCCCCCTGCCGTGGGCAGGGACATCTTCCACTGTCTAAGGTTGCTGAGAGCCCCATCCAAATTGGCCTTGGACACTTCCAGGAATGGGGCATCCACAACATCTGGACAACCTGTGCCAGGGCTTTCATAAATGTCATCTCCTGCAATAAAGGAAGAGATATGTCTAAATAGTAGGACTTTATGAAGACAACGTTTCCATAAGCATCTTCAATTCAGCATTTCCTACAATGAGTAAACAGGGAGGGAGGACTCTCCTTTACAGAAATGAAGATCCCTTCACAGAGACCAGCAGGCACGTGGTGCCCTGCCCAAACTGCTCTCGTGCAGTGTGCAAAGGGAGTCATCATCTCCTCCCCTCTGAGAACACACTGCAGCAAGTGACTATTTCAGGTTCTACCCCTTCTGAGCTTGTGTGACATCTGCTATGGGAAAGCTGTCAGGTCAGCCCACTGTGATTTGCGTGCATCCTCCACCTCTGCCCTCTGAAACTGGAGAGGAGAAAACCCAGGTGTGTAGAGGGATGGCCACGTGAGATCACCCAGCTGCCATCACCCTTCCCACACCAGCAGAGCTGACCTCACCCAGGTCCTGAGCCACCTCACAGGCCCTTTCACCAGGCAGATCCTACACCACGAAAATATCCCTTGATGAGCAAGATTAAAATGTCAGCACTGTGCCCTGGGAATAAACTGTTGGTTGCACAGCTGGTGGGGAGGGAAGCCTTGGGGTGGGAGTGCACCAGTTTTCTGCCTGAACCCAGCTCTGCAGAGCTCCCCTTTCCTTGTAATTAATCCCCGCCTCATTCAGTGATGTAGAGTGGACATTCACCTCAACCCATTAATAAGCTAAGGGATTTGAGCGTGAGTTTAATATTAAATTCACAGTTAAACGTTCTGCTGAATGGAAACGGAGCCAGAAATTGGCTTATGTGCTTTGCTGAGTAGGAACAGCTTGCAGCAGTTCAGCACCGGTGGCAGAGGGAGATTACTCTGTGAGGATGATTCACTTCACTCAAGCCCAGACAACCCCGAGCTCCACCAGCCACATCCCACCCTGCCTGCAAAGAGACTTGAGAACATGAGAGGCTTGAATTGAGCAATGATGCATATGACGAGTGCTGCCAGAAGACACCCAGGATGTGAGAACAACAAATGCAGAAAGGTTCACTGCAGAGCATCTCTCCCCTGGGGATCTGCAGGAACCTGCAGAAAAGCTGCACGAGGGAGCAGTGACCCTATGGAAGTGACGTGCAGCAACGGAGTCAAACCACCAGCACTTCAGCCAGCTCCACTTAGGAGCACTTGTCTACACTACAAAGCCTCTATCAGCAGTTAAATTGGCTGAGTTATGTCAGAAGACTCAGCTTATATTTGGAGGGGGATGATTTGGAAGATTTATCTTAATGTTCTCCCTGAATAAAATAAAGCTGTGTTCCTCTGCTGGTCTAAATTCTGCTTACTCTGCTTACTTTCCTGATCTACCTAACCTGGTTTGGGAAGTAATCTCTTTTGCCCAGAAAAATGTCAGCTTGGCTGAGGAGACTGATGCAGTGGCAAACACATAAAGAGGTGAATCTAGGAGAAAAAAAAATGACAAGAGGCAGGAAATTCGGGATAAAAAACAGGCAAGGAAAACAGGCAAGGAAAGGCTTCTCAATGGTAAATCATTTTTGTTACAGGCAAAACCCAAAGGAAAAAGAACTAAGCAACTTATCACAGAAACAGTCATGCTAAAAGCCTGTCACAGACAGAGTTTACATTAATGGATAAATAAAAGACATCAAGAAAGGTGCAAAATATTGCCCTGAAGGACACGTCCTTCACAGAAATGGCCAGGCTGTGGAGGACAGAGCAGTTGGGGATGAGAAGGAAATAGTGAGACCTAAGTCATGGAATCAGAGAACAGCATAGGCTGGAAAAGACCTCCAAGATCATCAAGTCCAACCACAAACCCAGCATTGCCAAGGCCACCAGCACCCCATGTCCCCAGGCACCACATCTACACATCCTGTAAATACCTCGGGAATGGTGACTCCAGTACTTCCCTGGGCAGCCTGTTCCAGTGCTTGACCATACAGAAAATTTTCCTAATGTCTACCTAAACTTCCCCCTGGTACAACTTGAGATTGTTTCCTCTCCTCCTGTCATTTGTTACTTGGGGAGAGGAGCCTGACCCCCACCTGGGCACACCCTCCTGTCAGGGACTTGTGGAGAGTGAGCAGGTTCCCCCTGAGCCTCCTTTTCTCCAGATTGGACACCCTCAGCTCCTTCAGCACTTCCTGATCAGACCTGTGCTCCAGACCCTTCCCCAGCTCCAGTACCTTCTTCTGGAATCACTCCAGCCCCTCTATGTCCTTCCTGCCCTGAGGAACACTCCTGCCTGATTTAGGGTCATCTGCAGGCTGACTGAGGGTGCCTCAACCCTCTCATTCAGCCAAGGAAGACGTGGAACAGAACTGGGCCCAGTACTGAGCCCTGGGGAACCCTGCTCATGTCTGGTCACAAGCTCGATGGAACTCCATCCCCACCACCTCTGGACCTGGCCATCCAGCCCGTTTTTAGCCCAGCAAAAAGTGCACCTTCCCAAGCCATGAGCAGCCAGTTTCTCCTGGAGAATGCTGTGGGAAATGGCACCAAAGTCTTTACTGAAGTCCAGCAAAGACAACATCCACAGCCTTTCCCTCACCTGCTAAGCAGGTCGCCTGGTCACAGAAGATCAGGTTTGTCAAGCAGGACCTGCCCTTCCCAAACCCACGCCAGCTGGACCTGGTCCCCTGGCTGTCCTGCATGTGCCACGTGATGGCACTGGGGATGATTTGCCTCATGACCTTCCCCAGCACTGAGGTCAGGCTGACAGACCTGTAGCTCCCAGGATCTTCCTTCTGGTCCTCCTTTTAGCTAGATGGTGCATTTACTGACTTCCAGTCAACTGGGCTTCTTCAGCTAACCAGGACTGCTGGTAAGTGATGGGAAGTGGCTTGGAAAGCTCCCTCAGCACCCTTGGATGAATCCTGTACAGACTTGTGTATGTCTGTATTTCGTGTAGTAGGTTGCTGATGATTTCCCCCTGAATCATGGGTCTTCATGCTGCTCCCTGTCCCTGTCTTCCAACTCAGGGTACCCAGAAAACAACCTAGTAGTCTTAGTAGTCTTTAGTAGTCTTACTACTAAAGACTGAGGCAAGGAAGGCATTAAGTATTTCAGCCTTTGTCCCTATGTTTCCCCCCACACCCAGGAAAGGATGGAGATTCTCCTCAGCCCTCCTTTGGTTGCTAATGTATTTATAGAAACAACTGTTACTGTGTTTTCCAGCAGTTCACAGATTAAGTTCCATTTGGCCTTTGGCCTCTCTGATTTTCTCCCTGCATGACCTCACAACATCCTTGCAGTCCTCCTGAGTTGCTTGCACCTTCTTCCAGAAGTCATAAATGCTCCTTTGTTCCCTGAGTTCCAGCCAAAGCTCTCTGCTCAGCCAGGCCAGTCCTTCTGCCCCTCTGGCTCGTCCTTTGGCACATGGGGATGGATGGTCTGCTCCTGCTGTGCCTGTAGGATTTCCTTCTTAAGAATCTCTGCACCTTCCTGGGCCTCTTTGACTTCAGGACTGCCTCCCAAGGGACTCTGTCAACCAGACTCCTAAACGGGCCCAAGCCTGCCCTCGGGAAGTCCAAGCTGGCATTTCTGCTGATCCCACTCCCTACTTCTCCAAGAACTGAAAACTCCACTATTTCATGGTTGTGATTAAAGGATCCTGCTGAAATTCATTGAGCATCTTTTGCAGTATTTAAAGTCCTAACTGAAATAGCCCCCAGAAAATGCGAGTGGGCTCCAGCCAACCTCTGAGCCAGCCAGCTGGAGCTGTGGTGAGCAGGAATCTCCTGAGCACAAGAACTGGCCCCAGCGAGGTGCCTTCAGGGCCAGACCAAGCCTTGGGGGAAGGCTGTTCTTGCAGCCTCCCTGACCTCTTTGTGCAGCTGTGCAGAGCTGGGATCAGGGAAAGGGGCAAGGGGTCTATCCAGCAGGGGATATTCTGAGAATAAGATGACCAGTGAGCAAGAATTGCATTTCACAGAAAAAAAAAAAAAAAAAAAGAAAAAAAAAAGGGATTTCAACACTTGTTCCCCACTCTAGCAGGAATTCAATTTTGGATAGCCCCAGCATGAGGAGAGGAGGGAGGAGAAGGGAGTGGGGGAAAGGATGAGGGGTAAATGTGGAGAAAGCCGGAGAGGAGCTCCTGAGGCAGCTCGGGCTGGGGCAAAGCCAGCATGCCTGAGGTCAGACGTGGGGAGCACTTAATCCTCAGCAGGGCTGCTCGTTTCCTCATTGTTTAAAAAAAATACATCTATTTACAGGACCTCTCAGGGAAGGGACGTTCTGTGAATCAGTGTCTGACTATTAGCTGCTGACCCAGATGAAGGCATTAGCAACTTGGAGTGCCCCTTTCACGTCGGCTCCCCAGGCATCCTGTGAGCTGTGTGCCACCAGACCCAACCTCACCTGACCTTGCATCACTGCCACGTTGACACAGCACAAGTAATGTCTCTTATGGACCTCAGCTGACCTCAGGGGCCTTTGCTTCCTGCCTTGAAACTCTTCTTTCACAGTCCTCAGCTTGTTGTAGTGCAAAACCTCTCAGCTGCATGTTAGAATAACTCCTCAGAAGGAGGTATTTTCTTTCTATGCCTCACTGTCCTTGGAGCTTCTCACAGCAATCCAGTTAGAATCATAAAATCACAGAATGGTCTAGGTTGGAAGGGACCATACAGATCATCCAGTTCCAACCCCCTGCCATGGGCAGGGGCACCTTCCACTATCCCAGGCTGCTCCCAGCCCCAGTGTCCAGCCTGGCCTTGGACACTTCCAGGGATCCAGCGGCAGCCACAGCTGCTCTGGGCACCCTGTGCCAGGGCCTCACCTCCCTCACAGGGAAAAATTTCTTCCTAACACCTCATTTAAATCTACTCTCTTTCAGTTTGAAATTCTCATTCCAAGGTCCCTTTCATCACACAATTGCTCTGCAGAGCACCCCAAAACATATCCTACCAGTTTCCAAGACCTACGGATTGCCGAAGGAAACCTTGAGGCTGCCCACCTCCTGCTAGGTGTTAAAGAGCTTCCCCCTTTTCCTCTTTGCCCTTCCATGAGGCTCCACAGTGCCTGTCCCAGGCTGAAGGGTCACATCTGAACCCAGGCTCTGCCAGTGGTGCCTTCCCTGTGCTCCACAGCCCTGACCCTGGGTCAGAGAAGCTTGGGGTTCAGTCAGGTGCAGCTTCCTGAGTTCCTCATCCCTTCAACCTGGAAAATCCTCAGAATTTATGAATTAGAAGCCCTTGTGAATTAGGTAAGTCCTAAGTTTTCTTGATGGCCTCTTCCAAAGTGCCAGCCAAAGGCACCCCTGGGGGATGAGCAGCTCGGTCCAGCCCAGGGGAGCATGGACCTCAGGGGAAGTTGACATCCCAGTCTGTGGAAATGATGGAGAAATTTCACAATTCCAGTGGTTTCTGGTGAGAATTCGGCACCAGGAGGCACATTTGTGAAGGCTCCCAGAGGGGTTTTCAAAAGATCCCACCCTCCCAATGCCTTTATTTCAGTGGAGGCTGGGGACCAAGGAGCTTCCCAAAGCCCCACTGCTCTGCCCTGGCAGGACAAAGCTGAGCTGAGCCATCACACTCACACTGTTACCTCTGCACTGCATAAGCCACAAGCCATGGCCCAGGGTCTGTGCAGCTCTGCCCCATCACCCTGGCCTCGTGCCACCTCCAGGAGGACACGGAGCACCTGCTTTGCACGAAAGCTGCTTTAACAACATTAACCCACCCAAAGCTGTGGCATCTGGTGAATGAGATGCAGCAAAGGGATTTGAAGTAGCAGCCCAGTGTCTTGTGCTGTGTGGTTGTAATGGATTTGGGTCAGCGCTAAGTGCCCTGAAAGTTGATTTATGATCTCACTGAGCCATGGCCTCTGCTACTTGGGAAATTTGAATAACATTTCCAGAAGTACCTAAGTGCTCCTGACATATTTTACTGCCAAAATTCCATTTGTTTCATTTCCTCTTTTTCCTCCCACTTTCCCCCCTTATTCCCATTATTGTTTCAAGAGTAAAGAAGTGTTGTCAGTGTCACAAACAGCTCTGAAATCATTTGCATACAGCCTTTTTTTTTTTTCATTTAGTCTTTATCTCAGTCCTCTGAAGGCCTTCACACACACACCCCTCTTATCCTTATCTCTGCAGTCACTGTGGATACATCAGGGATGGGCTTGGAAAACTCAAGTGTTGATAATTCTCAGTGGGAAATAGATTTCTCTGTTTTGTTTCTGCTTTGGCTTTTCTGCTCTTGCCACTGGAGTCTTGAGACCTCGTTGTCCTCCTCCTTCTTCTTGTTCTTCTCCTCCCCCAGCAGGGCTTTAATGAGAAAAGAGACCTACATTTAAGGATATTTATGCAAATTAGAGGATATAATCAATACAGGAGGAAAGCTCCTGACATGCTTCCATGGCATGGGCAACTGTCCTTGATGGGAAAAAGGAGATTCTGAACTAATTGGAGAGCTTTAGAGTTTGCACCTTCATTTTCTGATCACAGAGTTCAGGAGAGCTTGGGGATTTACATTAATAATAAACACAGAGGGCCAAAATGCATGTCTGTGCATCTGGGAGAGACAGGGAATGTGGACACCCAGAATTTGTTTTCTTGTTGTGCCAAATCTTGATTTGACTGAAGTGAATGGAAATATTTCCACAGGCTTCAGCCAGATGGTAATTCAGGGTTTTTTCTGGAAAAGGTTGTCCCTGTGGAAGGAGCACTATTGCACACTCACGACTGACTGAGTCCTTTTTATAGCTGCTTCTTGTTTATAAGCAAAAGTACTTACATTAACATTGCAAAAACAAATAGTCTAATGTTATTGCATTTTAAGGGCACATTAACTTGACAGAGCAGCCACGTTTGTTGACTAAAAAGATTTACACAACTCTAAGGCCACTAGACAAGTATTTCTCAATGTCTCAGCAGCAGCTCAAGGGAGCACAAGCTAAAAATGCCACAGCTCAACAAACAGTTCTGTGTTCTGCTGTTGATAAATACATCATGCTTCTTTGCAATTAGGACTTTCAGAGTGGTTTTAAAGGAAAACAAAATACCCAAACAACAAAAATCAACAAACAAGCCATAATTAAATAAATAACATGAATGATTTCTAAGTGCATACTGTCCTCTTTCCCTCCTTCCATTTCCCATATTACTCCGTCACAGCTGCCCAACAAATAATCTGCAGTTTGGCCAGGATTCCCTAATTACCTTCAAACTGGCTGCTGGCTGGCCAAGAGGCAGCCCCTGGGGTGGCCTGTTCAACACAGCAGCTCTTGGCTTGGCAGGGACAGGTCGCTCCAGGTGTCAGGAAACTCCTTTCACACGAGTTGAGCACCCCAGGTTGCCTGAGGGACACAGAATGTCCTCCACCAGCAGATATTTTGATGGGAGGTGAGCGTGTTCCCACCACACAGAGAAGGTAAGCACCTCCCGGGGCCAGCCCTAAGACCAAGAGCCTACACATGGCCATGGAGCCTTCTGTGGAATTCCAGAGGCACGCCCGGATCTGTCAGGCTGCAGTGGGAATAGGTCCCTGTCATCCATCAGAGCTCAGTCAGGATCTCTACCAGCTCCCAGAGGGAGGTGTCCAGCTGCCTTGCCAAGGGAACAATACAAAGTGGAGATAGTTCCTTATCAAACCAGGCAAAGGGCTGGTAAGGGGAGCAGAGAAACTGAATGGAGGAAAACAGTGTTCTGGCAGACATCCAGTACCGAGCACAGTCAGTCAAGGGACTCATTAACATCATTACTTGATTCCTTCACATCTGGCAAAACTTCCATAAAAGACGCTGTTCAACCCAAAGCTTACTTGGTTTTTGGAACTGGAGGATAGAATTCAAAGTCTTCCATCATACAAAGGTCAAGCAAGGTGACCTTAGAATCACAGGATCATCGCAGAATCATGGAAGGGTTTGGGGTGGAAAGGACCATAAAGATCATCCAATTCCAACCCCTGCCATGGGCAGGGACACCTTCCACTACCCCAGGTTGCTCAGAGCCCTGTCCAACCCGGCCTTGAACACTTCCAAGGATGGAGCATCCACAACTTCTCTGGGCAACATGTTCCAGCTGTGAAGGATTTAAAAACATTGAAGACTACGAAAGCAATAATTTAAAAGATTTGAAAGTTTTTGTCTCTGCCAGAAGTGTTGGAGAGGGAGAATGGGAAAGCGTGCTCTGCAGCTGGACTCCAGGCAGGGAAAATATCAAGCAGCACTACACTGTGCTGTCTTGTTTTGGTAATTTCTATGGCCATGGTTGCCAAACAACAGAGATCCTCGCTGATGTGCTGACTTCCAGCAGGCCTGGTGCAGCATGAACGCAGCCGGATTTCACAGCTCCAGAAAGAGATGAGAACCAGTGGTTTATGTCATCCAGTCACATAAAACATAAATATGTCCTAATGGAGGCATGCAAAGTACTTGCTTTACTTCCTCTCCTAAGCCAGCTGAGAATATGTTTTGCTGCTGCAGTAAAAACGGCCAAACCGCTGAATGTCACGTTTCAGGCACACATCTTCCATCAGACACAGCCTCTCTGTTCCCTGGGTTTTCCTTATTTTCTCTGTAAGGTTGCAAGAAAGCTTCACTGTGAGGAGACAGACGTCTCACAGGCTTGACTCTCACTCAGGCCCTTCCATGCATTTCCATCACATCTCTCCTGCCATGAGAAGATGGCTGGTCTTTTGCCTGCGATATGATCATCTGCCAGAAATCATTTTAAATAGAGCAGACAATGAGCCTGTTACTTAGAAGTGTTTTCTGATAATTATGTTCTGTCACCGTGAGCCAAAGTGATGCAACATCTGTGCTCCAACAGTTCCTACACTGATGCTGCCCAAGCCCCGTTTTCCCTGCGAACATTTGGTGAGCTGATGCCTTAGGTTTTAATTTCTATATTTTTCAAATCCTGTACTGCCTAGTGTGTAACTCTAAAGTTTCTTGTAGCTCGTGAGCTGCTCTCTTAGGCCAGACAGACACAGCAAAGCCTCTCTGAGCTTGCTGTTCAAGGACACTCGGGCTGTCCTAGGCCTAAAGATGTAAACTAGGGCCATGAAAGAGGTGGAGAAATTGAAGAGAGATAAAGTTTTAATTGGTGAATTTATGCTGATATGCAAATGGACCAAATCAATATCAGTGTCAAGAACTCGTGACCCATCGTCCATCTTGGGGTCCATTTTATGGAAGCGGCCTCTGGCTCCCCAGGGTGTACCTTGAAGGCCCTTCAAATAAATCCCTGCCTTTATTTCCTTACTCCTGTCTAGTCTCTGTTTCTAGGTGGCTGGGAGAAGGCATCAGAGCAGTGAAAGACAGAGAAGACTCCACTTGGAGTCACACTGGCAGTATTTCCATGATGCAGGAAGAAGGCCATGAGCTGAACTCTCTTCACATAAACACCAACAGGGGATAAGTCAGTACTCTTGAAATCAGGGTGTCACCTTATTTCAACATCAAACTAAAGCTTGATGTGAAAGTTCAGTCAGAACTGAGTCTGGCTCCGCAATTTATAATATTTATCTAACTTAGGAGCCAGTGTGATAGTAAAATGTCTCAGTTGTCTCTTTAATCTGGATAGTTTATATCCAAAATTGCATTTAACAGTTGGAGGATGGGAAGGAGGGCAAGTCACAGTTTAGACCAGGTTTTATTGGTTGCACAGGGAACGGCCTCTGGGGAACTTTTAGGGGACAAGACCCAGAGAGAGGCTCCAGAGCAGGGATGAACTCTGGCCTTGGAGGACAGGGGAGAGGCAGGAGAGGAGTGGGGAGGGAGAAACATGTGCATACAGAAGGGCAAAGGCACTTGGAATTTCCTAAAAAATATATGCTACAGGGCAGGAGGCCCAAATGAGAAGGGCCCAGGCCAAGCTTGGCACAGGAGACAGCTCAACCCTGCTGCCCTGGGAGGAGACAGGAATTTATCCACAGGCACACACTCTGCCTGCACTGCTCAGCTTGCCCCCGCTCCCTCCCTCTGTGCCTGAGGACACTGGACATCTCCTCTGCAAAGGATACAGCCCAAACCCCAGGGGCCAGGCTTCAAACTGCGGGAACACATTCCCTGCTGGGGGCTGTGAAATGGGATCCTGCCAGCACAGCTGGAGGGACTGATCCCTGCTTCCAGAGAGGCTGCTGAGGGGCCAGATGGGCACAGGGGGAACTCCCCCAGGTGTTCAGCAACTGGCTGCTGAGCCACACAGATCCCCTCATGTAAAGGTCATTGTTATTTTAGGTTCATTAATAAAATTATCTCAGACAGGCCTGAAAGCCGCTTCACTGTGGAATTATATCCGAATCCTCCTCAGTTTGGGGCTGCGGGGGCAGCAAGCAAAACCTCAACAATTTGCAAAATTCCCCTCTGAGACACACAGCTATGCACTTGTATTTTTAAATATCAATTTGCATGTTATCTGGAATGGAAACATACACACATATGTGTATAAAACCCAAGAGACTTTTTCTGAAGACACTGAAGTGCGGCAGAAACTTGTCCCACGTCCCTTCAGGCAGGGCTCTGAGATGCCTCTCTTGGCCAGATGGTATTCCCTGCCTTTCTCTGCTGATATATGAGAAGGTGATGGAAGTCTGTGCTTGCCCAAGGGTTGGACCCCTTGGGAACTACCAAGGAATTCGTGCTGCCCTCCTCACACAGACTCAGCAGGGGATGGACCTGCCACGGGCGAGACTGGGTGAGGCGAGGCCAGGCGACCCCGAGGAGTGCTGCTGTGTTGGGTACAAAAAACGCCAGGCTGTCATTCAGAGGGTGCTGCAGCTGAAGCTTTTGGGTGCAGCATCAAGCCTGGCACACCCCAAACCAGCCACAGGTCCCAGCACAGATGTGCTGTGGGTGGCACAGGCACAAGAGTGCGCTTGGACCAAAACCACGTCCACCCACAGCTGCCGTGGCGAACGCCTTGGCTCCTTGGGATGCTGACAGGAGCTAATGAGGCTTCTGCTTTATCCCTTTGCTTGGTCTTGGTTATCCAGTGCCAAGATCTTCTCCAGGACACCGTGACAAACACCTCGTCTAATGGCTCCCCCTGGAAAGCTGGGATTTTCTGCGTCATCGCCAGACGGTCTCGGAGGCAGACCCGAGTGATTCAAGCAGCGAGCAAATGCCAGAAAGGGGATGATTTCACTGCATTATTGAACACATATTGGGCAGATAAGCCTAGCAACAGGGCCCCTGTCTGCAGGCTGACTCCCAGCCATCAGCCACTGCTGTGGCTCCCTGTCATTCAACCGCATGAATAAATAAATGAACTCCTATAGCTTCTCTGCAATAAGCAGAATATTGGCAGTGGCTCTCAAGACGGCCTTTATCAAAGGAAGCAGCATTTATGCTGGAGAAATCGATCTAAAAATAAATGATTATCACTCATGTATACATAGAAATACCGAGGGCAAGATATGACTTTCTGTAATGTGAAATGACTCATTTTCCCCTTGAAGTTTTGGTGAGTGTTGAAGATACTGCTAAGAGTGAATCACTGCAAATGGCCACTGGGTGATTGGCTGAGTTTGAACTAATCCCAGGGAGGAGAGCTGACGCAAGGGCCAGGGGCCTGGGACTTGGAATGCCTCGGTTATTTGTAGGGCAAGGATGGCAGACATTAGCACTCAGTTGTCACCAGCAAATCTCAGATTGCTCTGACAGGTGGCAGATTGCGAGACGTGAATGGCCACAGCTTCCAGGGCAACACTTTTGCTCATGGAAAGTGGGATGAGGCCAAGGGAACGGCCTATATTTCTTCTTTGTGTGTATATACATGTCCTCACTCTTGCATAAACAGCTGTAAAAAACCAAGATCACCTCTCCTACGGATCAGCCAACTAACTTGAACCCTCCTTTATACTTGCTAACTCAACCCCTAGGTAAGAGTTCAAGTTTTCTGGGAGTGTAGCTGAATTTCCAGCCTCTAGAACAAGCCCAAAAACATTCTGGTGAGTTACCTTCAAACTCTGGCAGCATGAGAGAGTTCAGCAATTCTGCAGATAATCATGGCCATCTGTGGAGCCCCTGCTCACTGGGTTCAAACCACTCCTGGAACAATCAGTGATCACAGTATGATGCTTAAAGGACTTTTTTTTTCAGTTGCCTCAGCGAGGGTTGTCCTTTGTGTCATTCCCAGGTATCCAGGTCAGCATGGATGCTGATCAGCAGCCCAGGGAATGGCACAGGCCCTGGGGAGGGGAGGCATTCCCTCTCTTCCCGCATGCAGCCAGCCTGGAGAGCATATTCCTTGTGACAGCATCAGGGGAAGAGCTTTCTCCTCTCTTCCCAGCGGCACAAATGGAAATTGAGGACGGCAGGACCGAGCAGGCATGGCTGCAGTGTGCTAAGCGGGCACACAGCAAATTCCTGACTCACTTAGGAGTGCCTCCCGCAGGGCACAGGCATTACACGCACAAATACCAGCTTCACACTGGAGATGTGTCCCGAAAGGGAGGTGAAAGACAAGCAAGCCACGGCTTTCCAGATTAGTTCACAGCTTTTTGCAGCCCCCCTTTAAACTGTGACCAGAGCAGCCTGCTTGCTGGGGAGGGAACGATCCCCAGAAACCTCTGGCTTCCAGAGGCACCCAGCAGCCTCCATGAGCAATGTGAGTGTACCTGTGCCTGTCGATAGCACATCCCAGCCATGAAATATCACACACAGAATGGGCCGAAACAGCGATGCATGGATGCCTTGGAATTGGCTTCCCATGGAAACTCGTGCTCTGCAGTCTGCTGTGGACAATTCCCGTCACACAGCCCAGCACCTGCCACGTGTGCAGGTTCCTCGCACTCCATGAACTCAGCTGCTGAACCTGAGTCCAACACAGCCTTTACACCTTGCTAAGAGCCTGGCTATCTTTCATTTCCCACTCCCACAGCACGCAGTCAACACAGCTTGCCCTGTGTTTCATAGGGAATTTCGTGAAAACTGGTTACATTGGGGTAAAACTTCTATTGTGGGTTATAAGAAAAAATAAAAATCAAACCAAACCAAACCAGTTCAAGGAAAACTTGTTATGGAGAAGTGTTTCCTCAGGTGACAGAGCAGTCAAACAAAAGGTCTTTCAGAGAACAGAGAGAAACCTCTTTTGACTAACACAGTCTGCCAGAAAGAATGAAATCCTGGAAGGGTTTTGAAAATGAGAGGGAAATGTGGATATTTCAACTACACAGAGATTTTGTGTGACTTTAGTATAACCAAAGTGCTTTAACTCCCCCTTTGAACTCTCACTTCTCCCTTCCTCCAAAGGCGGAGAGATGACAGGAACACCTGCAGTTCCTCCCGTTCCTAAGGGGCATCAGCAACTCAAACACACGGGACAAGTAGGGATTTTAAGCACATGAATTATTTGCTAGAAACATTCATTTCCACTTGGATAATTATCCTCAGACCTACTTGGATGACTATAAATTAATTCATGATTATGAAACAAGAGAGGGATGCAGCTGCAGTTCATCCTGTATGCAAACCCTTTGCACAACCAGGATGGAGTCAGCCCTTGTCCCACTGCAAGAGCTGTGCAGCTGCACAGCCACAGCCAGCTGCTGCTAGGGCAAGGAAAGGGGTCGGGATCTCCTAGCCAGCCTCACACAGGAGTTAAACAGGACTGCAAGACACTCATTTTTTCTCTGCCATGAAGTTATTCAGTTGCACTTCCCAGTCCCATGGCACCTGATGGTTAAAGCTACAAAGAAATGTCAAACTAACCATAGGAATCCTCCCAAATATTGATATATTTGCATTTTACCTGCTTAAGGACAGCTTCAAAAAAACCCATGCAAACTCCTCAAGTCAATGGAGTCCTCAGTAGCTGGTAACTCTCATGGTTTCCAATGAAATTAAGGTTTCTGGGTCCTTCTGGGACAAATTTAAACCATTCTGCTCTTAGTGATGCAGCTTATCTAGAGGGAAAGATAAAGTATAAAAAACCAGATGAGCTGGCTGCAAATCCCACTGCACCCCAGCTCTCTGTAATTTCAGAAAAAATGGGTGAGTGTTAAGTACAGTTTGCATTTTCCAGCAGAGGACATTCAAAGGACAATTATATCAATGACTGAGAAGAGCTCATAAATTACACAGGTGAGATCTGTAACTGTTTGTAGGTGAGGCAGGAGGCTTCAACATAACATTCATCTTTAACACAGTCACGTTTCCCTTCATATAACAGGTCATTGTTGAACCCTGAAGAACAGATTCTTGCATGAAGAATTTTGTTAAGTACATCCCATTTTCAATGGCTGAGATTCTCCTTCGGAGAATAATTAAGTATGCAATATATGGTTTAAAACAGCCAGGAAAGAGATTGAAAATATAGAAAATTGAAAGGAAATTATTTCAAACTGGAGTGCTCTGGAAACTAAGTTATAAATGCTTTTGAGAACCTGCATTTATTACTTGCAATAAA
This sequence comes from Platysteira castanea, assembly GCA_013397175.1. Lineage (NCBI taxonomy): Eukaryota > Metazoa > Chordata > Aves > Passeriformes > Platysteira > Platysteira castanea. Next base: position 379,446 of record VYXC01010955.1, read on the forward strand.
TAACTTTTCTTCCAAACACGCCTTTGTGTGAGAGATTAGCAGTGCAAGTGGAGCATATTTCTGCTGTGCAGAAGTTACTTATTTTAGAATAATGGACGTCACAAATTGGCCCTGCATAGCAACACTCATTGGAAAAAGATCACAGCTCCACTTAACACAAAAGTGCAATCTTGAAGCCCATTGAAACTGAAGTCTCTTCACAGGGCAAACACTGAAGTAGCTCCTCATTTGCGTAAAGCCGGACAATTGTTCCACTTCCATACACAAAAAATTGCTTAGATATCTGCTATGCATGGGGAAAGGCTCATTAATCACATTACAGCAAGTGAACATCCCAAGGTTAAATCCAACTGCTGTGGAGCACTTCAGTGGTTTATGAAAGTCAAATGGGATTTATATCTGCAAATCTTCACGGTGCGGGGAAGATTTGGAGCTTACCTTTAAACTCGAGGCACTTTTTTATTCCCTGTAAGAAAAGCACAGCTCTGAAAAACAAATCTAGATACATAAGGTTTAATTCTCCACTGCATTAAGCCTGTTTCACAGCTGTGTCACTGCAGTGAAAATCAGTGGAGTAGCACTGGTGAAAAAAACCCAACATAACGATGATGAGAATAGCCCAGGCTCTTTTAAAGGCTGTTCATGCAGCCATCCCCTCCGGTTTTCTTCAAGTCCCTTGGGATAGCTGCTGTGTGGCAAGAGGATGTAGGAAAAAAAGGCTGAGATGGCAAACCTTTTTCCACCCTTGTTTGCTTGTTTTATGGCATTCTTGTCTTGCTGCCTCTGCATCATAACTCTGCTTTCCTTCAAGGAAAAGAAAACAATGAGACCTAGATTTATCCTCACTGAGCGAGCTGCCTTTCCTTACAGATTTTGATTTTTTTTTTTTTCCTCCTGTGAGAAGCAATTACACCTGAATTTGTTCCAGTGCTGCTGACTGCCCGGGAGGATGGCTGGGAGCAGCAGCTGGAAGCCAGAGTAGCTCTAAAGGGACCGAGGGGACGGTGCTGATTTACATCCACAGGGGATCTGTCTCGGGAGCTTTGCTGTCGGGCGGGTCATTTCACTTCTGGAGTCTCCACTGGCACACACTTTAAGTTTCCTCTCAGAAATCAGACAAACTGCTCAAAATCCCACAGACCACTTCAAAGTCACCTTGAAATCGCCTGTGAACAAAAAGGGGCAGCTCCTCTGCTTGTCACCAGTCACATGTGTCCCTGCCAGTGCCCAGTGCCTCCCGCCCAGCCCGCACCAGCTCACACCCACACTGCCCCAGGACGTCCTGTGTGGGGCTGGGTACACTCTGTCCCAGATGGAGACAGCTGATAAAGCACATGTGCTGGGCTTTCTCCTCCTTCACCACACCAAAAGCTGTTCTTTTGTGGTTGGGACCCAGACACGAGAAGTCTGGGTTGCTGTTTAAATTTGTGATGGGCTCCCTGCATGAGATTAGGGAAGACAGTTGAGCCCTCTGGCTCTCAATTGCCTGCTCCCAGTGCTGGCACCACAGTTTGTCCTCTCATCCACCCTCTCTCCAGTGCATCCACTTTTGGGGACACAGGGGTTTTACATGGCCTCCTGTTAAGATCCGATTGTTAAGGTTCTTTAGAAATTCCTCTCCCCAAATTAAGGTGCAAACGAGACCCTATGCCGGTGACAATAAGAAGAGTTTTATTTGATGAGAGGGAGAGAGAGAGAAAAGGAGAGACGAGAAGAGAAAGAAATAGAAAATAGGTGGGAGGGGACGGAAAGAAGGTGACCGAGACAGCATAAGGAAAGTATCACCACTCCGTGGATCCCAACGATGTTCCATTGATCCTCTCCAGCTGGTCTTGGCGCTGAAGGTCCCCCCAAAAAGCACAGAATCCCAAGGTTAATATAGCCAGGTGGCAATGTCCAGGCATGTCCCCCTGGGGGAGGGGGGGAAGTCTCTCACAGCAGACTCTGGGTCTGCTGCGTCATGTGCAGTCCTGTGGTGCAGAGCCTCTGGGGAGCACTTTGGGGGGTCTTTGATGGACTGTGCCTCCCCCTCAGCTGCCTCTCATGTGAAAGTCCCGTGGATGTGCCCTGTGGGGCTGGGGGTGCCACAGCTGGGCCGGTTTGTGTGAGAGGATGGGTGTTGATTGCCTCTGACCGGAGGTTGCACCATGCACCCGAGACCTCCTCCTCGCCCCTCGGCTGGGGCGAGTCTGTGTAAACCCAGCTTCTGTGAGCTGGGCTCTCCCCCCACCCCAAACTCCACCGGGGATGCTTCTCAGTGCAGCTGGTGGCTTTGGCCTTCTGTGGATGCATACCTCAGCCTGAGATGACTGAACAACAGGTTTCCCTTTATCTAATCAGCAGTTTGACTCTCAGTCCCAAGTCCCAGTCTTCAGGGAGGCTTCTTTGGTTGTAGCTTCTTTATAATGAACAAAACTTTACATCGGTGTTTGAGGCATGAACTATTTTCAGTCTCTGACACCTCCCTGGTAGGACCTACCCCATCCCAATTCACGGTGTGAAGCTCCATTTGGAGCTTTAAAAGCAAAGGTGGTTTGCACCCCTGTTGATTTTATATTTTTTGTTTGTTTTATCTTGTTCTTCTTACTCAGAGCTTGGTTTAAAACACGAGAAATGGAATTCTTCTTTGGACTTAGATGTTTATTATTTCTTATCTGTGTTACAGCTACACAGACTGTGATCCTAAGTTAAGAAGGTGGAAAATGGCCGCAGAGTTCTTCTTCCAAGGCCTTTTCAAGCCCAAGCTATCCAATTATATAATGCCAACAAATTTATTTTTGCTTATAACCCAATAATCTAATAATCTGAGTCCTGCACTGTGGACTTTTTCATCCAATCACCAACTTACCCAAACTTGTGAAAAAGAAGAAGAAAGAAGAAGTATTTACCACGACCCTAATTCCTCCATCTTGTTATTAATATATATATTACTACATCCCAAACCCTAAAATTCTACATCTTTCACCCAGTGATCTAACACACTTCTATTAATTACACACCAACAATCTCAGTGCTATCACATAAGTTAGGAAGCCTTTTCCAAGGCCTCAGGTCAAACGCAGTGTGCTTCAGAGTATCAGTGCTTATCAGCACTGAAAGATTAAAATTCTCAGAATCCAGGGTTCCAACACACCCCTGTGCTTACATTTGGGCAGAGACACCAGAATGTGTCCCAGAGTTTGGGTATAATGAGGCCAAGTGGCAGGAGAGCTGAGTTTTGGGCTGCAGAGGAGGCTGGCACAAGACATTTGGAAGCAAGGAATTACCTGAATCGGAGTGGAAGAAGGTGTGTATGAGCACAAACCTGCTTAAAGAGCGTGGGCCACTCCTGCAGCCATGGCTCTGGAGAGCTGAGAAGGGAAAGGAGTTGGGATGACTGGGCAAAATCCTGGGGAAGAGTCAAGAGCCCTGAAGGGACAGAGCAGTGCCAACACCAGCTTGAATTTTTCACACCTCTCTGACTGAGCCAAGGAGAGTTATTTCTGTGAAGCGCTCTGTGTCACACGGCTGCAGGGCTCTTTCGCCCAGGACAGAGTGCTCTAAACCCAGATTTGCCACCTCCCTGACACATGGCCCTGCAGCTGAGGCTGTGCCCACGCTGGACACAGCCCTGGGAAGGGGTCCCTGCTCTGAGGGAGGGTCTCTGATCACAGCCCAGGCAGGCAGTGCTGCAGTTGTGATGAGTGTGTGTGGCTGGCACAGCTCAGTCACCCTTCTCTGCAAAGGCCACTTTGCAGCTGTCATGTCACCCGTCCCAGCCCTGGGTCACACTCTTAATTTTAGCAGCCCCACATACCTTTGGGGCTACTTACAAGGTTAGAAACAGGGGATTTCCCAGTGAAAACTGTGGGTAGCCAGACCCACCCTGAGCTTCTTCATTCCAGAGGTGACACAGCTATAACTGGACACTGGCAGTGGGAAGACAGAGGGAGCTCCAGAAGGCAGCTAGGAGGCAGCTGCTTGGGGTTCCTGATTTGGTCTGCCTTCATCTGGAGGTAAAAAGTGAAGGCCCAGCACTCCCAGGAAAATGACAAAGCACGAAGATGAACTGCAGGGATTCAGCCAATGACAAGGTAATAAATGAGGTAGGGAGGAAACTCTGCCTGGAAGACTCTTCTGTTCATCTTCAGCTGGATGAATTATGCCTTCCAATAACCCACTGGCAACAGGGTGGGCTTGAGCTTTTCTGCAGTGTCCAATGAAGTACAAGATTCAGCACTAGTCTGTGGGGTCGTGGGGCCGGGTAGAAAGGAATGAGGTGAATAAATTACATATCAGGAATAAAACAAGGTAAAAAGTTAGCTTTGTCAGTGGTCGGAAGGCCAGAAGGAAACGCAGGTAAGCACAGTTTAGCCATTTCTAATTCAGGTATTTCCTTCCCTGGTGTATGAGGAAGCAGCCAGACAAGTGAATTTACCCAGCTCCTTCCATACCAGCTCCCACCAAGCTACACTGTGTTACGAGTTGAACAGCCAGCTCCAGCACTGACCTTTAAAACACCACACTATCCTTTCCAACCACTCTGTAAACAAAAGAGCCTTCTATCCTAAGGACAGGCAGCTGAAGATGCCCAGACCATGTCTGTAAAGTGTATCAGACGTGCCCAGGTCTGTCCTCTGGCATCAAGGCCAGCCAGCATGAGATGCTTTCAGTCTACTGAACTTCCTTATCAGCCAAAATAAGGCAGTTCCATCTCAAATGTCTACCAAGAATGGTCTCCAGGCTCTGCTGGCTTCCAAGCTGTGCCTGGGAAACATCTGAAGGACCACAGATGTGCTTTGGACAGTACAGATGACTCAGCCTTAATGTCTGGGAATCTGCCCTGGCATCATTTAATTAAGTAGCAGAGAAATAGCTTGAGGTGCTGAAGTGCTGCAGCTCCAGCCAAAACCAGGGGACAGTTTCAGGCAGCCCCTGGCAGCCAGCCCTTCAGTGGCTGGAGCATCCCAGAGAACAAAGCAGCTTTCTAAAGATGTGTCAACATCACTGCCCCAGAGCATGTCTTGGATATCTCTTATCTCCTACCAGAGAATGATGTGGTCCTTTCTCACATCCCCAGTGCACCCTGGTTCCCACACAGAGGAAATCAGAGTGCACAGGCTGAGCAAGGCCCATGTCACTGCCTGTGGAAAACGCAGAGGCAGCTGCAGGGATCCAGAAGAACTGGGAAATATCCTCCTAGGAACTCTACCTCTCCTCACGCTCTCTGAAGAGATCTACCTCACCCTGCCTTTTGCCTCGACTTTCTGGCCAGGCACTTCTATGGCTGGGTCACGGAATCAAGCCTGACCTTAGCTGCACAGATGACAGCATGTCACTAATTAATGACAGCCATGTCAGCCTCCCAGCAGGGAGCTGCACACATGCCGTGCATTTTTAATGTCGCTCAGTAAACAGTGGTGATGAAACATGACAAAAAATGCCAAATGTTTAGCACTGATACGATGCCCAGGCAGGTTTGAGTGCAGACAAGGGAGAGGGTGAGCTCCTTTTCTTTGCCATCACAATAACCCAGCGGCCTCGCTAGAATCGTATCTGCAAGATCTCAGAACTAAGCAGGATGTCCTGTTCATAAATCAAACCCCAGCAGACCTCTCCCTTGACAGGCTTTTCCCTTCCTGGACTGGACTATCTGGAAACTTAACATTTAAGATCCTACTCCTGCAAACATTTGTACGCATGTTTTCCCACCTAGGAGGCCCCATCATTGAAGTCAGATCTATGCACAAATGTTGACCAGGAACAGATTCTGTAACGTTTCTTTTCGGCGCATTACCTATTTCTGAACAAGTATCTGTATTTTTCCACATGACCTCATAACTCTGGGGCAAAAAGAGAACTGCATACGCCCACTGAGTGACTTTACAATCAGTTGTCTCAGCTGCCTTGCCCTGTACCAGATTTGGGATGTGCCCTGTGGAGTACCTCAGATATAGCTCCAGCCGGTTGCACTTCCCTCCCTATTATTTAAGCAATAATAGCTGATGGGGAGGGTATTTCCTGAGAGTCATCTGGAGAAAATGAGGTCTGTGCCTCAGGCCCATAATTCAGCGAGGAATGTACTGCCAGGATGTCAGTCCCACCCTGTCCCCCTATGCTGGGCCCACCACTGCTACAGCAAGTGGCTGCTTGGGTTGGGGTTTTCAGGTGCAACAAACACGTCAGACCTACATTCGTGTTTTCCTCAGCGAGCTGCTTCTCAGGTTTCCGGAGTGACTGCTGATTTTGGAGGCACAGAAAGCTGCTCCACTTCCAGAGGGAAGTTTTGCCCCGAAGGGTCAGTGAATCACGGGATGTCAGGCTGCAGAAGAGATGCAGGCAGTGTACAATAGACAAGATACACAGTCCATGCAGGATTGCCCTCACGTGCCGTGTGTCGATTGCTGTGGCCTCCACAGGACACACAGGAAGATCTATGAGCAGCAGGGGCTGCACTCAGCACTTGAAAAATCTCTGCATTATATGGGAACAAATTTACCAATCCAGCTACACATTCAGAGCGACTGTTCTGAGCCATAAACTGCCATCCATAAGCTGAGTTTCTGGCCACACTGAATTCCCAGAAAGCTGCACAGCAATCAGAGCTCACAGAGGAATCTGTGGAATTGTTTTATACCAGTATTTCTTTCACTGATGTCTTTTTCTTTGCTTTTCACAGAACCATTTATTGCTTAAAATTGTTATGACAGCAGGACTTATTCTTCTCAGCAGTTATATATAAACATATTTTCACATGCCTATACATATGTAGGTATATATTTTCTACTTTCTTTTTCTCTTAACAGAGAACTTAAATTTTTAAAAAGCCACAGGGATTTTAAAAACTTTGGATTCAAATCTGGAAAAATGGCAGTAGAGGATTAACTGGGGAGCATTTTGTTAGCTTTATTCATGTGAACTGTGAGAAAGAGAAAATATTTTTTCAGGTCTGTACCTGAATGACTACAAATGATGCAGCACAGCTCTGGCAGCCTGCAGAGCTCATTGCCACAGGACAGCAACCTGTTCTCAGGCTGGGTAGGATTGATGCGGAATATTTGGAGCTATGGGATATTCTCTAAAATCACTGCATGCTGCTGCAAATTAGAGCTCCTCTCCTAACTTTACCAGAGAGCTGTTGCCATCAGCAGAGGTTTCAGCTGCAAAGGTTCCTGTGGACACAAGGGCACCAGGACTAAGAGGCCGTGGTTCCACAGTACAAGGCCATCAGCAGCAATTCTGGCTCCAACAATTGGCACTGCCCTCCCTTCTCGTCCCCTGTGCCACCCTCCTCACACCACCAAGCACCACTGTCTGTAGGGCCACATTTGGAACTGCCTTAGGGAACGGATCCAGCAGAAGAGCAAGCAGGGAAATTGCACAGAAGACCCACGGTGAAGAAACCTTGGGGTTTGACCCAGCTCAGGGGTCTTGGCAGCACTGGCCAAAAGCAGGTGGGCAGCACAGGAGGAGGCAGGTGAGCCACAGTGTGAGGCACAGGTGAGAAGCTGAGGGCACCCACCACTGGCTGTGCTGCCAAAGGTGCCACAGTGCAAAAGCACGTGTGTCTGAGAAAACACAATAAAGACGCTCTCACACCTGCCAGGTTCAGCAGAAAGGAGGGAAAGACTTTTATTATTGACATATGTCACGTCTTATACATTTTTCAACTGCACAAGGGATTGGAGGACATATCACTTCCTTCTCAATCCCACTGGAGAAAAAAGATGCTCATCAAAGTTCTCATCACAAAAGGAATGAAAACAGAAAATACCATTAAGTAAACGTTGGCTATTACTTACATGAAACTGTGAGAAAGAATTTGACTCTAAGGTTAAAACAGAAGGCTTAGCAAAAACCAGGGCAACAAGCACGGCCTGGCTGAGCTCCCCTGGCCCACCGTGAACAGGGCACCTGTACTTGGTGCCTCTCCTGAATGCCCTTTTGGCCTAAAACCACCTATGTCCCAGGGATTTCCCGAGCCAGCTGCAATGTCCATAACCCTTCTGGTGATGCTCAGTGGATTTCCCTCCACAAACTTGTCCAAGCTTCTCCTGGATCCACACAAACTTCCTGAGCATCTGCAACACCTCCTTAAGGGAGAGAGCTGCTCCATCACCAAGTCATGGGATGGGAACAGCCAGTGGTGTGGCAGAGGTGGGCCCAGGCAGGGAGCAGAGACTCCTGCACCTCCTGGCAGGACTCCCCAAGGCCCTGCTGAGGGCTGCGTGGCACAGACCAGGGGCAGGCCGGGCACGATGGTGGGGGTTGCTNGGGCACAGACCAGGGGCAGGCTGGCCCCTCGCACTGGGCACGATGGTGGGGGTTGCTGTGGGGCAGGAGAGACACCACAGTGTCCTCTTGGCAGTGGCCAAGGAATGCTTGCCAAAAGCCAAGGGGCCAGCTCATGCTCCAGAGCAAACAACAGGGCTCAGAACAAGGGTTCCATCCCCCTCCTCTTCACAAGAAAAGTACCCATTCCCCAGACTTTCAGCATTTTCCCTGAGAGCCTCTGGCGGGGTTCCCTGCTGGAGACAGGATTCTGGCTTCTGGGTTGTGATTCCAGCTGATAGAGCTGTGCCTGTCTGCACAGTCCCACCACATGGAAACAACCTGCCTGGGGAAGAACTGCACTTACTGTTGCCTCAGTGCTGATATCGACTGCACATTTGGGGTGGGAATGTCTGGGTTGCTGCTGAGGTGAGTTACAGCCGTGTCAGGTCGCTCAGCATCCAGAAGGTTTTGACTTCTTGCACTTGCCACTTGAGCAGCAAATCCTGGCATTTCACACTTCCCCTGAACAAAACCTGAAGCCTTTTGCAAGAAGCTGAATTTTCAAAGAGACCGAATCCTCTGCCATGACAAAACCAACAGCATTTCTATATTCACTTCAGTTTGTGTCCCTTTATTTGAAACTGCATCTACACCCTAGAGTGGCTGAAACTCTGGATGTACAAATCAATTGAAACTGAGTCACTGGGCTTGATAAAAGCAAACAGACGTCATCATAACGGGAGTGAAGCCCTGCTTCAAGCCTCAACCACCCCGCTGAGTTACGAGATTAATTAGAGGAATGTAGGAAACCGAAATGAATAAAGCAACCGTTAAACACGTTGCTAATATTTAAAGAAACTTGGCCATAAAAAGAAAAACTAGCTAGTGGACTCATGTTTACATTGTAAAATGTAAATTTACAGTGTTAACTTACTCCAGAATGAACAAACCAATATTTTAAGCAGGCAAGAAAAATGCACATACTTTCAGCAAACATTGACATCTTTTTACACTGAGGAAATTCTTGTCATGCTTAACCCAAGTGTGACACAATGCCTTGTAATAATTATCCATTACTGAAGCTTATCTGGGCTTGCTGATAGCCTGGTGTTCCTGTAGCACATAAAGCAGTGTATATTTCACCCCATTTATCTTGGACACCACTATTTAATCCCTAGGAGGCCCAAGTGTATAAACCAAGAAACACTTGGGTGCTTCGAATGACTCACTTGGGGCTATAATCAGTCTTTGTAGAGCTGGCAGATATATCAACTCAGATGCCTGAAGCAGGGCAGGGTGAGTATTTACTAAATATCCATCTCAGCAGCTGAGGGTTTGGTCCCCCTCTTTGAGTCTCACCAACGGGAAAGTCACAGTAAGTGACTTCCCACAGACACTCCAAAAATTACCTAGAAAAAAAAGTCAGAGTTTCTTTTAAATCATTACATCTGTGATGTTTCACAGGCAGATGCTCCTGTAGTGCTGGGAAGTGGATCCTGTGCTGAGAATGGGAGAGAGGAAGGCTAGATGGTGACAGAGAGGACAAAGCCTCTATCCAGGGAATCATAACACAATACAAAATGTAGTTATTGATGGTACAGGCTTCATTCAGTTGATTGAAGTTTCACCTCTTTCTGCCTTTTTTCCTTCAGAGAACGTTTACATGGTGTTACATCCGTGGGCCTGTCTTTTATACTGATGTGGAGAAGGGATAACACTTCCCACTCACCACAATTCCTTTTATTGGGAATAGCAGTTAGAAAGTACTATTTATCCTCCGAGCAAAAAAAAACCCTGTTACAAAATCTCAGCAGCAGAACCTGAAGGTCTTTCTTTATTCCTTGAGCCCTGGTCTGTAGTCCAAAAATTTAAGAATATCGTTGAACAAGTCAAACAACAGATGCATGGGGAACAATGAGGAGATAAGGAAGAGAGTGGTGAAGATAAACAGCCACGTTATATATACTCTTCTCACTTTCAACAGATCCACATTTTCAAGCCACAGAATGCAATTTTCCTGCTGTCTCTAGACATAAGGATAACTGCTCTTCAGGAGCTACTTTGTGTGTTAAACAAATATGACATTTACAGATTGTTTTCTCTCAGTACTTATTTGTTATGTCCTGAGCTAATGACCTTAAAAATTGCTCTCTCTGATGGCGCTAGTGTGAGACGATTTCCAAAAAGCATGAAATTGCAATAAACTGTCAAGTTTGCACAGGTGCACTGGAGATTAAGAGATCAGCCACAGAACCATTAAGATCTGTGGCAAAACGCCCAATGGGACCAAGATCAAACCTTTAGAGTGTTTTTAAAAATGTCATCATTAGGAGAGAGATGCCTTCCCAGGAGCTCCACATAATGCTGGATTTTAACCATACCCTTCCGCAGTGCTCCTCTGAGATGGCAGCTGCTGGAATTTCCTATTCATCTCCAAACAGATGAAGCAAATATTAATTCTGCTGGAGCAAGGATCAGTGGCACATCCTCACTGAGACACATTACAGGAGCCTTCAAGTTCTTCCTCATCTGCAGGGAGAGGCACCTTAGAGGTGCAAGAAGCCCATTTGCACTCATTGCACAGGGACGTATTTTTACCTACTATGAAAAACTCTTAAGAAGCCAGCTCTTGGGAAAAATGTGGCCATCAAAAGAAGGATTTCTCACCAGTAACTCTCTTCTCTGCAGTCACACAGGTTTTAATCCTACCCCTTGACCTTTCCACCTAAAAGGACTGTGGCCCAGGGAAATTCCACTAGCTGGTGTGGCCAAGAGCAACAGTGATGCCCTGAGCTGCTGCTCTGCATAGAGAAGGTGTGGAAAGAAATCAGTGTTCAAAATCTCCCGCTCCTTCCCCTGATATTTTCCTGGAAGGACAGGCAAGCTTCCTTTTAGCTGCCTGGTAGTGAACTCCAGAGCATCCCAGCCCTAAGAGCCAAGAGATACACTCGAGGGTGCACAGGCAAATGCAGAACCCTTGGTAGAGCAGGAACACGGGCTGAGATTTGCTTTGCAGTGCTCACACAGGGGGTTGGCTCTGCCTAAGTGATAGGTGAGGAGCAGAGCATTTGTAATGACTTGGGAGTGCCTTTCAGTGCTTCTCATCTGGAAAATGATATCATCAGTGCTGAGGTTACATTTTGCTTCAGTTTTCTCTTGGCAAACTCCAGTTTCTGTCCTTTTGTGCTGCTGGCTTTGCTCTGTGTCGTAAGTCTTACACCGCAACGGAGAACAAAGAGAAAGAACAAAACCTAATCCAACTTTTTTCCCCAAACATTCCACGTTGGTTTTCTCAAGAGAAAACCTGGGATGTTCACAGAAACCCATGCCCTGTGTCATGCTGTTGAGCACATACTTTCAGTTAGTTCTTCAAATATTTTTGTAAGATAGAGAAGTCAAGCAGGAGGCGGGAAATGACCAGATCTGAGGGCACACATGATCAGCAGGCTGAGTCAGCCCTGGACCCAGCCAGCTGCCTGCACACAGCTCCCCTGCTGCTCAGCTGCACATTAGTTCTGGCTTTGGGCAGAAATTCTGTTAAACAGGACACAATAGGTGCTACTTCTGTAGTATTTCATTGCTGACCTTGTCCCGGCCCGCTGTGGCACAGGCTCCTGCAATTGATAGCTGGCAGGGTGTGATGCTGAAGGTGCTTTCTGCAAGCCCATCACACAACTCCAAATCAGACCAGCATCAGGTGCTGCTGACAAGAGGCAGCTCTATCCCAGCCAACAGAGCAGTTCCCAGTCGCCTCCAATACAAAGGCTCACACACATCTTCTGGTGCTTAGTGGCCATGGGAGGAAAGAGAGCAGAACAGAGGAAGATGCTTGTCGTTATGGAAAAGAGTAAAAGGGCAGGAAATGCAAAGTTATTCCCATCATCAGACAACTATAAGACCTTCTTCCCTGTCCCTGTTGTTGTATCCTTGGCCTTGGCTACTATTCTGAGTTCAAGCACAGCGAGATTGTCAAGGTAAAAAAAAACAAAGCATCCCCTGCAGGGCAGAGGAAGGAAGGGAACCACAGCGAGCCCTTGGGAGAGGGTCTGGATAAACAGCTCACAGCACTCACCTGTCTGCCTGCCTTCCTCTCTGCAGGCTGTGGCCATGGGGCAGACAGAAGGCACCCTGCCACGGCTGGGCACCTCCTGGTGCCCTGGCCCTGCTGCTCAAGACAGGCCAGGTAACTTTAGGCAGCACTCTGGTTGCTGTTGCTGGTGTTTTCCCTTCTCCTGCTGCAATCCATGCTCACTGCTGATGCAGAGAAGCTGAAATACCAGCCTGGTTGGTTAGGCCAGGCTTTCCAGCCCCTCGGGGGTAGCATCAGTGCAGCTTCCCTGCTTGCCATTTGATCAGATACACCGTCCAAAGGAACCCGCGGCTGAGCAGGATGGGGAGGTTACTCCTTGTGAAAGGAAGGAATGTTTTGAGACCTGACAGGGGGATGAGGTGTAGGGGCAGCACTGACACAGGCTGTGCCTGCTTGAAGGCCTGGGAGATGCTGATCCACAGGCAGAACAATGCTGTGGACTCAGGCAGCTTCTCCAGCCTCCTGCTAGCAGCAGGAACAAAACACATGCGACATTCTAAGACACACTCCAAATCTTAGGTTGCCTGCTCCTTGACTGTACTTTTTATTTTCCAGGGAAGTTGAGTTCTTCAAGAATGAACGGATTCAGAATTCCAAGAGCACCCAGCCAAGATCCCCCCCAAGGGAGGGGAGGGAGCCAGCTCAGCCTATGCTGCAGCAGGAATGAGAGCACAGCACACACAGGTCTCCTCAAAGCCTGGCCCACAGGCCGTGCAGCCACTGACAGTGGTTTCTGCTCCTGGGAGAGCTCCCCAGGGAACAGACCTACCTCTCTGCCCTGTTCCAAGGACAAGGACGAGCTTTCCTTGGCTAACTATCCCTCCCCCACCCTCATTTCCTTTCTCACTTCCTCCGTAAACAGAATCTCCTTCTTTCTACGTCACTGTACGTAAGGGCTGAGTCCTTGGAAGCAAGCTTCTTTTTTCTCTTCCTCTTAGTTCCAGAATGCCCTTTGTCCTTTTGTCTTCCCTCAAGATCTCTAGATGGGATTGTTTCATTCTCATTTAGGATTTTAGCATTTAATTTAGGATCTTTGGATCCTCATTTAGGATCTCAGCAGTCTCCCGTCTGGACAGGCAGAGGAGCACAGGCCTGGAGAAATTCTCCCTCCCATAATTTAGGGTGGTGAGAGCAGGAACGCTCTGGGCAATAGAGGAGCTGCTCCTTTTGGCTCCTTCCACATTAAGCTTTCATAGCATGAGCCCAAGAGAGTTCACACAAAGTCAGACTGCTGTCACCAAGCTGGGCTGCAGAGAGGCAGGAGCAGCAAGCCCAGGGCCTCCTTTTCCATGGGGTTCTCTCTAACCTGGCAGGAGCAACATCTCCTGGGCTGGAAAGGACTTGCAGGACTTAAGATGGGTCCTTTTAGCAGCTTGCAGGTGTGTCTGCGGAGACACAATAAAGACGCTCTTACACCTGCCAGGTTCAGCAGAAAGGAGGAAATGGAATCGATTTATTTACATTATTTTATTTTTATGCACGTCCCAACTCCACAAGGGATTGGAGAGCATGTCACTTCCTTCTCAATCCCACTGGAGAAGAAAGGTGCTCATCAAAGTTGTCATATCACAAAAGGAATGAAAAACAGAAAATACCGTTAAGTAAACACTGGCTATTATTTACATGAATCTGTGTGAAAAGAATCTGACTCCAAGGTTAAAAACAGAAGGCTTACAAACCAGGGCAACATGCAGGAGTCTCACTCATTGCCACAGGACTATCAGGACAGCAGAGGCCATGTCACAGTCACACAACTGGCTGGGAGCAGCACTGAGCATCTTCAACACCTCAGGCTCCCTCCTCTCCTTCCCTCAGCCACTCATTACTCGGACTGCAGTATCATCCTCCTTGTGCCTGCCAGACGCTTCACTTACTTACCCCAAAGACTTTTGCAATCCAAGTAAAAGTGGTCAGACCAAGGCAGAAAGGAGGGGAGTTACATGAAAAGAGAACCAAAGCAGAAAACTGATTTGGAGGACTGAACACTCCAGCATACTCCCTCTGAAATCAGGAATGCTCCAACAGAAGCTCAGCCCCTCAGCAAACTGGCTCCACGTGGCTTACCTGTGTACACAGGAGGTCTGTGACTGCACAGGGAACTGAATCCACATCCCCTGAGTCCCAGATAAGCCCAGCAGCTTATCTCAGGCCTCAGGGCTGCATCTCCTGCCCCAGCAGGAGCCATGGAGACAACATCTCCTGGCCACCCATGGAGCAGAGGCTGTACAATCTTCTTGTGCCCACAGAAACTGAAATGCAGGTCTAAGAAACTAAAATTTAATAGCAGCAGGGCACTTCAGAGGAAATGCTTAGTTTGTGTGGTAATGTTTCCCTTTCTTTGGTGGCATTATAGCAGTGCCTTAGTAACACTTTCCTGTCCTTCCCTCTGTTCTCCTCTTGTGCCAGATTTATCAGTGAGAAGGTTGCCAGCAGGTCAACCCCTGCCATAGACAGCCTGTACAGTAGAAGCTTCCTGTCACTACAGAACACTCCATTATAATTAAAAATTAATGGCAAATGCACTCTCTCCCTCTCTCAACCCTGAGAAATGTGTATCATTCCAGGGACAAAAGCTCGTGGGATACCAAACGCTTTCGTTAGAGGCTCTATGGCAGCTCCCTCATCAGTGTCGCTGTGCTCTCATGCTTGTAATCTGCCCTTGAAACCTCGCCTCTCCCTCGGCCACTGACAGCAGCACTATTGTTTTTAGCAGCTCAGCTTTTCAGCCGACTTCAGGATCCCCAGAGGCCATCCCTTTTTTTCTGACTGTGCTCCAGATTGCCATCAGTGCCCATGAAATGACTCCAGCACGGTTTGGTCCCTTGCCATGTACAGCCGAGAGGGCACCTCCTTTCCCTTGGCTTCCTTACCCGGGATCTGTCTGCTGCTGGCTGAGCTGCCTGGGCACTGGGGACGCTGGCTGTGCCTGACAAGCCATCTCGGAAGGTTTCCGGGGCAGTGTTACACTCTGTCAGCATTGTTAGAGCTGAGCAGGGCTGCGCAGGATCACTGCTAGAGAGGCTTCCTGAAGGGGCTTCCTTACTGGAATGTGGGTGACTCACCGCACTCAGCCGCTCTTGTCTCAAAGCGATCACGCTCCTGCTGCACCAGGGCAGTGATGATGTTTTCCTAGTGAAAATCCCTAGGAAAAAACAGTTGCTGCAATATAAAGGAGAGAGAGGATGTTCGGGAAGAACAGTCGCTATCGGTAGCTTCTTGCTGCTGAACCATTTCCGAGTGCACGGAGAGCTCTGTGTCCCTTTGCGTCAGCCACGGGATGATGCATCCGCTGCATTGCCCAAAATGCAGCTGCACCCAGCCAGGCTGTGGCGTGCAGAACGCAGTGACAAGAGCCTGTGTGTTTCTGTGTGTGCCTGCAGGGGAGCTTGCAAGCCCTATAACCACCTGCCCACCCATGCTGTGGGCCCATTATGTATTATAGATCCCACAGAAATCCCGTCTTCCCTGTGAGCAGCTCTGCCCACACACTCCAGGGTCAGCAAGGGCTGCCAGGGGACCCACAGGGAAGCCAGCAGGAGAGCCCGCACTTGGGTTTACAGTGGCTGGCTGTCCTTCAGATTGGCCACCCTGTCCTTTGCCCCAGGTTCGTTCCTTGGAAAAGGCATCCTACAAAATGCCAGCACCACTTCCTGGCACAGGCAAGGCCCTGGTGCTCTCGGTCACCTCTCCGAAGTCAGGCAGCTCAGGACACTCACCCAGGACCGTGTATCCCAGAGCCCCCAGCCTGAGCACAAACATGCTGTCCCACTGCTGGGAGAAGAGCCTGGAGCACTGCTGAAACCCTGGGCATGTCTGCCCCAGCTTGCTCAGCCTTGCCTCCAGGAGCATCCTCAGAGACTTCACTCCCCCTCAGCGATGACTCCCAGCCCACTCTCAGGCAGCAGGGCCCAGCCTGAGAAGGGAGAAGCTGGACAGGTACTCTTTGTCAGGAACTGTAGTGCTAGGACGACGGGGAAAGGGTACAAATTGAAAGAGGGGAAATTTAGGTTAGATATTAGGAAGAAATTCTTTACTGTGAGGTTGGGGAAGCCCCAACCCTGGCAGTGTTCAAAGCCAGGTTGGGTAGGACCTTGAGCAACCTGGTCGAGTGGGAGGTGTCCCTGCAGGGGGCTGGAACGAGGTGATCTTTAAGGTCCCTTCCAACCCAAGCCATTTGGGATTCTGTGAAACTGATTCTGGACACCACAGATCCTGCTTGGGGAGGAAGGTGTGCCAATTCAAGAAGTGGGCTTTTTTCCTACATTCTCCATTTTCTGCTAGCACAGGGTGACCGCTGCACTTAATTTGACCCCGGTGGCGATACAGCTACAGAAGCAGGGAGGGATTTATCTCTGCAGAGAGCTTCAAGCAGCTCACCTGCTCTCCTAACACCCAGCCCAATCCCCTGCCTCAAAGCAAGACTCAAAGTTCAAGCTTTCCATACAAGTTCAAAGCAGGACTCAGGTGGCACTGAAGACACTTAGGCAGCTCAGAGCGACCTTCTCCATCCACTCCAGGTCACACAACCCCTTCCCCTCCCCAGCCCTTGCCCTCAGTGGTAGCTGCCTGTCCCACCTGCAGCCCAACAGCACAGACAAACACGAGCATTCGGAAGGACTGAGCACCTGGAATCTGAAGTGCTTTCACTGCAGTCACGCCCACAGTAAAAATTATAGTTCCCATAAATGACATGTGCAACTATAATTTGGTTAAAGTCTTTTCAAGGTTTCCGACCGAGCAAGTTATAGGTTGTAAAGGTCATTGTAAAGCATTGGAGAAGTTTAAATCTGTATGACCTCGAGAGCTCTCTAATGACTTTTTATCAGCTGTAACTTGGAACTCACGTATTCAAGCAGCAACCAGCAGTTGCAAAAGTCCCTGCATACACACCAGGAAAATTCCAAACACCACAGACATGGCCAGATGCAGCTGCAAATGAAATGCTATGAAGAGAAATGAAGGGGCAGCCATGCTTTGCATGACTCATAACTTGTAGTGCAAACATCGGGCAGGGATAACAGAACAAAAAAGAGGTTCCTTATTCCCCAGGAAAACTCCTTTCTCCTCACCTCCAGCATCCTCAGAGGACTGGAGCCAGTAGAGGAGATGAATCATACAATATGTGCAAGATTTGTAAAATCTTATCAATTCTGAAGTCCAATTTGTGCTAATCAGCACATACCACAAGTGCAAATGATAACTCAAAGGAGCATCTAAATGACTGCTGCAACCAGCTGAAATTGAATCATCTAAAAGTTCACTTGTGGCCACAAGACCAAATAGTCACATCTCCTGTTCTTTCTCCCATCCTTCCTTAAAAGGGACTTATTTCCCTCTCTGAAGCAACCACAACAGGATGATGTGCCTCGAACTCCAGTTCACTGCCTTTCTCACGAGTGCTGGGAACGGGCCAGTGTCCTCACATAACCGAACACCACCTTCCCTCAGGACAGCTGCCTGCTGTTCCCACCCGAGCTCTCACAGTGCCCTTCAGAGATGCCAGGGCCCTCTTGCTGCCACGCCCGTCCTGCAGCACAGGGGACAGAGCCACCAGGGGCCTTGCTTTATTCTACTGAGGTTTCTTTCCAGCCAGCTCACGGTCCAGGCTGAACACCGGCCTGAGGTACCACACAAAGAACTGGTGGGGCAGTACATTACACAGCTAAACTTCTTACGCTGCAGGAAGTAAGTTTAGGGGGTCCTCATTTATTTTTCCTTTGCATCTGATTTACCACTAGCACCAACTATGAAGAGCCAGTATTTCCCTGGAACATCAGCAAACAGGCATCGTTCCAGGGCTCTGTGTATACAGACTGCAAGGAGCCAAGTTCACTTTTAATTGTGCAGCTGATACTGTGAACTTTCTTCTTCAAGTTGTCAAAACAGATTTTCCATCTTTTGAGACAGCTTAGTCTACGAGTCAGATTTTACTTTCAGTTATATGGGTTTAAGTTTGGAGTAACTGATAATCTCAAAACAACACCAAAGTCACGTTTTCTCCTCCACTGAAACTCTGAGATTGTGCAACAGAGGAAATGGTAACTCTGGACTTTGAACACAGCTACTGAAACTCGTGCTTTGACTGTGTGAACCCCCTTTACTCCTACAAGCTAGCAATCCAGTTAATCAATTAGGTATGCAGTTAATCAATTAAGTACTTCAGTTAATCAATCACTACACAGAAGAATCCAAACTTTTCAATAGGATCCAGAAAAAGCAACACTCCAAAGCCAGTGTTTTTTACAGCACAGGCTGAACTCTTGACTTTAAACCAATAAAGCTTCTTAATGGTCCAGAGTTTCAGAATGAAGCAAACTGAAGCAAAATAAAAGCTGAGGTTTACAATGCATCTGTCGACCAGTCTCTATCTGCAGCAGCTCCTTGTGTCATACTGTGTCCTGTGTGCCACCCATTGTTCAACTTAATACATAAAGCTTTGGCACACTCTGAGTTTTCAGAGCTTCTGTTATTCAGAGACTTTCTTTTACTCACAACCTGTCAAAAAAAGATGTTTTTCAGGGGAAAGGGAGACTCAAAGGAGATCCACAGTTACTTAATAGCCTAATTTCCAGCACTAACCACATGAAGACAAATTAGGCCTTCAGACACTCTTCTCTTCCAACAGGGATCTCTCAAGCTTATCAACACATAAGATTATAAAATGCTGTCTGCAAACAGTAGGGCAATCTGAAAACTTGCTCTTGTCTCTTACTGCAAAATAGACAACAAAGGGTAGGATTCACCTCACCTAATTTCAGCCATCTAAATAGTTGGCATCTCTTCTCAACAATTCACTGCAGCTTCCTCTACAGCCAATGGCATGAGATTCCCACCTATGTTAGGATGGAAAAAGGAACAGTAAAAGAAGGCATCGATGCTGCTGATGAGGGAGAACAGATCAATAGTTCATGATAGATGCCAAGGTCTGGGAGAGTCCCACCACGGCATGTCCAAGAGTATGCACGGGGTGTGACAGACTCCTGTGTGGAAAGCTGCAGGCTTCACTCCACAGCAAAGAGGTTCCACTAATTATACACAGCCCTAGACCTGGAGAAGAGCAGGAGGAGCTGGTCCCTGGCTCCATCAAATGGGGGATTAGGGAAGGAAGGAACCTGAAAAACGGCAAAATGATCTAACAACTCATCATGCAATCTGCAACTACTGATGTCCATTTCATGTCACTAAAACATTTAGGTATGAGACACCTTGAACATTTTAAACACTCTGGAATGTTACAGTGTCAGGCTTATCCCTGGCTTCTATCCACTCACCTTGCTTCAGCACCGTGTGACTCCAGTGACACTTTTATTCCCTCAAACCAAGAAGTATTATGAATTTGCTTCCCTGTGATAACAAGTTTCCCTCAAATGCTGTCTTTTTCTTTTCCATACACTCAGTTAATTGTGAACAGTAGAAAAAGTAAGCTTAGGGAAAACACACAGACTTTCCTAGAGAACTGTTTGACACAGGTTCTTCTCTGATGCTTCTGATACTTCTCTAGTATTTTTAAATATACACTGTATTTCACAGATGAGGTGCCTTTTCCTTATTTTTCAGTCTTGCATAATGAAACACTTTGTAGAGAAAAAAGACTTTCTCAAGGTCGGTGGGTCATTGATGATTTGGCTGTGAAAAAACAGTCCTGGCAAGCTACACCTGCAAATAAAGTCATCTGGGAGACACTGAACAGAACTAATCATTAGATCTGAGCAGCTTGCTGGGGAAAGCTGTATCTCAAATCACCTATTTGAGCACGCTGACCATGCCAATGGACACACAATTAAGATGAACATCCTGATTGTTTTGTTTCCTGATTTCACATGCAAATGAGGTGCAGTGGCACTGCCAGTCCCTCTGTAAGGCTGAATTTGTCACTGGCCCATCACCACACTCTACTGACCTGGCCATGAGCACCTGTGTCACCCCCAGCTCATGCACACCACACTGACCCTTGGAAGGTCTTGGTTTCAGGTGGGGAAAGGCAGGGAGATTTTCAAGACATATCTCAAATCCACAGGACATGAGGCTCCATCAGCTTTTCTGCTTGCAGAACTACTTTTTTTCTTTTTCTGTTATTTACTGGCTTCCAAAGTTTGATGAAAGACCTTCGTGAGCAGATAATTCAATGCAATGTGGATGACGCCCTGCAGTGTTTCTCAAAATCAAACACTTTAATGAGTTGATATTCGAGGTTGATACCAATTATCATTTTGATCCCTTTAGGATTAGACTCTAGGAGGATTAACTAGGATAGCAAGATAAGAAAACAAATCCAAAGAGAGCACACTTTACAGAAGATTTAAAGCCTTCCACAAATCTGCACTTGGTAGGTTCAATGCAGTGTTGAATCAGACATGGCAGAACCCCATGCAACCTACCCATGTATTTCTATCTTAATCTTCATTTTACAGCCTCAAACCAGACTGTTACCTTCTGCAGCATCTGAGCCAAGTAATTTCAAGCTGATTTATCACATTTCTAACTCTGAACATCCATCATTCTGCAAACAGCCTCAAGGGAGATGCCCTATACCTTAACTTACACATTTAACACCAGCCTCCCTCTAAAGCTGTCTGCCAATCATAACATTTAAATCCCGGGAAGCTTACTTCGTGTTTTCTGTAATTTGAAGTTCACGCTGTATTTTGTTAATACACTGGGTTCCCAGATGAGGTGCAATAACTTTAGTACGGAAAAAGGTGCTACCACAGCCCTACACTTCTCATTTGCTGTTCCCTTGAATAGCCTCACTTCACTTGGCTGTTCCTGACACCACAGAAATGAATGCTATTTTTTTCTAAAAATATTATAGATTCTACCAATACCCAGCACCAAGTGTTTGTATTTACCCCTGAGGTAAGCAAGCTGTATTCCAAAGCTCCAACAAACCCCATGGTTGTGAGGGGATGCGATGCTGCTCGCGACAGAGCAGAGGCTCATTTTAGCCTCTTCAGCACACAAATGGGTACCACGGACAACAGCAATTTATTTCCCTTCTCAGGGCTTTTCTAAAAACAATAGCCCAGTTTCCAGCATGCCTGGCAGCCACAGATCAGCTTGACTTGCAGTTGAGTGAATCCGAATACAAATTTTGAAAGCAGAATCCATCACATGTTACAGAATTTCAGTTTTATTACAATAGAAAGAGAGAGGTGAGAAATAACAACAATAAAAGGGGAACTCGGGGTGCATTATGACACAGAAGAGTTATGAAAGGCAACAAAGTTTTCCTTCTAGTACAGTAATTCTTAAGGATGGACTGAAAGGATTATTTACCACTGCAATGAACTGTTATCAGTGAATGGGAGTATTTTACTCCATCTAGACAACAAATACACAACATAACCTGGACCATTTTGGAAACCCATTATCAGTAAAATTCTGCTTAAAGAAATTAAGCCTGTCTCATTTCTACCAGAGCACCCAAGGTTTTATTTGGGCAGCTAAAACCCAACACGTTTTCCCAAGTACGATTTTAGTTGGGTTACCTAATTCCCGAAAAGGATTTTGTCAGAGGAACTTAGGCAGAGGTTTTTTTCAGTCAAGCCCATCTCCGACAACTCCTGCAGCATAAAAATACAGGCCAGACGTAAGCATTTGGTGTCGTAGAGCTCTTCTATGCTTCGTACTCAAATATTTTAAGATCCTCAAGTAGTTCTTTAGCAAGTGCCTGCAGCTCTGCATTGCGGCTCTGGGACAGGGCGACGATGCGCTGGAAGGGCAGCGTCTCCCGCACCTCGGCGCCCGACCTGGCCAACACCTCTGGCTCCAGGAGCACCGACTGCAGGAGCCGCAGGGCGTGGAGGCAAACCTCTGTGTCCGGGTCTAGAAGCAGGGAAGAAAAGCATCCAGTGCTTGTTAGAAGCCAGTCTGAAGGGATCCACTGGGCAGACAGGGAATAACAGAAGTGTTGTAATTCCCAGATGCCGTTTGCTGCTGGCTGGCTCTAGGAGGTACCTGAAAACCACATTTTTGTCCTCCCTCAGCAGCTTCTGCCCAGCAGTGTTTGCGAGGGAGATATAACCAGGAACCTTTCTCTTGTTTTTCAGATGTTGAAACTGCTGTAAACCAGGGAATTTATCAACCTGAATTTATCCAGTCAGTGCCCAGGATGTACTGTTGGATGCAATCCAATTTAAGAGCAGAACAAACGGCATCCCATGATTATTCAGGCTTAAAAAACAGACTAACAAATCAAATCTGCAGTAAATCATCAGGCTTTTCTTTAATTTCTTTTTATAGGAGGCTTCAGATTTCTTCAAAGCTCAAAAAATATTAATCTTTATAAAACTTTCTAGCAGCCGTGTATCAACCGTCCAAGTGTTTAATTCAGTCTGCACAAAATTGAAATGGGCAGTGAAGTACTGCTGCTCAGGAACATGCAGGAAAGACCTTTGACTGACTTAAGCCAGGAAGACATGTAATAACTCCACTGCTAAGAACACAGGATGCATTTTTAATTACTGAAATATTAGGAGCATTATATTTTAATCATTTACAACGGCCCATTTGCATTTAGTGGTTTACAGCTTTATCAAAAGCATGTGGTAGAAAGACTTCCCTATTCTGCACATTCGAAATGAAAACATCTAATATATTTTTATAGCTGAAGCAGTTATTTGTCCCACGTGCTGTGCATTTTTAATGTGTTTTTCATTAGCATACCTAGTCTTCAGCAAGCTTTTGATAAAGGGTTGTGCAGAAAGGTTGAGAAAATTAATTCAGATCACTTTGAGCACAAAAGCACCAGAGAGACGAAAATCTCACTGAAGGAGCATAAAACCAGTGCAGTGATGAACCAGAGTGCACTGAGTTTGGAAGAAGCATTTGGTGGGGCTGAGGTAAGTTCTTTCCATTCCTGGCTTATTTCACATGTAACACTGGTGACCTGAAAAAGGACTGAGGAGAATTATTCATTAAAGCATAAGGGCTGAAAGCACCCAGGGGAGCAGAGAACAGGCTGTGATGGACAGTGAAGGAGACTCTGGCTCCAGCATGAAACTCACTGCTGAGACGGGGATTTTCTAAGTAATTCCCAACAGCACAGGGCTGAAGCACAGTATTAAAGATTGTGACATCTGCTCTACACCCAAAAGCCAGGCACTCACTCTCTCTTCCTCCATTTTCCATCATAAATGGAAATAATCAAGTGTTAACCTGTTAAGAAAGGAGTTCTACTTTCTCCTGGAAAACCAGCAGAGTGGGGTATAATCTGAGGACACAGGTATTGTCCAAACCCAAAAAAAAATGCATTTTCTTGTTTTCTGTGCAATGAGAATCCTAGCTGTTGGGCATGCTGGACAATTTTACACATGTCAAATCAATAAAAACCCAGTGATTAGTGCTGCACACCCATGGCACAGCCACTCCTACTGCTGACACCCAGGCTGAAGGCTCTAAGGTGTCTCTTTCCATCATCATCTCCAGCAGTACCTGCAGGTGCAACTTTCTGAGTGATGAGCAGTCGTAACTCATGGGGAAAAGCTGCAGCTCAGTCTCACAGACAGCAAGACCTTATGTTCAATTTCCTGGGCAGAAACACTTCAGTGAATCCATCTGAGAAAACCTGGGTGCAAGTTTCCATTTTCAGATTTATTCTGATCTAATAAAAATATAACTAAAAGCCTTGGATTCATCCTCCCTTGCCTTCATTTTTTGCCTCCATGCCTTCCACAGTGTGTTTTTAAAGCCTGTTTTTTTGCCAGATATAATTTTCAAACTCTGCACACATCACCTCCCCCTTTTCCTGTAGTTTGTATTATTCTACATTTATTCATTAGAAACAGCAGCCACAAACTACAGCCCAAAGAGGTAAGAAGAAAGAAGCTTTGGGGAGTGAAATCTATGTAGTTCATTTACAGTCTTCCTCTGTGTGACATTATTCCTCCATGAAATAGAGCCACTAATACTTTTAATGGCTTGCAGTACTGCTGGGAAGCTTCACATGTGTAAGATGAAAAGAGCCTTGTTATTAATACAGGAATCAATATTAGTATTATCTGCAAGTGTTTAAAGGCTGTAGAAATTAAAGAATCGATCAGGGAAGAAGCCTTAGCAGGGGAGCCAAGAAAATGAGGATCTGTAGGAGATCAGGAAATGATTTCCAGCTTGACGAACAAGAACGTTTTCCAGTAAGAGCAGAGAGGTTCTAGGAAGAATCTCCAGCAGCAGCCAGGGAAGCTCAACAGCTTGAGTCACTCAAATGAAGAACAGATTAGGCACGCGGGCATCCAGCAAAGGAAGGAAATGATCCTGCACCAGAAGATGACTTAATACACATTTAACCTCAGATTGCCATTGTTTTGAATGTATTCTGAGATGTTCTGAGTTAAATAAATACATATGCCTTAAAATACACTCCCTTAGGATTACATGTGGTTTTGAGAATACTACTTATTGAGGATAATCATGTTTCCTAAGAGGATTTAAAAAAAAAATACCAGAGAAATTGTTCTCTTGTCTCCAATATCATTAGGGACGTTTTATAAAAACCCTGTCTACAAAGCACTCAGAGAAATGTAAGGAATCTTCATTATTCAGCATTATATTTATGTCAACAGCTTCCAGATTTAGTCATTTCTACACTAGCTGAGTAACATTTTGTTTGTACAAGACTGAAAAAATCCTTTTTAGCTGTAATCAAATCACTGCATCACATCCTCCCAACCACCAGCACACACATCTCCAACTACAATTTCAAAACTATCACCATTATTTCTGGAGAAGAGGGGGAGAAATCAAGCTGCTTGCCTCAGCCAGGATCACGGGCGTAGCACAAACCTACCACCACCATAAAGTGCTGATGTAATTTTACCAAGGTGTTGAAACTGCTGGAGTTTGCTGACGTTCTGCAAGCTGCCAGCTCAGTTTGATGTCACTGGCTTTCAGTCACTGACAAAAGGCTGCTGATAACGTGGACAGATTTTAGTCACATCTGTCATTAGCACCGGGCTCTCAGATGAACTGTCCCCTACAGCAGTGTTTAAGTAATTGCATTACATCAATGCTGAACAGCTTATCCACAATTGGCTCTGGGTTGTGTGAACTCAGTTTACACGTGGCCACACCAACCCCTGGCCACCTGAATGCAAGATTTATTGCCAGCACACTGTTTACAGCTGTGCCTGTGTACAAGAGCACGTAAATTCACAAGGCCAAGTGCAAGGTCCTGTGCATGGGTCGGGGCAATTCCAAGCACAATCTCAGGCTGAGGGATGAAGGGATTGAAAGCAGCTCTGAGGAGAAGGACTTGGGGATGTTGGTGGGTGAGAGGCTGGATATGAGCTGGCCTTGTGCACTGACAGCCCAGAAAGCCAAACGTATCCTGGGCTGCATCCAAAGCACCGTGGGCAGCAGGAGAGGGGGGATTCTGCCCCTCTGCCCTGCTCAGGTGAGACCTCACCTGCAGAGCTCCCTCCAGCCCTGGAGCTCACAGTATAAGGAAGACATGGATCTGTTGGAGCAAGCCCAGAGGAGGAACATAAAAATGATCAGAGGGCTGGGGCACCTCTGCTATGGAGAGAGGCTGAGAGAACTGGGGCTGTTCTCTGGAGAAGAAATGACTTCGAAGAGACCTTAGAGCCCCTTCCAGGGCCTAAAGGAGCTATAAGAGAGCTGGAGAGGGACTTTGTACAAGGGAATGTAGTGACAGGACAAGGGGCAATGGCTTTAAGCTGAAAGGGTTAGATTAAATATTAGGAAGGAATTTCTAACTATGTGTGTGATAAGGCACTGGCACAGGTTAGCCAGAGAAGCTGTGGATATCTCATCCCTGGAAGTGTTCAAGTTCAGGCTGGATGGAGTTCTGAGCAACTTGGTCTAGAGGAAGGATGTCCCTGCCCACAGCATGGGGGTTGGAATGAGATGCTCTTTAAGATCCCTTCCAATTTAAACCGTTCTATGACTCTACAATTTCAAAAGCTTCCCACCTGCTGTAGATATCATTCAACTAAATTCCTGTCTGATTCCAGCAGGAAGGAGCGATCTGCCACTCAGCCTTCCCTTGTAATGAGCCTGTCAGGCTGTCTGTGTTCACAGCATATTTAACAGAGACAGCCACGGCCACGGCTCCCCCGTGTGAGAGCCTTTGCATTGCCAGTGCTGGCCGGGCTGAAGCAGCATCTGCAGCAGCAGAGTTTTCCAGACATTTCTCTATTGATGATAGGTCTGAAGAGACAAGAAATGTTGCAGTAAAGATGCTCTGAAGGGAAGGAGCAAAGAGAACACTACAGCAGAAAAAAAGACCGAGCTTTGCTTTTACAGACACAAATGCACTTTCTCTCTGCAAAATTTTTGCCCCAGCTCCTGTGTTACAGCTTGGGTTTCCTTCAGTCTCCTCCCTGGCTGGGTGGCTGCTCCCACGTGGAGTTCAGCTAAGGAGAATTCCCCACTCTCCTACAGACACGTTTGTCACGCTTTTGCCAAGGAAAGCCTTGAGAGAGACTCCCAGCATCCAAACTGAAGCAATTCAGTCCCAATTTGGCTGCCAGGGGCTGCAAGTGAGCAGGGGTTTGCACAGAGGCTGCTCTGCAGCTGGTGGGTAACACTGTGCTCCTCACAGAACATCAGTTTGCATGAGCTGTTAGGCAGGGCAAGGACCTTGTCAAGAAGCTCCTGCTCAGATGGCAAGGACAGCCCAGAACTCCATCCGGGCAAGCAGCTGAGTATGGAAAAGTTTGAGTATGGAAAAGTTTGAGTATGGAATATGGAAAAGGGCAAACATTCCAAGAGACTTGCCCTGGCCACTCTTTCAGCCTCCCAGATAACTGAGGCTCAGGGGACTCTAC
This sequence comes from Platysteira castanea, assembly GCA_013397175.1. Taxonomy (NCBI): domain Eukaryota; kingdom Metazoa; phylum Chordata; class Aves; order Passeriformes; genus Platysteira; species Platysteira castanea. Next base: position 406,575 of record VYXC01010955.1, read on the forward strand.
GTCAGAGCTGACATCTCTGCATTTACCCAAATGGATGTGGTCCTAAAGGGCAATCCTCTTAAGATTAATGTCATCATCTGAAGAACAGCACGAAGATGAGTCAGGGGAGGTTTAGGCTGGGTATCAGAAGGTTTTCCATCCAGAGGGTGGCTGGGCACTAGAATAAGCTCCACAGGGAAGCTGCCACAGCCCCAAGCCTGCCACAGTTCAAGAAGCATTTGGACAACATTCTCAGGCACACGGTGGGATTCTTGAGATGTTTTGTGGGGTCAGGAGTTGGACTCGATGATCCTGATGGGTCCCCTCCAACTCAGAATATTCTATGGTTCTATGACAAGAGGATGAAATTGTTGAGCCCTCAAAAGACTGGTAACTGAGGTTTTGATTTATGAGCCAAAATTTGTTTTAATACAGACATCAGTTTATAAATATGACGGTTCTGTTTGTCCAGATGTTTTTTTAAATAACATGCTGCCGTGCAAATAACCTGAAATTTCAAAAGCTCTCACAACCATAACAAATTCAGACAGAGGAGCGAGGCATTAGAAACCTTCAGAGTCAGTCGTGAAAAGCAAATATCGAGGGTGCAGGCGGCAAAGTGAGAATGTGCTTCATGCAAGCATTTCTAATAGAGAGCATCATTTGCAAAGAATTTGGATAAACAAGGTTGGATTTCCACATGGAACTGTGGTGGAGGAAACTGAAAGGCAAGATCTAAAATTAGCCCTCCTTCTCTTTTTGTGTTTTGTTTAATGAAGTACCTGGAGCAATTTCCCAGCTATGGACAAGAAATGTCACTTCCATCGTGTCTTTGAATTCTATGCTTTCTCAAGTACCCAAAGAAAGCAATTTTTTAAACTGCACTCAAAGAAAAGGAAAGCAGGGAAAACCAAAAAAAGATATGCAATAATAAAAAAATCCCAACCAACCAAAAAACCCAACCCAAACAGAGAAAGTAGAGAAGAACCTAGACTCCTTTTCTCCAGCATTCATTTGCTGGCAGATGTTCTGCATGATTGAAAATGAAAAACCTTACATTCAGTCTTTATTATTAATACCTGAGCTGACTATAACTTCTTATTCTTCAAGAGATCCTTGTCAGAGAAATGTTCCAATCCACTTCTTTGCGAGTTACAGAATGGACATCTTATTGTATCTTTAGATGGAAAACATCAGAAAAAAAAATACTGACAAACCTCAGGTGGATTTCTACCCAGTATGATATAGGCTTCTTTTTCTGTAGCTGAGGACAGGGCTTCTTTAAATCTGAAAGTTATGTGAAACCCTCAGCCAGGACGCCAACATAGGGACAGCAGCTGATGGAGGAAACTGAAGCTGCCTTTTTTGTCCAAGATGGGAACAGCTGCTCTGCAAACAAATGTGCTTCACAAGAGGAGAACTCTATTGATCCCACAAGCTGCTCCATGGACAGAAATCTGAGTCATCATTCATGTGCTTTGTGCTGGCACCAGGCTGGGAAGGTGTAGGCAGGCACAGCTGATACCTACATAGAGGATTCAGTGATCAGTGTTGGTTATTAGACGGTGTCCATCTTTCAGACAGTTTTAAAAAGGCATGAAAAAAAGGAAGAGAAAGACAGCGCACCTCATGAAGTGTTAAAACTACAGAGATCTGTATTATCTTCAAAAATTGTGTCAAACATTTGGTTTTCTCCTACGATCAGTGCAGCCTCCAGCAGAAAGAGCTATTAAGAATTCTTGTTAGTGAATGTGAAGTCACACCAGCTCATCCAAGTTTCCCAAAGAGAGCAGGACACTTTGCTGTTAACATTCTCACTCCACTAGAAACTTTTATTAGATTTTTTTCCCTTCTTTCTTTTCCAATCCATGTATTCAACATCAAGGCCCATTTCTGTCTCTTCAAAAATGCTGAGACAACTTGAATCAAATCCCTCTTTGCTTCAGATACAACAAAGGAAAATAAAGACAATCGAGTCAATTATTTGCTCTCTTCACTTAATGGGAAGGACATTCTTCTTCGGGGGACAAGGATGGGCAGAAACTGAGAACTCAGAGAAGGAATTTGAGGGATTTATCAGCTGCATACAAGGCAGTGGGAGAAAGATGGGCCTGATGCATATAGGCTGAGGTCATGGACACTTGTAGATTGGCAGTGGAAAAGCAAACAGGATGATTCTCTGAAAATGAAAAACAAAAATCAGAGGATGATTTCTGGGGCCTCTCTTAGTGGGAATGGTGATAAAAGCACACAAAACTGGAAAGCTGAGTCATGTCATAAGCCTTAATCAAAACAGGCTTTGAAGAAGCTTCCTGCAGGCAGGCAGCACGTCCTGGATACTCTGCCAGCACAGGGTAGTGCTCTACTCTCCTGCATGGAAAAAGCAGGACCTTATGCTGTAGCAGCTCCAGGTGTTTATGAGCTGAATCTTGGCTAGCAGAACCCGAAGATGCTGGTCAGGGAAACAGGAGAGGAGCAAGAGTGGGAGGAAGCTGCTGAATTTTCCAAGTAGAGACATTTAGAAATAGATTACATGTTGAGAAAACTACGGAGATCTCACACAAAATGATGGAACAAGATGGAGTCTTGGATCTGACCTCTCATCTGACATCCAAACCAGTCAGCTCTCTCTCGACAGTAAGCAGATTTCCTCCCAAGAAAGGAATCTGAACCTGCAGAAGTGCTTTATCTGAGAATCTTCCTGCCTTGCTGTAACTGGAGAAGTTTATTATCAAAATGTCAAGGAATTAGCCATGGTCATCCTCCTTTCTACGACCCAGCCTTAAACAGTTAGCACTTCCAAACTGCAGAGTAGCCTTTCCATTTCTTATTTCCATTAGTAGCCGCAAATTAATTATAAATGTTTCCCATTTCATCCTCTTACTTGACCTAGGAGCCTTTTTCAGAAAACAGACTGCATCAAATTATTATCTTTTTATCACAACAATTGGAAGGGCACATTTGGGAACCCACAGTCAGACAGGATTCTTTGAGCGTGTTTTGGGTTGGTATTTTTTGCTAGAGCAGCTTATGTATATATTAGCCAGCATGAAGTAAAAGGAAAACCTGGACTAAGACATGTTAAATTTCAAAGCACAGCTGAACAAAGGACCATGTATTTAATGTTCTCTGAGGATCCCATTTTTCTCAAAATGTATAAAAAACCCCTACAGAAATGGTGTTTTCCCTTACAAGGATTACTTAATTTCCTGAGACCTTGGAAGAGAGAGCCTGTGGCATTCCACAGCAGGAAATTATTTGATGAAAAGCATGAGCAGCTACATTTTCTGTAAAATAGTTAAGGGACAAATAGCTTTCAGTTTACCAACCCTAAGCAAAGCTTTTTCAAAAATTCAGCATCAAAATAATTTCTGGAAACAGCAGATGCAACCTCTCGTTTCAGCTGCTGTTAGTATGTACCAGTCACACTTTAGCAGGGTTTTAGCAGCACAGAGGGATAATTAACCTCCCCCGTCCTATCTGCACACCAAAATCTCCTCATAAATCTTGAGGAAGCCCAGGCAGGGCAGTGTCCCAGCTCTGCCCCCCTGCTGTCCCTCACGAGCTGTGCACACAGCTGCCAGCCCAGTCCAACGCACACTGGCAACGTCAATCCCTGCTGGCTCCTGCACAGGGATTTGAAGCCTCCCAAAGAGCAGAGCCTTGATGTCACTCATGTACCTGACAGTGACAACACAAGTCCTTGACGTCCTTGGAGTCCTGCACTAGCCAAAGGCACAGCTGGGAATACTCCTCCAGCCCTGGAGCCCCAAATCCTGTTAGAGCACAAGGCCTCTCTTCAGAAAGTGCCACTTTTGCAATGGCTCAGTGTAGTTAGAGACTTGGCTTTTTTCCCCAAAATGTGTACATTTTCCTTTGTTAAATGGTAGTGAACTGATATGTAGTTTCCCCTTAAGGTTTATTTTAAAGTTGGTATGTATAAGAAGACGCAAGTGGCTTTTTTTAAACCACTTCATCAAATTTCTTCATTCCCTATTCTTAAATCTACCACCCTTAAATTTTACATTAATGAAATATTACATACAGTGCCAAATATTTTGTGGGACACACGCATCTTCTGCCTCCAGCTGTGTGCCCTTTTTGTTTACTTTTATTCTGTCAAGAGCTAATCAGGTTACAGATACAAATTTCTGGTTTGTTACTTGCAACACCTATTGCAAATCTACAAAACCCCGAAAGTCATGATTTACAAGGTTCTTAGAGCAACTTACCATTCAACAGCCACCAAAGCAGGGGAATGAAACCTGGACTTTCACTGATGTACTTCAAGCCCTTCAGGTTGATACTCACATTGTAAAGTGACATTAGCATTAGCCTAGAATTGAAAGAGAAGATGTGATGGCCTTCGATTTCTTTGCATGCTTCTGCATCTTTTGCCATTTGTGTCAAGCATGTACCCATGCAGAAGCCTGTGCTAATAATCTCTATTTTAGTAAATGAGATAAATCTCAAATTATATATAAGCAACTTTGTGCAAACCTTTGTTTCTACTGTTGAATCACATATTCTAAACACATTAAAAAACATCCCATGCAGGAGAAAGAAGGTCTCAGGGAGGGGAATGCTCTCTGTTCTGGAGCCAGCATGGCTACTGCTCTCACCCATGCCTGAGATAAACCTGCGTGTTACTGCACTGCCACCATGTCCAAACAAAAGGGAAATGACTTTATTCCAAATGGACTTCACACCTCACATCCAGTTCTCAAACAAGGTCTCATGGCTTAAGCTCCTATGCCACCAGCAGACTTTTGGACACTCTGTGGACACCTTCAGAAAGCAGAAAAGGCAGTGACCCACTACAAGCTAAACTGAGCTGTAAGAGGTGTAATTTACATGCTCTGAGTTTGATCACCTCGGTTATTAAGCAGTAGAAAGAAGGAAGAGCAGATTTATTAAATCTACTGCAGCAGGGGCCACTGCCAAGCAGGGAAGGGTGCTCTGGATCTGCACCTGCAGCTGGTAAAGCCCATACATTGCTTTTCATCCCGCCCCTGCAGCTCTGGGCTTCCAGAACAAGCCCTGACAAAAGAGCACAGCACTACCTATAATCAGCCAGAATGGAAATGATCAATAAAGCACCATCTTATAATGGCAATGTTAACATTTCTTGAGAATGTCTTTCACCCTTAATCTGTTTGACATTTGCAGTTAGAAATAACGTGACGTAAAAAGGCACTGCTGTGTTTGTATTTTTATTTCACTTGTTTGCTTTGTGCAGACAAAAGGGACTGGTGGTGGTGATCCAGGAAAAGGCTGAGGTTTTTGGAGTGCTGGAACACCCCACGAGCCAATGCAGTGGCATATTAATATGTAATAACATATTAATTAAACACACTCACCTAGGCTCAACAGAGAAACACTTCCAGGCCCTTTATAACCACCTTCACCTCCAGTACTTGCACATTTTAGTACATATTTTTTGCAGTAATAATTGCAAAAGTGCTTATTGAAGCAAATCTGACACAAATGATTACTGGATAAACAATATTTTCTGGTGGGTTTTTTTTTAATGTGGAGTGAGTCTTAATTATGCACTTCATAATCTTCCTACTTAGACAAGCCAAATTTAATTAACATCTTGTACTACTGTATCTGTCAATGCTTTCTTTAAAATCTAGAACTAAATGCACAGCTAAAGCCCCTTCTTGTCTTGTTAATACATGGGATTAGTACATAAAATGCACAATTATGTACTAACATGTCTCTTTACTGGCTACTTTCAACTGCCACAAAAGCAAAGTTGAATGTTCTTAATCATTTAATTATAGCTACAAACAATTATGTAAATGTTTATTGACTGTGTAAGAATTACAAATGTTGAACAAATTCTACACCAATGAGGAAAAAAAAACCTGAAGTCTTTCACATCTGCAACTTCAGAACGGCAAGGGCACCCCTGAGATTTCAGTCCCAGCACTCACGTTGATGCTTGGGATATATTTATTCCATACTCACAGACTACAGTGGATATCACAGCAGTTTTGGAGTAAGTGACAGCTTCTTCCTGTAATTTTTTTATTTATATATTCGTTCAAATAAAACACAGGATGGCTAGAACTAGAAAATAGAATTCCCTTCTTTATCAGCTTACTTTGATACTCCTGTGTGTAGAATTAGACTCACAGTTTCCCCTGATTTTTCACACAGAAATAAAAAATATTTTTGAAAATAAAAGCTAGAAAATAATTGCAAAACCTCAAAACTAAGTAAAAGACAACCATAGCATTTAAAATTATAAGCCAAATTTTTTTCTTCAGCTGATTGGATTATAAGTGAATGTCCTCCCATGTAACACCATGGTGATGCTTTAAGAAAAATACATTGCATTTCCAGAATAATGAATAGACATTTTCATCTGTGAGGTATAGTTTTAAAAACGTGTCTGTCTGTATGTATATGTATATAAATGTATGTGTAAATATTATTTATGATGACTCCAGAGTCCATTTTCACGTAACTTTGAAATTGCACTAGAATTTATGGCAACCTTCATATCCTTGTCTCACAGTTGTCTTTCATTTTGTCCTGGGTTATGTTCCCTATGGGAGGAGAAAAGGGAGCTCTTCTGACACATCTGCTTATGAAAATGCTGATTGAGGTTAACCGGCAGCTAAAATGCCTTACACGCAAAGAACAACTTAGAAACAAATCAACCAACCCCCAAACCCTTCTTTCCTGGGCTTGGAGACTGTAAAACTCCTCAAAAGGACAGGAAAAAAATCTAGTGTTAGTAACAGGTTTCTAGTACTGAATAGTGACAAGACATATACAGAGCTCATTAAAAAAAAAAAGATTTTTTTTCCTTTGATTATGGACATGAAAGACAAACACAGGGAAATACTTTGCACTAAAACATTTGAGCAAATTAGGCTCCCTTGTTCTATGACAAAGCCATGAAGAAATGTCCTTTCTGGCACGTGCCCTAATGTCAGAATACAGCAATTTTTGTTATCCAGTGGCAAGTTGAGTAAGGAAAAAGAAATGTTGGTTCTGTGGGGTATCAGAAAATATCATCACTGCACTGCATTCAAGCTATTGTAACATATGCTTAAGATTCCTCACTTATCAACTACCTTGAACAACCTCTTCTCCAAGCTTCCCTCCATTTGTTAGCCTACAAAGCTGGCCCCTGCTGAATTCCTTGCCACCTCATGGGATTGTTCTACATATATTTCACCAACAGTGCTGTATGGGAGCCAAGTTTACATCACCATGGGTAATTCTTCTGCAAAGCAGGCAGATTTTGAAGTATAATTACAAGCAACCCAAAATATAAATTCAAAAGAAAGGCCCTCAAATCCAATTACATTAATACAATATGAAATGATCAAAACCAGTTTATCTGGATCCAAAGACACATATCCACTTGAAATTCAGAGTGTGTATGCAGGAGCATCTTCCCTCCTCCTCTCGAAGTCCTCTTTTTTTTTTTTTCCTCCATTTACAGATTCTGAAACAGTACGGATCCCCTTTTCAGGGTTGTTTTTTGGTTTTGGTTGGTTGGTTTTGTTTTTTTATACATGTGAATGCAGAAATTACCTTTTCTTTCTTAAACTGAGATTCTCATACAATTCTTTCAGTTGGGATATTATCAAAAAACCCCTTCTGTTGACCTTCAAGCCCAGCACTTGGGAAACACAGTAAATAACTGATCTCAAATCAACAAGCCACTATCTACAGCACAGCTGTTCAGCTTTCCCCTCACCACCCAGCAGGGAAAGGCAAACACCTTCAGAGGGCAGCTTGCTCCTCCTCACATGAGCAATCACCTGACAGCACCATCTCCTCCCAGTGACTGTGGGAAGGAGCCCAGTCAGTCAGCAAATGCTTGACATCCCCCTCTCTGACAGCTGAGGTTAGGCAAGATAAAACCTCTCCAAAGTGAAGACCGAGCCTGACTTCATGACTATCACATCCAACCTGCCTAAATGTGTGCCTTGACGTGGTCAAGTTACTGTGGCTGACAGGGCTGCTGTTTGTCAGCTGAGCTGTGACAGCTGCCTCTGGTATGAATTGTTTGTGGATTTATGAAAAAAACCACCACAGTGGCTCAAGCCATCCTCATGAACAAATGAACCAGGTGTACAGGACCAGTGCCCACAGTTCAGCAGATGAGCCACTTGTTAAGCCACAGTAATTTGCTCAGTCACGGCCATATATCCTCAGCTTATAAGGTCTTGGAGGAAAAGGCAAAGACAATTGTTTATTTAATCTCTCCATCAGCTGAAAAGCACTTTTGCAGTAGCTGAACTGTGCAACAGGGCCTTGCCTTTAAAGGTGTACTGCAAGGTCACTTTACAGGCATTGCCTCTTACAACCTGAAGTGTGTGGTGAGTCTGGCTGCTAAGGAGCCTAAAATGATTTAATTTTCACATTTAGTAGATCCGTAACTCACTTATTTCACTACGGACATGTGACATTTTAGACTTCATATTAGAAGGGAATAAATATAAGTCCGCATTTCCCACATCCTCTCTGTTGTAAAACTTGACCTCACACCTTCCTTATTTCTCACTCATGACCCCCTCCCAAGGTAGATGAGGGCATCTCTGCTTACCTTTACAATATCATGGTGCTTAAGAGACTTCCAAAGAGACACAAAACCTGGATAAAGCCTTGTAGCCAATTCTAGTGTATCTGCGAGGAATGCTACTGAAAAAAAGAGCTTCCTCTCCAGGAAGGGAATAATGGGAGAGTGGGAAAACTACTGTCATCACTCAAGCTGAACTGCAAGATAATGCATTTCATTTTAAAGGGGGAAAAGAAAGTCAACATACACTTTAAATTTGTTACAGAGTCCTGGCTTCATGTCTCCCAGGAGATGCATCATCGTGTCCAGTAATTCCCGACTGGAACTGACCAGGAACTCACGGCCACAGGCCAGCGCAGCCACGTCTGTGGGAGAGCACAAAACATCACCAAAAATCATGTTTCAAACAAAAGTTCACGCTAATTATCAGGACTACTAAAGAGACATGCCAGCTGTGAAGAATGAACTATGGCATTTATATAAACTTCAGACTACATTCACCTCTATAGCAAATACTAAACAGCAAACACTGGTCGAGCTCCTGCAAAATCCTACTTTGGTAACCAAAGCATTTATTCAGAATGCTCAGTGTCCCAACAGCAACACAGTAAATTGTGAAACAAAAGGCTGTATTCATCCAGAGGTAATGTTTGACTGAAACAAGGCTGATCATCATAGGTTCCACTTTAAAGAAACAGGATTGCAGTTTTACAATCACTCAATTCAATATACCTGGCACACTACACAACCAAAACTCTCACGAACATCTACTCAAAAGTTTTTTTCCTACCTCTCTGCAAGCGTGGCATTATTCAAGCACAAACCAAAGGACAGAATTATTTTGCCTTACACCTGCCCCATAATACAGTGGCATAATGCATCACATATTGATTTTATTACAATCTTTGATGACACCCCAACAGCTAAAAGTCCCATGTTCAGAAAAGCTGTTCGTTCAAGATTCACTTATTTATACAAATATCCACTGTTTCATCTATCTTGCATCATGTCTTTAGTGTAATTTTGACAGTTACAGTTTCACAGAAATGCAGGTGTATCAACCTTATGCCTCACAGCCTCCCAAGCAAAGGGCAGTCATTCTACAACAGGTATGTGGCTTTTTACTTATTTTCTGGCCCAAAAAAAAAAAAATATACTTAGTATGGAAGACAGGTTTATCACCTTCTACTTCTCTTATACAGGGAAAGTGTGGTGTATCTGACAGTAACAAATTTTTTAAGCAGTTTCAAAATCCTTAGTCCATGCCTTAAGCTGGGGCTGATCTACTTGTACCATCTGCAATTCGTAATCTTGTAGATGTTGGCATCACTGGTGATTCACAAAGTAAATTGATGTGTACAAACTAAAGTGAGCATACAAGACTGATACAATGGTCCTTGTTTCACTCCAGACTGAAGGATGCAATCGGGAATTTCAGAAGTCAGTGCCTCTTACCTGTCTAATCCTTAACGATGTCACAGGCAGCACAGAAGTGCCTGTAACAGAAGTGTCAGTAACAAAATTTGCTAGAACTTTAGAAAATCAGAAAGTCACCCAAGATATCAACACTGACAACTTAACTTTGAAAAGTTGTGTTTACTGCAGCTTCTATGAGGCAATATACATTCCCAGTATGTGTGGAATGCTGTTCTGAGACACAACATTAACTTACTTGTTACAATCCCTGCCAAAGCTAATACAAACTGATTTTCCTCAGAATCCAAATCCTGCTGTTTCATGTCTTCACTTAATGACTTCACAAAGCTCTCCATGGTCTGGGCAGTGATTGTGAAAAACTTTACTGCTTTACTCTGCAAGTGTGGAGGAGAACAGAGATTACACACACTACAGCAACTGTAATTATGAGATGCTACAGTAAAACTGAACAAACTTCCAAATAATTTAAAAATCCAGTTATTTCAAATAAACAACAGAAAATATCAGGTATTCACTGAGCGACATGTTTGATCCCCTAATATTTGAAACCATTAGCTCAGAAGAAAACAGGAAGCTACTCAATGCTACATTTATTCATAAAACTGAACGACTGCATATCTACCTCCTAAGCACACATTAATATCTATCAACCAGAAGAACTGAAGCTTATTTTCAAAATTAAGAGTATTATCTCTTTGTTTTGCAGTAGCTGCACCAGGTGTTTCACATTTATCTGGCCTACTACAGTAGCTTTTGTCAAAATCAGCTGAGGATTGGAGACTTAACACGAAATTCCTAAGAAAACAATGACGTACTCAGAAAAAAAAAAGCAGAATTCAAATGGATCCTAATAGGACTCATTATTGCTCAATACAGGATGGAGAGTAACAGGCTATGCAGAAGTTCTTTAGAAAAGGAAATGGAGGTCTCTCCTGGGTCACAGGTTGAACTTAAGTCAGCCATGTCACGTGAGAAAGAATAATCACCACAGCAGAGCACAGGAACAGGAGCACAGGCTGTAATTTTGGGACAGTCTTTTCCCCTCAGCTGCAATCCTGCTCCATTTGGAGCTATCTCAGCTGAGGGAGCATCACCTGGTACAAAGCTCAGGGCAGATCAAAGAGCCTGGCCAGAGGTGCAGAGCCCACAAAGAAGGATGGAGAGACCTGTTTCTGTTCATTGGTAATTCTGACTAGTAAAACATTGCTGGAACTCTCTTTCACACAAAGAATGAAGGCTTTCATAACCAAAACAGAGCAGCAGAGAGCCCATAATTCTGGGTTTCCCAGTGTCTTTAATTTTTTCCAGTTGTTCCATGAAGCAGCTGAAACTTGTAGTTACTTCCAGCAGTGACCCAATGGGAGAGTTCAAGAAATGCCTGAACTTTTATTCATTTTGTAAAGTGACTGAAAATTTTAATACTTTTGCAAAATTACTGCTTTCACAGTATGTGCAAAGCTAGTGGTAACATTTATTTATTCCTCCGCTGCTGCACATTCACCACATTAAAGATGTACAGTTCCTGTGGGATCACTCCAACAAGAGGGGACAAAAAGCAGGCTCAGTCAACACAGAATCTTCACAAATGATGCTGTGGCCCCAAAATCAGAGAAATGAAGGGATTATGGAGAAAGAGGAAGAAAACAAGTGCAATTCTGCATGTGCTGGATGTATTTTTTATATAGACACTACTCCTCAAAGATGGCAATTTTAACACAAGCAGTAACTAGAGCTCAAGAAGCAAGAGGGTGTAAGAGAAAATGAAGAGCACTACAAGTTATTATGAAAATACATATTCACATGGGAACACAAGAGTACTAAGCACCCGGAGTAGTTGGTATGTTGCACAGAAAACACAAGAAACCTTCTATCTGCCACCCTCTTGAGGTTTCACTGATGTCCTCTCTGCTGCTCCTCCTTTCCAGACAGCCACTACTTGACTAGTGCTGAGGTCTGAGGAGCTGCAGCAGAGACCCAGCAGGTTTATAAATAGCAAACATTACGCACTCTGCACAGTCCCTTATTAACTTGACAGAATTTTCATGGGACTGAAGAATGTCTCACTCACACATGCTGAGATAAGGACAGTTCTGAAAGCAGCCATTAAGGTGCCTGAGCTCAGACGGTGCAATGAACCCTCTGCTGTCTGTGGAACTCCTGTGTGAAAGCTCCAGGTAACATGAAAAACTGCTGCCACAAAATATAAAGTTGTTTGTCACCATATCAGACAACTGAAGTAGCAAAACACCTCATAGGATCCAAAATTTCTCAAGTTGAAGCAAGCCTTGATGCTGTTCTGAAATCAAACCTTCAGGTTGTATTTCCACGTGAGAAGCCTGTCATATCTGGCTGAAGCTTTCTGAAAGACATCCAAAACAATCTCATGGGAATTAATTTACTTCTTTTTTTGGTACATGGTTTTTCAAGGAAGCCTTGAAAGCTCTCATGGTGCTTCTCTGGATGTTTCTTCAAATCCTCTCTAGGAACACACGGGCAAAACCAGCAGGCATCTCTCCCCCACTGCCTTGAGAACTACTTGTGTCACATTTCAAACCTGCTGCTTAAGTTCTGATTTTCCCAACCCGTACAGACACAAAACACATATTGGTCACTAACATCATTTCAGTCCATTTGCCTTACAGGACTGTAAGAAAGACCCACTTCTGTGTTGCTTCAAAGACTGAAAAAAGCTTGGGCATTGTTCCCATAGGCATTACATGATTATGAATTGATGCCACCTTCCCTACGTGCTTAAATATCAGCAACAGTTTCAAAGCACCCTTGATGTTCTCATACATTTGCGTAGTTCAGGGCACCTTCTCAGGGGAGGAAGAAGCTACAAGCTGTACAACTTGTCCCAAAATAACCCAAACCAAATACATTGTATGACAAATCTCCATCATCTTTTAATGACCTGACTCACTGCCAGTTGCAATCTGTGGTTGACACAATGCCACAGAATCCATTTATCTTTTTCCTAGGAGTCTCGTAGCAAGCCCAGGCACGTTTCTTACAGTTTTATGTGCACCATCACAAGAAAATGATGACCCCAAATGTTGCTATGATCTTCCCCAGAAGTACAGCAGTTCAAGAGGCTTTAATGATTGCTGGAAATGACTGTAGGAGAAGCATTTTGCATTTCAAACCAACCTAACCCCCAAAGTACTGCATCTTCACAATCGATTTTTTTACCTTTATACAAATCTTTAGGCAACAGTTTTGTTTTTAACTAATTCAACAGATTTTTAATACTTAAGACTGCTTTTAACAACCAGCCTTGTTCTTTAAATTTTAACTGCTTTATACAGTGTTTTACAGATTTTTTTTTTTCCTAGTAACTGCTGATGCTTGGATTTGGAATCATCAGAAGCTATCACTAAAAAGGCATCATTGTACAATATAAAGTTGTAATTGTATTTTGGAGCACCCAACTAGAACAACTCTTACAAACACATTGGTTTACCACTTACTATAATGAACTAATCCTATTCACTCAGCTGTTCATCATGCTGCTGAAAATCAAGCCAAAAGAAACTGTGGCGTCAGTTCACTCAGATTAAATACACCAATTCCTTCTCATGCTGGCTGTGTCAAGAATGAAAATCATATTTCTATCAGGTCTGGTCCCCTAATCCCTCCTAATTCTATCAGCTGCACTTGGCAGTGAAACTGTGATAGTCGCAGTATTACTATTGTCATTAACTGTTGTTGTTTTGGTTTTGTGGTATGTTTTCGGGGTTTTTTTTTTTCAAATAGTCTACTTGCCCATGTTTAACACTGATGATTTAATAAAATCCACAAGCAGTAAGGGTCTCTAAACTTCCAGGAGTCATTCATGTATTAAGGGAGCAGAAGGATTTAAAGAAGTTGAGAATCAACATATCTGTCTTTTCTCCATGGAAATAGCTCCTCCAAGCTCTCTACAGGCAGGGAAACTCCTGCATGTGCCCAGGAACTATTCTCTCCTTCTGTTAGCCTGTGAAGATATTTTCATTGTGCTAACTGTAGCCTTGCTTCCAGTTTAGCTGTGTGTGGTACAAAACAGATAACCCTCGTTTGGTAACAAAAGAATTAATTACTGCATTTATTCATAACACTTCACCTTCTTATATGAGAATGGATGGTTCCCAATGAACGTGCAAACCAGAGAGCATTTTTGCTGTCCAGACAGTTTCTGAAATATATCCTTAAAGTGTGTTCCACAGCAAGGTCCTTATTTTAAAGGTCCTTGTTTTAAAGGCCTAAGAGCATTACCAGGGGTCAGTATTCACCTGCCATACTTACTCCTCCTAGAATGGATTTCACGGCCTCCTCATTGCTGGATACCCCCCAGAGCAAGGTGCACACTGCTGCTCCCATCTCTGTGCAATACTCTGCCTGCTGCAGGAGCTGCTGCTTGGCCTCGTTCAGCTGCTGCCGCAGGTCCAGTTTCTCCTGGAACAGCGTAAGGAAATTTTGGTTGCACTTCATGTCTGCCACAAGTTTCTAGGCTAAGGGACAGAACAAGAAACACAGTCACAGCCATCTCTGAAATGGAGGGTAACCCGGAGCAGTTGCAGACACGATCCTTCTCTCCTGAGCTGTCTCTAAGCAGTGCAGGTTGACAGGAACCAGAAACTGTCCACAAGGTCAAACCCAGTGACCCATGGAGACTGAGTGGCACCTAGAGAAGCGTGATAGGAGACATTTCCCCCTGAGCAAACAGATTCATGCCTCGTCAAGAGAGGGGGGATTTCAGCATCAGGGGCCAGCTTTCCCTGACACCTGACAAAAGATACAGGAAACATCTTACAGGACGGGAGGGTTGTTTTGTTTTTCAAAATGGTCTTCTGCTCTAGCCATCATGGAACAGTTGCTGGATATCTAGGATAAATACTGTTGTCTCCTTCAACTCTCTACTGTTGGCATAGTCCTGAGCAGCAGTGGCAAAGCAAGACAGAGTCCCCAAAAAACACACCTAAGGTTTGAAGTTTGGAGGACCTTCCACTGCACCACTGTGCATCCATGAGGTTGGATGAGGCTCTGAACAACCTGGTCTAGCGAAAGCTGTCCCTGCCCACAGCAGTGGGGTTGGAATGAGGTCACACAACCCCAAAATCCTTTCCAACCCTAACTATTCTGTGACACAATGATTCTATGATCACTTAAGTGAACTGCTAAGTGATTCTTGCCACAAAGCACAAACAGAGAACAGATCAACCCTAACCAAACCAAAATCTCCATTTGGCAGTACTTTCTTCCAATCACAGGGGAAGCTGGCTGGAAGAATATCATGGAATTGGGCAGGATTCTAGGTCTCACTGTCTTCCTACCAGCTGCCACACGAGTAGCGAAGCTGCTGCACTTCTCGGTTTAGAGCCAGCACAGACAGTGAGATCAAGGCAGGGATTCTGCAGTCTGTGTTTCAGGGTGGGTGAGGGCTCCCAACTCACTCCAGGTAGGGTGGTATTAGACAGTGCTGCAGGGAAAGACCAAGGCCAGTCCAGAAAAATGATGCTAATTCATGTATTAAAAGAGAGAGAATCACAGATTGCACGATGTCAAAAAACAGAAGGATCTTACTCTGCCCATTTTACCAACATGGTATTTTCAAATTCACTGCAGAAAACACCTTCCTCAGCTCAGCCCTCCCAGTGTGTTTGGCTGTCAGGATGAAGTATGGGGAAATGAGAAGGAATCTCTTCTACGTCACTTTTGAAGGCAACTAAACAGAATAAGACTTTCAACCATGTATTGTCATCACGATTTTAAAACAAGTATCTTGTCATTTTGAGGGTTCAGCTCAATGCTTCATGTTGAGGGTTTGGAAAGAATAGAAATGTAAACTCATCTGAAAATGGACATAATATGGTATCAGCCAGTACAGAGGTGCCTGTGCTCTGTCACCAACTACCTGCTGAGCCTCCTGATCATACCTACCAGCATGATTTGCACTGCTGCTGATGGAACATGCAGGTAGGGATTTGTGAAGTTCAAGTTTCATTCTTCAAGTAGACTTCTGCATGTATTTACTCTCTGCAGTCTCTCTCACTTACATAGGCAAAAGACTGACACTTGCTGCTGATTTCATAGGCAGAGTCTCTCAGAAAAGTCTCTTACTTCTTAATACTTTGATCCTTTTTAAGCAAATTAGCCAAATTCTATCTTTTACATGACTCACTGCCAGGCCTATCAGCTTTTCTGCCACCATGTGCATCCACAAAATGTCCTCAGGCATCTTCCTGCCTAATCCCTATATTCCCCCTGTCTTTTCCACACTGTCCTAGTCTTAGGGAAATGTATCTTTAATACATTTTTTTTGCAGTTGGATGCTAATACTGAGTAAGACATAAAACCCAGTAATACCAAATCCAGATCCCCCAAAAAGCATGCAAAGCCAGCAGAAGAAATGCCAGAATTTTTAATAGATCAAAAGCAACATCAGAACAAAGATATGAAGCAAGGAAAACAAAATAGTACATTCAAGAGCCAGGAAAATAAACGGAGCCTGCAAAAGCAAATAACCTGGCTGGAAGCAAGACTCCTAAAAGTTCACATCCCCAAGCAATCCCTGTGCTATGCAACACCACCATCTTCAGGAAAAGGTCAAGGCACGAGAACACAGCAGTGCCCAAGTATGGAACTACAAAAAGACAGACAAAGGAGACATTAGCCAAGAATAACACGTGCATTTCAAGTTTTGCTCAGGTTCAGAAAGCACAGCAATTCCCTAATCAGTGAGACAGCTCTGCACAGAGAATTTGGAATGCAAAATGTTGATTTATGACGGCCTCAGAAAAGGACACTGCTCAACCAGAAATGCATTTATTTTATGTTTGTTTCAGTGAATCATTTTCTTCTCCTTCAAAAGACAAAGATGCAGAAAATAATTCAGAAACTCTACACAAGGCTGCCTAGAGCAGAACAGCAACCAAATGAAAAACACCAGAGAAGTGATTAACAGGAACAAGAATCACTCATACACACACACCATCTTGTTGTACCCTGAAGAGCTAAAGGACTTCACACCATCATGAGCACAACCCCCTCAAATACACCTTCCTGGCATTTAATAGAACACATTCAGACAAGTGCCACACACAGCACAACAGCAAAGACATGAAGAGCTTTGAGCAGAAACACTGAAACAACTGCTCCTAGTAAACTATTCGTGCTTTAAGTAAAACTCATCCAAAAGAAATCATAAACCCAAACCACCTGCCCTTTCTTTCGTAGTATTAACAAGAATAATGGGAGGGACTCACTTCATTAATATCTAAAGCAACAACATTCAACCTCACAGGGATTTTATTCCGGGTGCTTACACAACTGAAGACCTCAGTGCACAGCAAAATGAACCCTGTACCTACTGCTGAACTGCAAAAGCCATCCCAGAAGATATTTATTTTGAAATAAGGAACATCCAGATTGACAACTATTCCATCATACCAAACTTCATCCCAGAGTGACTTTTCTAAGCAGATGTGCAGTAAAAGTGCATTTCTGAACTCTTCATTATTCCTCTCCAAAAACAACATTAAGTTTTGCAGGTTCATCTGTCTTTGTGCAATCCCAAGGCTGGCAAATGCCAGCTGTACAGACCCCAACAATGTGAGCTTCTGCTGACTACTGAAGATGGCTCCAAGGAAATGAAGTTTTGCAGCAGATAATCACCACTGATTCTCACAGAGACTCATTTGAACCCAAATGGCTTCACAGCCTGAGAAGTCACAGTCTTTGCTATTCCTTCATTGTTAAGAATCTCCGCTCTCATAATCACTAAATACAATATTGACAGAGCAAAAGGAGGCCTGAAATTGCTCTTTGATTCTCAGCTGTACATGGCAATTGGATCAATAGGTGCTTTGAGAAAGACTATTAACACTAAACAAAGGTACACAGCTCACAGCAAACCAAGAGAGGCTGGTTTCATTCTGTACATTGCACTGCTTAAATTATCTTCTATTGTCCTCTTTGCAAATATGTTATAGCAATGTTAAATTCAAAAAAACTAGTTCTGGGAAGGACCTCTTGATTCCAGCTACACCACAATGTTCAAAAACACCCCAGTGTTTTACTTCAGCATGTTAATATGAACAAAATGCTTGATTTTTAAATTCATATATACCAAGACAAGCCCTGCCAAGAACCTGCAACACAACTCCATACAACTGCACTCCACAGAGTATGGAAGCTGAGAGAGATCCCTGCAGCTGTGCAGGAGTCCTGTACTGCAGTGGGAGACAGTTGGTACCTCTGTTCATACACATCGACTTCTTTCTGGTACTGCACCTTACTATATTTTGCCTAGTTACAATATTGATCCTTTTGCTCTAGAAATACCAAGGGGGGGAAAAAAATCAGTTATGACCTTATAGGTTTTATTTTCCTCACCACCTACTTATATGGATAGAAATCCCAGCTTATTTTTGAGAGAGGATTCATTTTGTGACACGAACATGAAAATTTTATCATTACTG
Source organism: Platysteira castanea (assembly GCA_013397175.1). NCBI lineage: Eukaryota > Metazoa > Chordata > Aves > Passeriformes > Platysteira > Platysteira castanea. The sequence goes on from VYXC01010955.1 coordinate 425,001, forward strand.
CTTTTGTTATTAAAACTCAAACACACAGGTATCAATATCCTGGCGGCAAATCTACCTTCTTCTCTCTCATGCAATCTGCCTGGGCCGTTTCCAGACGGGCTCTGAAGTGTTCACAATCCATTCTCAGCTGCTCTATTTCCTCCTCCTTCTTCTCCAGGTCTGTGACAGGATAAATCAGACAAAAGAAAGAAGGAACACGTTATGACCACCGGGCCTGCATTAAAGCAAAGAGAATCCACCAAGTGCGACTTTACTGAGGTGCCTCAGCCGTTTGCTTGTGCGAGATCACCTCCTGGTGGCTAAAGGGGAATCTCACAATTTGCTGTGTGGCAATAGCACTGAGAAAGCAAACCAACATGCTTCTGATTTCAAAGAATCACATCTAGCTCTTAAATACTTGAGGCTTGAGAAGACTTTTAAAAATTTACTCAGTTTTCTACTTTGTCCTCACGTTGCTTTTCATGAAAACTCCATGAGTGAGATTTCACCCAAGTCAGTGAGTATATTAAAAAAGTAAGAAAAATACCAACATTAGTCAAAAGTGAGTGTTTCAATCTACATTTTACAACTCGTATGGATAGCAAGAATGAAAAGCAACTATTCAAAATACTTTAAAATAGTGTTTATAAAGTGGTATAAGCAAACTGGACTAGTGAAAATTGTCCCTACCCATGGCAATGGGGTTAGAACTGGATGATCTTTAAGATCCCTTCCAACCTAAACTGTTCTATGATTCTATGATTATAAACAATTTAAACGTTATGTCAGTTACAAGCAAATTTTATGATTCCCTTATAAAATTAATTTCTGATGTTATCGGAAATTCATTCTAATTTAGACCCTTTATTTTAGTGAACAGAAATAAAGTTAAAAGTATTCCACTTCACCAGTATTATGCCTGTTTAAAAAAATTCCCTTTGAAGGATAGTTTTAACAATAGCTGTGTATTGTATTTTACTTTAAAAAAACCACACTTCTGGATGCTTAGTATTTATACTGAAAAAAGGAAACATGTTTAAGTAGCTCCAAAAAGTGAAATCCAGATAACATCTATTGTAACCCTGGTTGGTTTAAAAAAAACAAAATACACTCTACTTTAAACACCCTACCCTTGGACATGACAATTTCGTCTGTGGCTTAACACATTTTAAATACTTCCCCTAACATGTGACAGTATTTTTAAATGTAATTACCAAAAATCAGATCAAATTCTATCATAAAAAAACACCACCATTAAAAATTATCTGAATATGTTCTTATTAACCAAAGGACTTGGCTTCTGGCATTTAATTTAGTAATTCTACATGGCTTGAAAATAAATTCCTTTCTGTTTTGGTCCTAATTGACAAGTTTATCATCTTACATATACACACACTGCTTTGAGTAGCCTGTATAAAAGGAGAAAGCTGTTTGTGGCTGATTTATCTGAAGAGGTGGAACATATTTCCACTCAGCCCTTGTGTGATTCCAAGCCAGTAATACTTNCACTTTTTAGCAGAAAGCAAAGAGGCAAGGCAAGGGTTCACTGCTTAACGTCTCTGTGCCAGGACATGCTCTCTGAGCAACTCATTTCTTTTCAACCTGCAATCCGAAGGAAAAGAATGAAGGAGAGAATAGATTCACTGAGTTTTTGAGGATAACTGGTCAGTGGCAAGAAAATTCCCTTCTGCAAAGTGAAGAAAATTCAGTCCC